>VYXH01012752.1:42966-82648 GCA_013397275.1 Burhinus bistriatus
TAGCATTCTTCCTCCCCAGGTGCAGGACCCTACACTTGCTCTTGTTGAACCTCATTAGGTTCTTCTCTGCCCAGCACTCCAGACTGTCCAGGTCACGCTGGACGGCAGCACAGCCCTGTGGAGTGTCAGCCACCCCTCCCAGTTTGGTATCATCAGCGAACTGGCTGAGGATACACTCTGTCCCCTCATCTAGGTCATTGACGTATACATTGAACAAGATTGGAACGAGTATTGACCCCTGGGGGAATGTTGTAGAAGGTGATGAAAAACAAAAAAAGCCCTCAATTTGTTAAGATGGAGAACGCTAAGAAGTCCATAAAAGCAGAGCTGGCTCAAGGCTCCCCACAAAAGGACAAGCAAATTTTGCTGCCTTTGGGCAAGAACAGGGTTAGTCCCATCAAAGGATGGAGAGGGAGAGAGAAGCTGTCGCGCTCTCACTCACATCTGCTATCACACACTCCTCAGCCAATCTGGTTTTCCAGCACTTGGGCACAGGCAAAGCTGGCGCTCGTCGTAGCTCTTTAGCCATCCCCAGCCGCCTGACGTTCAAGGCAACTGCTTCATTCTCCTGTGCCCAGAGCTGACCCTGGGTGGAAGGATCCAAAGCAGGGAGGAAGCAGTGAGATAGCGCATTGCGAGGAGAAAGGAAGTTGATTTTAGAGAAGGCAACGTCTTTGTAGGAAAGATGCAACCAAGTTTGAGCCCCCAGAGAAGAAGGTGCAGATGGTAGAGACCTCGGGAGTGTCCGATCAAGTTTGTGGTACTCATTAGCCACGCCAAAACGAAACTGAAGCAAGGCTGTGCTGGGAAAGACACCCTTCCCACACCATGCAGAAGAGGAGCAGACATACGTTTTTTTCAAATACATGGCAACACACCAGGGGAGGTTTAGGCTGGACATTAGGAAAAATTTGTCACTGAAAGAGTTATCAAACATTGGAACAGGCTGCCCAGGGAGGTGGTTGAGTCACCATCCCTAGATGTGTTTAAAAGTTGTGTAGATGTGTTGCTTGGAGACATGGTTTAGTGGCAGACCTGGCAGAGTCGGGTCAATGGTTGGACTGGATGATCTTAAAGGTCTTTTCCAACCTAAACGATTCTATGATTCTATGATTTGAGTGACAAGGCAGGTCTCTGCCTGTCACTGTGGCATTCAGTGCCCTGCAAAGATGCCTAAGCTTTTTCAGAACAGGGATGAAGTAAGGCCTGGAAAAGAAGGGGGACTGCTCAGGCCCTTCTCCACGCTAACAGGAAGGCTGTGCTGCTGAGATACTAGGGAGCATCCCTGCTCCATGCTGCATGGCGCCCTATAAACACATCGATTTACTCAGAGCTAACGGAGATCTTCACACAGCAAGAGATAGCGGGACAAAAACGTCCCTAGAGAGGCTGCCAGCAGGCTGTGGATCTATCTGTGCAGAGAAATAGCACCCATCCCCAAAGCAAGTTTACTTTTATATCTTTATTTTGTCCAAGATACTGCTTCGACGTTCCGTTCACGTTAGGAATTAGATGCCTGTGTTCCCTTGCTTTCTATTTGTGCCTTTGAACAATTTCTTTCAGATCTCAAGAGATACGGCTGGTTCTCGAAAACCCTCAAAGCAGCTCCAAAGTACTTCAAGGTCACGGCCCCAGAGCCAGGCAGGTTCACGGTGGGTCTGAGATGGGAAGAGGGTCTGGCACAGAGCAAAGCTGTTCTGTGCTGCCCCCTGTCGCTGCGAGAGCCCCAGCCAGGTAGAGCGGACCAGACCTCGTCACTCCTGCACACAGACGGTCCAGCCAGGAATTCCGGCATGCAAAAGGGCAGAAAGTGACCTGCAGCCTGATCTAAAGGTGGGTTTGGAGGTGAAAAGGGTAAACATAAAAAAAAAGAAAACAAAAAATCTTCATAATCTTAAAGGAATGTTCCTTAAACACACACAAAAAATCCTTTACTACCTGATTAAAAAAAAAAAAAAGGTAGAAAAATAAATGCATGTAAATTTGAGTGTTCAGATTTTGGGACTGAAATGGTCTGATCAAGTCCTCGACTGAAACAACTTTGCCAAGTTGTAAAGCAGTGGAAGAAACTTTGACAGCAAAGGGAACAGAAACTCCACAGTACCTCCTGTTGTCTCTGCGCTACTGTGTATTTACACAGCTCTCCCTGGGATTTACTTGCAAACCTCCCTAAAAGCTGCAGCAAAGGAACAGTCCCATTTCATCCAGAGACCAGTGGCCAAAGAATCACAGGATTTGCCCACAGCCACGCACTATTCTTTGCGAACCACAGGCTCAAAATATTGCAGGCATCACTCCAAACCGTGAACTGACAAACCAGCACGTATGAAACAGTTGCTCAATACGAGTACACCAAAGTGTATTTGTGTAGGTCATTAAGTCTTTATCTGCTACAGCAGACCTCACAAAATAAATAACCCATAGGAAATATTAAAACATGTATGAAATTCAGAACTGAGGTTTCCACCATAATCACATTCTTACAGTCCCGAGTCAAAATGACAACAGCTCAGCAATTTCTACATGAAATTTTATAGTCTTACATTCACATGTATTTCAACCCTTAATACGACAGAGTGGGGAAGCGAGGCTCGGTGTTTTCTGTGACCACTTAACTCTAGAAAATATTTAACTGTATTAAAGTTCAGATAGGGCAATTCTGGTTTGTGCACCATGAACATGACCCAGGTCCTTACCTCTCCATCAGTCACTGCAGAATAATTGACTTGTGCGACGGTAACTGTGGTGGGCAACTCTGAGGCATCGGCCAGCGTGGCAACTGTAGCACCAGTGCCAACCTACAGAAGTCAACAAAACGCAGTTGAACACATTTGTTATTGCTGGAAAAACTCCCCATAATTCAGGCAAAGGGATACTCAAATGGTCTCGGATTAAAAAGCATTGCACCCACAGAGAATAATAGTAATTGCAGAGCTCACAGAAAACACGGAGTAACGTCAAAGGGCCAGGGGAGGAAATCACACACTAGAGCCACATTAATCTATGGCAGCCTCCAGAGTGGATATGGCCCAGAAGCAAGTTTTGCACAGTCCTCGCTATTCTCCCGGCCACACAAAGAGCAGCTGCGGGACACCACTGCCATTCCCAGGGGTGAGCGTCGTGCTCAGATGGAGCCAACCCGCTTCTCCCATGGGGTGGAAGTCACTCAAAAAAAAAAACCCAAACAACCATCGAGTAGTCCTAGATCAGAACACCCTGCATATCGGCCCTCATTTATAACGCTCCTTGCTTACCATTCACTGGGTCTCTCGTCTCCAGGCACTTGGCAAACATTAGTTCATCCTCAATACCCCACTGCCTTTGGAAATTACCTTTTCCCCATTTAGCAGCTGGGAAAAGACAAAGGTAGGGAGACGTGCAGCTTTGTTTCTAAGGAGAATTAAACCTACAAATGCTAGAAAGTCAGTGGGATCCCTGGTGCCCAGCACCTAAAAGAACGCTAGTCAAAGGAAAAACGTATTTTAGCAGGTGAGCAAACAGAACCAGCTTGGCAAGTCTGCCGGGCCTTGGTGGGGAGAACAGAAAGCTGTAACAATCACTGAAAAGCTTTCATTTGGAAAAAAAGAAAAAACCTCACAAAAAACCTAAAACAAACTCACACACCATGTTTTTATCTTCATGGCTGTGAGATGAGAACAGCCAACAGAAAACGATGGTTGAGACTTCACTAAAAACGTGATGCTCAAGAGGGATAACCCACTGGGCCAGTTAGGTACGAGAGGGTAGTGGTGGTCTGGAGACAGGGGCACAGGGGAAATTGAGGTTTAAATCCCACACTCACGAGGAGCTCTTGGGAAGTTTCAAGAGAGCACTTAAATTTTTGACATCCTGAGCTGCCAGAACCTGCCTCCCCACAGAGGGAACACAGGGAAAACAGCAGCACCAGAGCCACCGCCTGAATGCAGCCCCTTTTGCCCTGAATCCCCCACTGTAAAATGACCTAAGAGGCATCCTCACCACAGCGGGCATCGTGAGGATAAACATATACGTGGTGTGTGTAATATATATATTACACTTTAGGTGTAAGATGAAGAACAGGGGGTACAGAAATACCTAACGCTGTAGATGAGAAGCTGGTGGGGTGTCTGGAGCACAAGTCTTGTGAGGAGCAGCTGAGGGAACTGGGGTTGTTCAGCCTGGAGAAGAGGAGGCTGAGGGGAGACCTTCTCGCTCTCTACAACTCCCTGAGAGGAGGTTGTAGCCAGGTGGGGGTCGGTCTCTTCTCCCAAGTAACAAGCGATAGGACAAAAGGAAATGGCCTCAAGTTGTGCCAGGGGAGGTTTAGATTGGATATTAGGACGTTGTGTGACCAGATGATGAACTGTATTTGTTCGTAAATGGGTTTTTTAAATCCAGGTCAGCTCCCCGAATCACTTGACCCAATAGCAGCAGAAATGCTTGTACTGCCATAACAGGAGAACAAGGGATGGGAGTGGGGAAGAGAGAGGACGAGACTGCTCGTTTGGGTGGGAGCAGTGGGTTAACAAGCCGGCAGGCTAAGACATACAGATAAAGACAAAATTCTTGAAGGACAAGTTAAGCTACCAAAAGAGTACAGTTTGCTCTAAACTTCCTCCCTGACAACTTGATCGTGAGTCAGCTGTGCTGGAAATGCAAAGCTGGAGGGTTTCACTCACCTGGATGAGGGACACGGTGCCATCAGGGTTACTGAAGGTTTGTACCACTGTCTGTGACGGCACCAGGTGCGCTATACTATGTGTGGTTGTAGTCTGCTGCTGTGTCTGTTGATCCTCAAATGCGTAGAGCAGGTCTTCACGCCCATGCTGCTTGTAGCAGTTCTTCACGATAGTCCGCAACGCTTGGGTCCATGACACCTACCAGTAGAATAAAAATAAATTAAAAAAAAGCGAAGAGTCAGCGTAAAAGTTCTGAACCACTGTAGTGCTGCTATTGCTGTGATTTGTGTGCTTATCTTTACTGGGTTTTATTGGGCAGTTTTCAATGAATTCTCAAACAAACCAAAGGCCCCAAAACCTAATCCCTCTCTCCTTATCTCCCCCCTTTCCCCAAGACTAAGAAAACCACTCTGGAGAGCTACTGCATTGCTGTGTATTGATCCAGAACGAGCACATCTGGCCAAGGGAAAGGGAAGCTTCTCAATGAAATCTGTTTCACCAGCTTTCAAGGAATTCCGACTAAGGGATTTGGGCCGACATGTAGACGACTATCCCTACCTAGGAAAGCACCGACTGTCACAGCACCATTTCCAGCCTCACCAGGCATCCAACCAGACCTACATCAGCCTGCACAAATGTGCTACTTGCACACCCTGGCAGCTTTCTTTGATTATCTTTTTGATGGGTTGGTAGAAACATCACCTGCATACAAGATCCATGGTCAGAACTGATACCTAAGACCTTTTCGCCCAGTTCTCTCATTTTTTCCTGGCTTCACTGCACATCCTTGACTGCTTCCCTTCAAGTACAAAGGTCCCTGCTGCTGAAGGTGGGACAGTATCTCTTCAAAGGCTTCAAGACGCCATGATACAGACTCTGCGGTAAATGACCTGCACCCTTGGAGAGTAGACTTGTGTTAGGCTGGGCAGGCTGCTTCATAAGGCCATAGAGGTGAGCAGGTTCTGCAGCTAGCACTGCAGAAAGAGATGTGCTCGTCACACAACTCCAGCAGGGACAGAGCAGATTGAAGGTTACCCCTCTCTCATCTCATTGCTCTCCCAGGCTGAATGTCTGACATGAAGTCAAGGAAGTGCCAATGTCGTCATTTCTTCTGTCACTCAAGGGGAAAACTACTCCCACAAAAAACAGTTGCAAGACCCTGTGCTCAATTTGAAGGCAGACAGACATGGGAGATACACACCCGCTGCTTCTGTTCCTCTGTGCGGACATCGCTGCGAACGTTGGCCCATGGAATGTCCTCAGGCCACCAGATGGGCTTGCAGCTTTCCTTGCCCCAGCCTGGTTTCCCGCGACCTGTGGAATACTTCAGCATCTCGGGGATGAAAGCTCGCAGCTGTGCCTGGAACAAACCGCATAAGAGGGTTGAGAGTTTTTTTATGAACTCGTATCTCTGGTAGTTTTGAGGTCCATAGTACGGAGTTACTACATTTAACTTCTATCTTGTTGGAACCATCAACTGGAAGAGGCCTGAATGCCTAAGGAAGATGGACAAATACTTTACCATCTTCTCCCAAGACTCAGCTGAGAACAACTTAGTAGTATGTGGAAGAGCAGAAATAAAATTAAGTCAGCCAATTACAACAATAAGGGAAAAACACACGCTGTATTAACACACTTCATGGTTCAAACACTACCATGAAGAGAGCTAGCCAACCTGAAAGGGAGAAAAAAAAAAAAAAATTAAATCGGAATGAATGTGGGTTTTTTCTGTGTTAACGCCCCCACGGTGACAGGAACTCAGACGTGAGCTGATGTACATTTTACACAGATGCTGCAAAGAGGACGGAGCTTCAGTGAGCCGCTCGAATGTAAAAAACAGTCTCACACATACACTTCTCCACCCCGGCAGAACATAACACACACTGGACTGATCTTCTGAATCTATTTTTAACTTCTGCCAGAGTGAGGACACCTTTCAACCTGATTTTACTTCTCCTTAGCACCCATTGGTCAACCAGTAACTGCCTTTACCATCAGGAGACAATACCTTAAAAACAGACTTGCAAAGTAAACCAAGTAGACATGTCACCAAGAGCAAGTAATATCCTTAGCGTTAGCAAAGAGAATACAAAACTCACACAAAGTTTTATGACACATTTGGTTTTTGTATCAGGCACTGCCTGGAGCCTCAGGAAAAGGCTGGTTCAGCCGCAGAAACAGAGCGGGAAGAGAAGCAGAGCTCATGACCACATACGTCGGAGGAAAACATGTTAACTTAAAGCTAAACAGCTGCATTTAAGAACACCTCCCTGCATCCCTTCATAGTTTTAAGAGCAATTTATTTGAGCTTATGACAGTGCCACTGAGAGTCCTCGGGCCACCTTACAACCCTGAGATGCCTGCTTGTTCAGGGCTCTGGGGCACTGCCATGGAAGAGTGTGCCGGAGCCAGCAGCAGTTGCTGCCACAGCCACGACGTGGTCCCAGCTAGCAGAGACACGGGTCAGCTCATGAAGGACTTCTCACCCATCCCTGTTCTTCTGCCATAAGAGTGTCCCTTCCTTCCAGCCACAATCCTGCTTGAATGACATCCTGGTTCCAGTCTAGATATTGTATCATAGAATGGTTTAGGTTGGAAGGGACCTTAAAGACCATCTAGTTCCAACCCCCCTGCCATGGGCAGGGACACCTCCCACTAGACCAGGTTGCTCAAAGTCCCGTCCAACCTGGCCTTGAACACCTCCAGGGATGGGGCAGCCACAGCTTCTCTGGGCAACCTGGGCCAGGGTCTCACCACCCTCAGAGTGAAAAATTTCTTCCTGAGATCTAATCTAAATCTGCCCTCTTCCAGTTTGAAGCCATCACCCCTCGTCCTATCACTACATGCCCTTGTCAAAAGTCCCTCTCCAGCTTTCCGGTAGCCCCTTTCAGATACTGGAAGGGGCTCTAAGGTCTTCCCGGAGCCTTCTCTTCTCCAGACTGAAAAACCCCAACTCTCTCAGCCTGTCCTCACAGCAGAGGTGCTCTAACCCTCAGATCATCTTCGTGGCCCTCCTCCGGCCGTCCTTTGGCTCCAAGCTGTGAATCAACTAATTTACAAGCTGCCTTTTCCACATTAGCACAGGGAGTATGTACTAAAGTCCCCTGTAACATCTGTCTTACAGAGGAATGGAGGAAGGCTTCAGAGGAACAGGGGACAGCAGATTATCTCTGTAGTCTCTGCAAAAAGCCTAAAGCCCCAAAGCACACTGCTAAATGCACCGGGATCTGCAGTGGCTCTTTTGGACACAGGACTGCTCTTTAAAGCCAGAGCCCAACTGGAAGATGTGACGTGGGCCCTGGCTTACACAGTTAAATAGAAAAATTGAAGTGTGTTTTGGTAAAAAGAAAACAATTTCTTTGTACGCATGATTTACTACACTGCATATAGTTTACAGCAGTGGCTAGGGACTTTAAAGGCAATAAAAATCCATTATACTTGTGTATCCATATGTAGCATATCTGTTGTACACCCTAGAAGAACCAACCCTACTCAGAGAAGCAGCTCCGTTTCAGTTCCTCCACTCCATGGACATCCTGAGCCAGCTCAGAGAAGCCATACCAAAATCCTGAATTATAAACGGAGGCACAAAACCCCACTTTGGTGCCCTTTTTCCCAGCCCAGGCCAAGCCTGTCCATGACACACCTTCTACTGCAGAGCCAACAGTCACCCTGACACGCTTCAGGTTCCTCGGTCGAGGTCCCATTTATTCAAATAAACCTGCTAAGGGCATCGAGTTGCCTGGTACAAAAACAGTTAAAAACTCCTTCCCAGAATTGCTATCTGCAAGCCATGCTCCTTGTTACCAGATGGATTAATTACTGGTCCTAGGGAGTTCAGCAGCTCAAGCTACTCCAGGCACTTGTTAAGGAGGGTTTGCCTTTAATCCGCCAGGGAGACAATCAGCAGCGGTGTTACAACCTGCTCCAGCATGAGAACTTCTCTAATTAGTGCCATAACGAGACCTCACCCGGGCAGCTCATGGGGCTCTGACACAGGCTACAGCACCGAGACAAAGACTCCGCATCTCTCAGGGCGCAGCTGGGAAGAGCTGGGGCAACCACTTCATCTGTGGGAGCCACTCGTTCTGCTGACTCCATCCATGAACCACCCAAAAATCAAACCTGCGCTAAAAAACCAAAACAACAGCTCACTCCGGTTGGCAGAGTTGCCAGCTCTGGAAAGGGCTCGTATAATCTCTAGGACGGAGGGTTTGAGAGAAACTGTAAGAAATGTTTCTTTTATGCCCTTTGGTACACAGACCGAGCATCTTCTAAGCTTTAACACTAAACTCAAGCATTAGTGGTAGTGAGCTAATTGTGATTCTACCATTTGCAATGGCCCAAAGCACGGACAACTGCACTCCAGTGCTGGGAACAACAAGTTGTCCAGTATGTGGAGCACCCAGTAACGCTCCGGTCTTAAGGTTTATGCCCTGCTAAGGAAAGTGGTTTCTTAGAAGGGAGCAAAACCTGTGCTGGGAATTTTCTACCTGTCCCCACAGCTCAGTCACAGGATCTCCAAAAAGCAGCACCTGGGAAAAAGCAAAGTCAAGTCCACGCAAGACCTCGGCTGCACCTCAAAGTGGAAGAGGGCAAAGCAGCAACTGCAGCAAAGTACCCAGGTATTTTGTTCACTGGCCCTTCTTTTTGCAACAGCCAATTTGAGACTAAGTGTTCTTTACATTTAAAAGTTCCAGTTAACGTTTAAACATTAAGATTAAAAGCCAGGCATCTGTCAAGGCAGTGACCAAGCCGCCATCGTGAATTCCCTGCTATGAAAACCCACATGGCCCTGACTGAACTCTGCGAGGTCTCACTGCCAGGTGTTTTCTGGCAGGCAGGATGAGAGCGGGCTTGCGGCTGTCATAAACTCATCATGGCAAAGACGAGGCACCGGGTCAGCCTGGGCGTCTTCAACAATAAGTGACAGCACTCAGCAGATGCAGTAATTTATGCCTGGCCATGGCATCACCTGGTCATCAGTGCAAAAAGCAGGAGGTGCCGTGGGTCTCTCCATGGAATTGTCTGCTCACGGATTTACTCTTTGCGCAAATCCTTCTTCTCTCCCACCCTGAAACCATAACGCAAGGTGTAAGAATGAGTGAATAGTTCTAATGTTTCGGAGAGGCACACCAGAGGATCAGGCTGTTCCTCTCGGGATCACCACCTCCTAGCAGAGTCTGGAGATCTGAGCGCTGGACACAACTGCTTGTTCTCCCACGAAGCAGGCTCTGATCTTGACTGCTGTAAAAGCAGGCAGCTGCCTGCATGGCAGTTAGAAGCATGCACTCACCCCTGCATCCAGTACCTTGTAGGACTCGCTGCCCTTCCCGCTGCTGGAGCAACACTCCAGTGCTAGAGCTCAGCTGCACCAGGGACCCGATTCCTAACTCTGGGGTCCCTCCACTGCAAAACAAGGATGCTCCCTCTGCCTCACGCCAACGACCTGCTGGGAGAGCAGAAACACAGGCTGTCCCCACACCACACCTCTGATGGGGACCAGAAGGGAGCACCAGCAAACCTTGCAGCCAGGCGATGGGGTCCAGCACTGCAGAATCATCCCTGCCCCTCCGTGGAGAGGATCCGACAGCCGCAAACTGAGTTTAGTTACCGTCTTTCAGGGCTTGGCTTCTCCTGCATACAAACTGTCACGCACATAAAGATATCTGCTGTTTGTACTAAAGCTTTTTGCAGGGCAGTATGCAAACAGACGTCAAGATGACTTTTGAGAGGCCCAGATAAACTTTGTTGGCTTGTATAAGCAGGCTGCAAATCATCAAGTTTAAAAAACATCAGATTAAAGGACAAATCACCTGTTCAGAAAAGCATAAACAAATTCTAGTGACCTCAGTGAGAGCCGAATGAAGCGTCGACCTCAGCATTACCCAATCTTACTCCTGAATCGTATCAGCGAGCAACTGAGAGCAAGTTTAGGGGCAAATTCAGCCCTGACGTACAGTGTCAATGTAGCCAAAGTCCATAAAGCAATGAGATTTCTCTGTGTAATGGCTGCAGAGTAAAAGCCCCAATGCAATATGTTTTGGGTTTTTTTTCTACAGAGCCGAGGTGGGTGATGCTCTCCATTCTCAAGTTTATAGAAGCGTCTTTGCTCAGGTTAGCAAAGGCTTTATTTCCCTCAAGACCACCAGGGAAGCAGAGCAATTAAGAGGAGAGTTATTTTCATCTCCTCGTTGAGGAGCTCACGCCTCCACCACCTGCCTGCTGACACCTGCAGCTGCTGAAAGCACAGGCCTCCTTTTTCCACTCCCCGTGACACACCTCTTAATTGTGCTGCCCAATTTGTACTTACAAATATTTCGGTTTTCCATAGGGCTTTGTGCAACTTAGTTGAAAAAGCTCGTTTCTTGTTAGCAAATACAAAGAACTACATTGGCAGCCCTGGGAGTCAAGGTTCCCACAAAAAAACCTGATGGAACCTCTAGCAGCGCAACAGGTTGCAGTGATGTAGGAGTCGGAGTTATCATCCACTCTTTCAAATGAATGTATTTCAAATTGCAATTGTGGCAAAAAACAGGACAGCATGATGTCCTCATTGTATTCAGCATATCTGTGTTTTGTTTCTATTTGAAGTTTGCCCACAAATCTGGCAAAAACTGTATAGCAGCTGGATGCCTCAGGCAACAAAACTCACCTCCTAAGCACCACGTGCAGCATCCTACTCCTTGCAAATTTTCCAAGAAGACCAACCTGCTGGGTTGTGAAAATCCACCCAGGAGTTGCAGTCACAGAATCACAGAACCCCCGGGGTTGGCAGGGCCCTCTGGAGATCATCTAGTCCAACCCCCCTGCCAGAGCAGGGTCACCCAGAGCAGGTTGCACAGGACGGCGTCCAGGCGGGTTTGGAATGTCTCCAGAGTCGGAGACTCCACCACCTCTCTGGGCAGCCTCTTCCAGTGTTCTGCCGCTTGTCCATTAAATCGAGTGCTCTGTCCTCAAGTGGCCTGCAGCCATTCAAAGATGTCAAAAAATTTTTAAAGACATTTACAAAACATCACCCCTAGATGATACATGGGGAAACTGAGGCAGCGCAGCACTGGGTGCCCACAACACGGGCACACACCACAGCGGCTGGGCTAACCAGGACAGCGATGGTTAGCCAAATGGGGCACAAAGAGCATGGACTCTGTCCACAGCTCAGGAGAAACCTTCACAAAGCTGTTTCGAGTTACCACATTGTACTAAAAAGACAAGGGCTACTCCTAACAAGATACTTGTTTTACCATAATGCAGCGTGAGAGGACTTGAAATAAGAGGCTCTACCTTGCTACGCTCTCGCATCAGCAGTTTGCACGCTTGCTGACCAAAGGCCCTGCAGCACATGGAGAAGAAAAACTGTTTCTCATCTGACAGAGCCACAAGAAGCCTGGGAACGCAGGAGCGTTGCAGGGCGGGTGGTGGGTGGGTGAGGGGAAAGATCCCTTCCAGCAGCTCGTGTCTCAGACTGGAGAGCTGCTTCACACGTGGAAATGCAGAGCAATCAAACCCCCAGGGCAACTGGACTCAGCCAAATCTTTGTGCAAGGCTTCCTGAAGACCAAGGCATGTCATGTTTGGAAGAAAAGAAATAAATCTCCAAACTTATTTTTAGCTTAACATGAAAAGTATTGGTATTTTATCCATAGAATTCTATGGATGTTAGTATTTCATCCATAAAATAGAACCAGAAAACACTTCAGCAACCTTTGATGTTAAAATATTTAATTTCCAACTCTTATCACAAACAATAAACAATATGCATTACGAATCCAGCTGAAGGCTTCTCTGAAGTGAGAGCTTGTCACTTTTATTGCTGCTTTGATGGCACGTGCAACATTAACAGCCAAACAGTTGACAGATCTTTTTATTGGCGCTTTTTTACATGCACATATTCTGCACGCTGCAAACCAGAAAAGGTTCTCAGATGTGTTACTGGATTGCAACAACCTCACATCCTGATCTCATTCATCCACACTCATTTCCCTCTCTCATTTCTTTCCACCACTCCACCAGCAACAGCTCGTTTGCTTTGTTCCTTCCTCAGAGCCCACGTGCTGTGGGTTCGAGCACCTCCAGCTCCACCACTTGCACCGCGCTAGGATGGCCTCCCTCTGCCCGAGCAAATCTCCACACAGATGCCTCCTACCCTGTTTTCAAGTCCCAGGCACTTCTCTTGCTGTTACTCAGCTTAATTACTGTGACGAGGCCATAAAAGAAGTTAGATAAAGACAAGCGTGTTATTTGCCAATACAAACGAACTCTGAGCTACATACCAGTGATCTTTTTGTGGTCTCTCATTTCACCTTAAAAGTAAAATGTTTCCATTTTTTACTTTCCCATTTCCATGGGAAACTGTTAATGATAAAAACCAAAGGCTGCCTGTGAACAGCTCTCGCAGATACCACGACCACAGTGGCTTAAAAATCTAGTGACTATGTTTTACCTTATGTTGTCATGGATTAGGAATACAATCTGTTATCAGCCAAGGCACAGTAAACTTCTTTGGAAAATTTTATTAGAAATGTGAGCTTCTCTGATTCCACATAAGTAATGGAAATGCTGTTTTGACCAGAACGTGACCTTTCTGCAGAGCACAGAGGAAATCCACATATCTTTGCTCTACTACAACCCCTCTTTGTATGTTGCCCAAAGTCTCCGACCTTTCCATCTCACTACTCCCTCTGAAGAAACTAGCTTTCAGCATTTAAAATTTGTTGTGGTGCACCAGACTGAGTGTACCCAGAGCCTCCTGCAAAACACACCTGCCTGCATTCAGGTCCTGCACCCCCAGGGGAAGGAGATTTCCCTACAGATGATCCCTCCCACTCCAAGGAAGCTTCCCTAGGGTGTCCCCTCCGCTTTCACCTAGCAATAAGGAGGTCAGCAAAGGGCTGGAGATGGAGAGAAAGGGAGTTCCCCACATCCCTAGGGCAGATGACTCCCTGGCTCCATCAGAAGTATCTTACTTGGGGTCTGACCTGGAGTGAAACCATCAGCAAGCTCCCCTCTGCTCCAACCCACAGCAGAAAACAGAGGAGGGAACGAACTAGAGCACACGAGAAATGTCGAAGGAGGAGAAGCCACAACGGTACTCCACAAGCAACGTTCCTGACCTTAGTGCCTAAAAATCACTGCGAAGTGCAGAACAAACAGCTACCCTGTTCATAGTTTATGGGTTGTCACAAAAACAGCTCAAAGGGGAGTGTTCCCAGCAGCCTGAGCTCTGTCCTTACCAGCACCATCTAGAAAATCAGCACCATCTAGAAAATCAGCACCAATAACAAAGTGTCACATCTAACTACTATCTGAGCTGTTACAGTCCCAAGGGAAAGAAAACATCAAATGCATCCCCTGGAGATGTAGGCATAAGCTCCACCGCAGAATAACAGGACGTGACTGCAAGATGCCAGATCTCTCTCTCTCTCTGGTTCTGCCATGTCTGGCTGCTTACCTGGGTCATCTTGTCCACCGAGACAGGAATGCCATCAATGGTGAGGGGCGGCAACTCTGAGTTAACCTCCTGAGGCGCAGGAGCATGCTCCGCTAGCGCGGACTCCAGGTCTTCCAGAATCATGCTCTTGTACTTGCGTACCTGTGGGGAATCGTTAAGCTCAGGTAAACAAGGTAAGGAGCACCAGGAGAGGGCAAGGATGCAGGGCCAGCCACCTTCCCCAAGGTGCTGCAGAACAGAAGGAGCAAACAACGCCACAGCTGGCAAGAAAAAATACCCACTGGCCCCGAAGACTTGGCCACATTGAAGAGCTGATGATGAAACATCAGGTAACACTGGCAAGCAGAAGTATTTATTGGATTAAAAGAAAAGTTCTGAAGCAAGACTTATCATGGTCAGGATCTGCTCCATTTACTGTCAGGTCTGCAACAAGGTGCAAGCACTGACAGCCGAGCTGAGTTCAAACACGTCACCGCTACCTGCTCCTTCCAATTTTTAATCCAGGATATTCAACCCTGGTGAGATGTGCAAGGCAACCATTCACGCAGAGAGACATGACCTCAGTGCTACTCTCATGTCCAGGCACTCTCCACTTCTGTTTCCAAGGTTTTAAACATGACCTTCCGATCCCTACCAGGCTTGCAAGGCTGCCTTGAGCAGACTGAAACCTGCAGAGAAGGCGAGCAATTTATGACATAGCTTTTCCTAGAGACACCTACCACATTCTCCAAGGGTGCAGCACCGAATACTTTAAAGACAGGATTGGGTTTGGAGGGTGAGATGCACAGAACGATGGCCTGCTGCCCCACTCTGGTGGTGTACTCATCCAGCGTGGCTCGGAGCTTCCTGAAACAGAGATATAAAACAGTGAATAGGTATCGGCTGAAAGCCCTGTAGAAACACAACCCTTTGCATTGTAAGCTCTCTTTCTTGATGCTACCCATTCACAAACCAGGTGAGAAACAGAACCCCAGCTGGTCAGATTAGCCATGTATACCGTTCCTTCCTCCGCTCCCGCAGGCCTGCTGCGTTCCCTGCAGTCACCCAGCAGCTCAAATATCAATTATTCTCCCTTCTCTCCTTTTTCCATTGATGTACAAAGTAGAGAAATCACCAGAGCAGCAAAGCTAGGACAGCGAGAGGCTGCGTATCTGCTCTGCCACCATCTAAGTGTATTAGCAGTACAAAACTTCTAAGGTAGAGAACTTGAATGATTCAACAAAAGAGGACTGCAAACAGGATTATTTTACATCCAGCCTCATAACCGTGCATTGCAATTCTCTAGTACCAAAGGCCTGACCAAACCAGAACTGTTTGCGTCCAACCAACAGCTACACAATAGGCAAGAACCAGAAATATTGCAACAGCTCAGCACAGGAAACCCATGCATTCAGACACCTGCCACATCAGCAAGTCCCTTTGGAATGATCTCTCTGTAGGAAGAAAATGTTCCATCATATACTTTCCACCTCTTACTCACTTTCGAGCAATTCAAGAGAATCTGTCAGAAACGCTGGCAGAAATTCATAAAGCAAGAGAGACGTAGCAGTTATCACGAGATAACCTGAGCACTCCATAAGGGGACAGTTTAGTATCTGCCCTGGTCATTTCAGAACCTGCTGTTAGCAGCAGACACATTGCCAAAAAGCACCACCACCACCACCAGCTACGCAGAGATCCCAGAATCAGAAACTGTTAACTTCCCACTCAATTCATGGTGGTGTAAATATCAAGCACAAACATGTCAAACAGATCAGAGTGCAAAAAAAGGATGCATTTTGTCAGTAACTTGCATGTAGTAAAATGAAGTAGTTGCATGAAGGGAGAAGAAATAACTCATTTAAATAGGAGTTTCTTTACAAATATATTGTTCATATTTCAAGAGAGAAAAGAATTTGCTCTCCAGAAATGTTGCAATAAACATGGCTGGGTCAACAGAGTTGGGAGAGGAGGGAAAAACAGAATGAAGCTATAAAAGAAAGGGTCCACTCCCAGGGAATATTATTTAACACTAACCCTGCTCCACCTCCTTCCAGTTTGATCGTGTGCAAAGGGTGTTGTGGGACTCAGCAGATGAGTAAGCAGAATATAAGGAAATCAGCTTAATTTCTCAGCAACTTTACAAGAGTTAGAATAGGAGAGAAGAAGAAAAGACAAAACTCCGGCCATCACTATTTCAGTACATTAATGTGCACACAGGAGGAAGCCAGCAAGTAATGGGGTGACAAATACTCCAACTTTTGTGAGATAATCCAGTTAAATCCAAAACAGTTTAAAGAGCAAAAACTGCCTTGTTCCAAAACCTGTTAAACAGTTCCAGCCAATATTTACAATTGTTTCCTGAAGACGGAATCGCGGGTGATCTCTCCGGGCTTACAGAAAGCCTGTGCAGTCACTTCAGCACCAGTGCTCCTAGGTGGCCACCACGCGGGCAGACAGCCTCAGAGCACCTGTAATGCTACACCTAAAGGGCTAGGGAAGTCTGGTGTCTACAGAGCAAGTTTCTAAAGCCAAAGAAAGTGTTTCAGCTTTGGCAAGCATCTCCCTTCGATTATTCTCCCCCAGCACTGTGCGCTACAGGCTGGGTCAGTCTTCAGCGTGGAGCTCACACAACCGGCTCTGCTGGCAAAGGAAATTCAGGTACACACACACATGATTTATTCACAGGATCATTTCATAAGGCAGAAAATAGTTTTTTCATGAGGTAGATGAGTCCTTCGTGCCACTGCAGAGCTGGGATATGGCTGTAGCTCCAGATTCTCAGGCCAGCTGCTGTTAAAGCCACTAGGAATATCTTGCAAGCCAGTGTTACCATGACAGATTTAACTTGTGACCAGCTGGGGTTAAAACAGAATGGTGGATCCCACCAGAATGGTCATGTCAGTCCTGGTGATCACAATGTCACATTAAAGATGAGTAAAGCTGCAATTTAACCCATTTCTGCAAACTAAAACACAGCTCTTGAGTTCCAGAAAAGATGCCCCAAGAAATCCCTACGCTGGGCAGCTTCTGAACAGCACATGGTCTCGCCACACACAGCACTGGAGACAGGTCGAGGATGCAGACCAAGGTGTCAGAGTGCAGATGGGAGTCCTTACCGTAGCAAACGTGTCTGCTGCCTCTTGCGGATTGAGGGGTTGGATTCAAAAACGTGTGGTCGCTTTCGTTTTTTACCCGTTGCCACAGCAGCAGCTGCTGCCATCCCCACAGGGCCTGGAAATCAAACCACAAAGGGTGAATCAGCACACGCAGCTCAGGAACTGGCCAGAAAGGACATTGCCATTGTCCCTTCCTCAGGGATTGGTCCCAAGGGCTTAGCTTAAGGGCTTTCCCACTGAACCAGGGTGACCCGAATTCCCTGCTGAGCTCTCCAGCAGCCAGGCTCCCTCCTCTCCAGCATCAGAGAGGTGTATCAAAAGGTTCTATTCCCCAGTCTGGTAAATCCCAGCTCAGTCCCAGGTGAAATTCACATATTTCAGTCCAGAGTTTTCCTTACAAACATATAATTATGTATTTTATCTTCCAAACATACTGAAAAACCCTCAAGTAAGCCAAGACTTTAAATAACTGACTGCAATCAAGGAGATCCCGGTGGCAGGGAAGAAGAGACTGGGTACAACGTCATGAATCCTGCTCGGACACCTCAACTACAGCATCCAGAGTTCAAGGCTTTCCCCAGGGATTAATGACCAGCTCTGATGGGAAAGAAATTGTAAATCCAGAGTCACCAGCAGCATCCTGGAATAGCCCCCTGAGGAATAGCAGAGACCATGGCAGAGCAGCACTATTGCTTTCGTGATCAAACTCTAGACACAGAGTCTATGTAAGGGGAAGTTTAATTAAGTTAATTAGAAGTAAACCAAGTAACATGTAGTGGATTGTGCTTCTATCAGTGATCTCCAGAAATGAGTGCAGGGTCAGAGACAAAAAGCCCTGGGGTCTAATGCAGGCTCAAGACTTGTCTTTGACTCCTGAGCAGACCTCAGTTGCTCTGTGTGTAGTTTCTCTGTATGTCAGAGGTGAAAGATCATAAAACCCACTACATTTTCGTGTTTAACAAAGATGCAGCTACTGGATCAGTGAAAGTTGGTAGATGATAACAAAAGTAGCATCCGATGATAGGTTTTCTCTAGGCAGCTGCTCCAGGAGATGGGAAATGGTAATGGACAGAGCTCTGGGTGACACTATAGAACCAAGTTTTGTTAATCAGTAACAAACTGCCTGAGTGCTACCCACGGTGGGCGCAGCAAGCACCGCTGCATACTGCTCCGATGACCCCGTGCTTATGAGAAAAGAATAAAAACATTGCCTTTTGGGAGCCTGGAAAAACATTTGCTCCGGAGAAGTGAGGAAGGGCCACGCTGGGCTTTTGGGCAAACTTTGGGCTGAATGTGCCAGCCCATGCCATGAACTACAGGCACAAGCCCCAGGGAAGTGGGGCCACTCCTGGCTCAGGGTGCCCACCTGGCCAGGGGCTGGAGGGGCACGGGGCAGTCCCTGCATCAGGAGGGCTCGCAGGCAGGCAAGAACCACCAGATGCCCCTCCTGCATCCACCACCTGGGACTGAAAAGCTTGTGCGCTAGAAGGGAAGGGGGAAAGAAGAAGTCCTCCAGGAGCTGAGGTTGGCAAATTAATAGGCAAAGGGCACGGGATGCTCAGCGGGATGGTGGAACTTCACAGGTTCGGTCAAGCACATCAAGAGCTTTATTCCTCAGATAAAATCTGACAAGGAGTCACACAAGTCTGTGAATGCTTATTTATCACTGCATTTTTCTGCTAGTGAGGTAGATCCACCACGAGGCTGGCCTGGTTTCAGCTGGGACAGAGTTAATTTTCTTCCTAGTAGCTGCTGTGTTTTGGATTTAGTAGGAGAATGATGTTGATGACACATACTGGTTTAGTTGCTGCTAAGTAATATTTATATTAAGTCAAGGACTTTTCCAGCTTCCCATAGAAGCTGAGAGGGAGCATAGACAGGACAAGCTGTCCAAAGGAATATTCCATGCCATAGAAACCATGCTCAGTGTATAAAAAGAGGTTGGCCAGGGGGGCAGAAATCTGCGATTGCTGCTCAGGACGGGCTGGGGTAATCGATCACTGGGTGCTGAGCAATTGTATTGCATCACTTACTTTGTATATTCCTTTACCATTGTTACTATTATTATTTTATTTTCCAGTACTGTTCTATTAAGCTGTCTTTATGTCAAGCCACGAGGTTTTGTTTTCTTTTTTTACTTTTTCTCCCTCTTCTCCCTACCCTGCCTGGGGGGGGGAAGGTGAGTGAACGGCTGCGTGGTCCTAGTTGCCGGCTGGAGTTAAACCACAACAAAGGCAAATCTGGAGGACATTTGGCAGGAGCTTCACTGGAAGGAGTCTGTGATTCTGAAATACTTTGCCAGTCCAGATATGCCAGGACCCTTTGTGACATCTCCTTGGGAGAGGCCTAGAATGTGAGCTCTCTGGCTAAGCAGGGTTGCGTAGCACTCCTGGGTTATTTTTGCTGTTGTTTCTATGGGCCGGAAATAAGCTTGCTCTTTGACATACGCAGTATTTTAGTTTTGTTATTTGAGGCAGCATTTACCAGGGACCTTTTTTATTGTACAAACCAGTCTCTTATTCCCAGCACCTCTACATTACACACAGACAAAGCGACGCAAGATTCAAGCAGCCAGCAGAGCTTGCGAAGAGGCGCTAATAAAGTGAGGGCAATAAGGAAGCATTCAGAGCATCCCGTGGGGTGACAAGATCACCCACCACCCTCAAGCGCTGTTTGCAACCTCTGCACGAATGCTACATTAGGAAAATGACACCGAGCATCCTGCTGACTTTACCTGCTGCAGCCAGGTGGGCAGTGACCTCATCAGCAGCCGTGGAGTTGAGGATGTCAGAGTCATCGTAGGAGGTGTCCTCCGGTGAAGACGGCGAGTCTTCGTCCGCGCTCAGCATGCTGTGCTCTGTGTAGGTGGCCACATGGACCTGCTGCACCTGCTGGGCCACTGCGTGGGCCTCGATGGTGGCCATGTGCTCTGTTTGGGTCACCCCGTGTTCTTCCATCAATAGCTACTGTCAGAGGAGACAAAAACCACAGGAAGGGGTTACTGGCATTGATGTACGATAAGGGAGGGCAGCCAAAGGTTTCTGAGCCAGCTAGGTGAGGAGGCTGTGACCAAGAGGGAACAGAGATTACCTCTCCTGGTGGCAGTGGTCTTCTACGAGAGGGAAATAATGACTACGTCAGGAGCCAGAAGAGGAACTGGGAGTTTAAGAGTTTTGAAAAATCCATACTTCCAAACAACATGGCATGGCAGCCAGAGGCAGTCATCTTTGCTGGAGGAAAGGCCTTTTAAGGACCTTGTAGCCCTGAGATTATGCGTCCCTCACCCACTACGTATTAAGAGGTCTGATCAAAGCTGGAACTTATTTTTGCCACTTCAACATCTAGCTCAGGGAAGATGCTCAAGGGCGATACACAATCTCTCTCCTGTAACCTCAATAGCTCAGGACACGAAGGAGGATCCAGTACAGAAGTCTACTGGCAGCAAGTTGTGTTCTGGAAACCACTTTTGTTGCATTGCTTGTTCAGAGTCCGGAAGCAGGCAAAATCATTACAACCCAAGCACAAACATTACATAAAGCATATTTATTTAATGCATCTAGTGGTAAACCACTGAGGAAGGTAGCAGCTTACATAGTCAGCAGGGCACTGGACCACACGCCATGAACATAAATCTGTGCAGAAGGAACAAGACAACAGGTATGCAGGTATTTTCAGTGCGTGTCTACCATACATTTGTGGAAAAGGAACAGCATATCCTTAAGATATTTTCAAACTACATTAGAAAAATTAGCACATTAACCCTCAAAAACAGATTCCCCAAACCCCTCAGGGCAAACAGCAGAAGGAAAGAGATGATCAGCTATAGGCAACAATAAAATATACCCAGCAAATTCTGACCCTCTAAGTATAGCCATTGAATTTAAAATTCTTGATTGACACCCTCTTCATGGAAACCTGTTCAGCTTGTCAGGAGGAGAGAGCTAGGAGCAGACACAGAGCGGTCTCAGATACATGGCTGGGTAACTGCTCTATGAACTCAGACAACCCATGCCATCACACACAGCTTTGTCCTTCAAAAGCTTTCAATGGCTTCTGTTATCCATATCGTGCCATAAATACATGACACTTTGCAAACAATCAACATGAAAAAAGCCTCAGCCTGGCAAAATAATCACCAGGCTTCTACTGAACACGAAAACCACGTCCTGATGACCAAACCATGGAATGCCACGGTGGGATCAATGAGACACTGGGACACAGAGCAGGAGAAAGCACTTTGTCAAGGGCGTTATTTTGACCAAACTAACCAATAGTTGTACACAAAGAAGGAGCAACTAATCAAGATATGTCAAGAGAGACTATTACAAAGATGGGATGCTCCATGGAAGAAATGGAGAAGAACGGAGGACACCTCAGATGAAGCTGCAAATACGTGGGCAAATAGGAACAGAAGATTAGATAGGTGGCAGAAGAAGGTTAAAGGAGAAGACCAGAGTCTTGCTCTGAACTCAGGAGAGAGCAAGAAGGGACAACGCATGACCAAAGCTGTGGAAGAAGTATTTTTTGCAGCAGCATTTTAAGTAGCAGAAGCTCAGAAACAAGGAAGCAGTTGCCATAGTCCAGACAACAAATGGACAAAAAGGTAGGGTGGGGAGTGACTGGTATTTAGATGCATTTATTTCTACCTCAAATCTACTGACCAAAGAGCTGAAATATGACAGATTTTTCCTTTTTTTTTTTTTTCCTTCTTCCTTTTTTTCCCCATCACCATCTGGTTTCTAAAGGCTTGTTTCCACATGCCTCAAAATGTCTTCTGCAACTCTGTGAACTGAACGTTTTGGACATTTATGAAACAGCTCTTCCAAAGGCAGTTCCAACTTGAAGATACCAAAAATAGGGATGCAATTATTTTAGAGAGTCCTGTCCTCAAAACAGGACCCTTTCTAAAACCATCTTCCATGTTCGACTTAAGCGCATCTGTTTTTACAGGGAACAAAAGCTGCATCTCCAATTCAGGGAAAATATTCCCCAGAGAAAGCTTCCCATTCAAATGCAAGAGGCATGTACGTTGCTGAACAGGGGATGAGATGAAGTTTCTGATGTAGCAGCAGGACCAAGATATTGAAAGGAGGCTTGGAATGACCCGAAGTCTGTTGTGTACGAAGTCAAAACATCCATTACCATGAGAACAATGCTGCACACATTACAACAACCAAACCCTGCTGGTCTTGCCCTACTTGAGACACACAGAGGGTGGTTGCAATCCATCACCTCATCTGGACTTGCCCGGCTAGCGGAGACTTTTGCAAACATTTTGTTATCTCTGAAATGGCTGTGGGCAGTCAGACAGCCACCCTCTTGCTCAGCAGATCAAGTTTCCCAATCCCATCCTAGGGTTTAAGATGAATTAGCTCCATGTATTCATTTGCAAAATGAATTCATTCCTCCAGCAGCCACCATAGCAGCCTTGGTCTTCCCAAGAAGCCAGATCTGACCTAGCCACTTTGGCACGGTTTCTCATTTACTAATACAAAGAAATCCAAGTGCATCTTTCCAAAGTGTTAGTGAAGTTCCCAAAAAGCCAAAACCAATCTCCAAAGTGTTTCACTCTGCTCAACTCTGTCTGATTAATCGACAATTCAGACCATAGAGGCCAAGCTCCTCGGGATGCACCAGCCTCACTCCACTGACCAGAGAGGGAGGCCGCAGCAACCTGCCTTCTAACGTACAGATCATGGGTTTGTAGCTAAAACAGGGTCCAGATTATAGAATCCCTTTATTTTTCATGTCTGTCTATGGCTGGTTTCTCTCCAACACTCTACACACTTCTAATAACAAGAATCACATAAAATGAATGGCTTCTACTAAAAGACTATCATTTCCACACGTAACACCAACTTCATTGTGCAGCATCAAAGCTGACTCCAATAATTTTGACATCTTCATGGGGGGTAGAAGCAGAAGGGAACTGTATGTATTTAGGCAGTGGATTTTCATCCACAAGATGCCAACAGTGCTCTAACGCACAGCTATATTCTAAACGTTAGGGTGATACGGGTTTGATACTGGTTTGGGTGTCCCAGTTTGGAAGCGTTTGTCTGGTTAAAACCAGGGACCTGTACTCACAACTGAGATGAGAGGAAGGACTTGGTCACATATTTAATTATGCAGCTGGCTGGTGTGTGATGGAAGGAAGCATGGTCTAGTGGCTAAAACAAAGAAACAAGTATCAGGATACACGTCCAGTACTGGAAGCTGCCCAGATACTAAGATGACTGTGGCATTTTAGAATCATCCTCTGTACTGGGAAGAGGCACATCTCCTGTATTTACACTCCTGATAACATTACTGCCCCAAGAAAGTGAGTTTCTTGTCCATGAAACACTAAGAGATCGCCTAAAAGGTCCTAAATGGTATGGACAGGAAACTAAATTCAATCTGGACCACTAACAGATGTTTTCAAACTTCTGTTTTCTATCCAGGCATGCGCTAGAGGAACTCAAGCCTGCAGGACAGCAGAAGTGCTGTTGTGAGACTGTGAGGAACCTACTGAGGTTATGGCTAAAGCCAAACCACCTTCAAACCCACAATCCTCCCTAAAAGGCTGCTAGAGTTAGATGTTGCTGTTGTCCAACCCTGTTTACAACTCAGATTGCAATATTAGAACCACCCAAAAATAGCAGCAAGTCAAATACTGCCAGTGAGGAATGGACTAAGATGCTGAGGTACATTGAAGCAAACTGAAAATATTTGATTGGAAAAATAAAATAAAAAAAAAAAAATCAGCCATAATCTCCCTTCAAGGAACTTATTTTGCCATCACCATAGGAAGGGGGGAGGGAAGAAAAAATATTTCAAGCAAAATCTTAACAAAATAGCTCAGCAGGCCAGGCCTTCCCAAGCCACCATGCCTTTTCTGCAAGGGTATATTGCTGCTTTTCTCAATGGAGCAATACAACTTTAAGTATTTTCCATTAAAAAAAAAAATTATTTATCCAGAGAAAAATACGATCAGAATGTAATTGACCTTTTAGCTCATTGGGAGACAAGGCTGCTGGACAACAGATGCTTCCAATATTGCTTCCTTTGGAAGGAAACCTGCTTGAATCAAGATGCAGTCTACAGCTAATGCCACTAAAAATGATGCTTTTTTTGTAAATAAAATTGGTAGTAGGCTGAACCTACGCATTTCTGAGACAGCAAGTGGACAGCTGGGTAAACAACATGTCTTATGAGGAGCAGCTGAAGGAATTGGGATTGTTTAGTCTGGAGAAGAGAAGGTTGAGGGGAGACCTTATTGCTCTCTACAACTACCTGAAAGGAGGTTGTAGTGAGATGGGAGCTGATCTCTTCTCCCAAGGAACTAGCGATAGGACAAAAGGAAACGGGTTCAAGTTGTGCCAGGGGAGGTTTAGGCTAGACATGAGGTAAAAATTTTTCCCTGACAGAGTTATCAAACATTGGAACAGGGTGCCCAGGGAGGTGGCTGAGTCACCATCCCTAGACGTGTTTAAAAGTCGTGTAGATGTGGTGCTTAGAGACATGGTTTAGTGGCCGACCTGGTAGAGTAGGGTCAATGGTTGGACTGGATGATCTTAAAGGTCTTTTCCAACCTAAACGATTCTATGATTCTATGAATACTCCTCATGCGCAACTATGCAAATTTAAACACACGTGCATTTCATCTAGTTTTCACTTGCACACGTCCTGCTTCAGTGCATGGTGTTGTGTTGAATTCTGGCATTTTTGGAAACAGTAAGCTGTAAGCGATGACTGGGATAATCAACAGCAAGGTCATAGTGTTTATTTAAAGATGACGTTCACTCGATTCAAACAAGGTCTAATAACCATCAATCTACAACTCTTTCCTCTCCACGGCCTCCCTTCCAAAGGAGTCCGAGGTACGTGCTGCAACGTCTGAAGGACACTTGCTTCCTCGGTGGCACTATTAGATTTCTTCACTTCTAAGCTTTCCTGCCTGTATAAAAGTAGGTATAAGCTGGGAAAACAGCAATAAACTACTACAGCTCTTCAGTAAACTGCCGAGCTGTGCACACAACAACACCGCAAGCTCTGGTAATTCATTTCCAAGTGGTAACTTGGACTAATTCTAGTTTAACCTGAGAGCTGGCTTCATTCAATGCAGGTTTTCTACTTTTCCAACTTCTGCGCTATTGTCATACCTGTACATTTTCCTCCCAGGAAATTTCCAAACCTCTCCAGAATCATATGCTGAAAGGCACGAAGCCTTATCTTTGAGTGTTGAAACCTTGGGTAGTTATTCATATATTCAAATCATTCGCAAAGGATTCCTGATACAAGTCAGGCTTTGTGGGCAAACACCTTGACTGGCAGTTTCTGCTGGTGATTACCAACCTGTTGATACTCTTGTTGTCCCAGCAGCAAAGCATCTCTATTATGCATCCGAAGAGTCTGCACTTGGATTTGAAGAGGGGTTCAGGCACAGGGGATGAAAGGAAAGTTGTTCTTGATTAATTTTAAAATCACCATTCCAGAAAAGGAAAGTTTATTCCTGTTTTCCTTCAGAAACCAGAACGGTTTCAGGTGTAAGGAAACCCTAATGATATGAGGATGCCTGCAAAGACATTTCCTGGTAGTTGTAGCTTAGTCCAGAAGCCTTGGATGACAGCCAGAAGAATTTTTAAAGTGCTTAAAAAAATATGAGGATAAAGTCCCTCTCATCACACAGTGCAGTTGCTTCATGACTGTGTCAGAGGTTCCTTTGATGTACTGTCAACTATGATCAATGGCTGTTGACACCAATGCTGGAAGAATACCAGATGCAGGAGGAGCAAAGCAAGCTAAAATAGCAGAAGCCGTACCATTCAAACCAGCAGAACACAACAGAAACTGCACATAAAACCCATAAATTCTATATTAAATTTAAACCCACATGGATTAAAACAAAGGACTCGTCTGCTCAGTGTAATCTGTGGTGTGAATGTAAAGAGATATAACTCAACCAATACGAAACCATGTGGGTTATCCTACTGTAGAAATTGTCCTCTACCACTGCCATCTACTTTAATGTTGCTTCATGGGTGCTTTAAACAGAGCCAAAAATAAAATGTCCACACCAGAAAAAATGATGAGGTACAGCAGCATGACTGGAAAAACTCCTAGGCAGACGGGGCCTGAACTTATTTTTATCCTGTAGACCGCTGAAGTGGTTTTACTTCAGAAGCTGTAAAAGCACAAGACGCTGCCCTCTGAGACAGTCTTAACTTAGAGATGAGCTTTTATCTGCTGGCATTTTAAATTGTGCAGCCATTTTTACTAACTCACCCAACACAATGCTCAATTCATCTGAAACCCTGTTCAGATTAACAATAAATAGAAGAATTGCTGGGTCTCACTTCTTTGGCAGTTTAAATAATTCTAAAAGTATGCAAAATATGGATTACGTGAATGAAGACTGCAGCAGAAGGACTGGGACCCAGAATATTTTGATGGAGACCTGCTCTGCGCTCTCCTGCGCATGCACAGCTCACTCCTCCCACAGGTGCTTAGACGCCTCCTAAGAAAGCAGCTACTGCACGAAAGGGAGCTCGGGGAAGGCAGGGGCACGGGTTTTAAATGAAAAGAGGGCAGATTTAGGTCAGACGTAAAGAAGAAATTCTTTACTGTGAGGGTGGTGAGACACTGGCTGAAGTTGCCCAGAGAAGCTGTGGCTGCCCCATCCCTGGAGGTGTTCANCTACCATTCTGAAACGGGGTGGGAACAGCTAACAGCCTCGTCAACATCCAAAACACCAAATATAAAGTTCTCATGTTCAAGTTTTGCAACCAGATCCTTCCTTCTGCTTGGGCATTTCAGCGCTTGCTCAATGAGCAAACCTCTCTTCTGTAAGGCAACACCATACGGCCCAAGAAATCACTGTGAAAAATGGCGAGTTATCTTTCTTACAAAACTTGCTGCTTCATCGAATAGAGGGTTCTGTATTTTCTTTGCAAATAATCCTGGTTGTCAGAATTAAGGCTTCATATTGTCATATCAAGGGCGAGTCACTATGGGTAGAACACCACAAGGGAAGAGTCCATCCACATGAAAATGAATACGACATTTCATAACTAAACTGCAAGAATTAGCAAATCACCAAGAGCAAACAGAGGCCCACTCGCACGCAGCCTGATCAGTGCGCTATAGCACAACCTTTCCTAACCAAAGGTTTTGGGAAGAATGAAATCCTATCCCAGCCAGCTGCACGGCACTGCTGCGCAGGGGAACTAACCTTATTTGATGGACGTCCCGAGCTCAAGCAGCAGCTCTGCTTTCTACAGAGATATAAGCAAGGATTTAGAAATTACACAGGAGGAAAGACTGAGGACCAATGGACACACATACTTTTTCAGAATCCACTTTATAAGCGATCAATGTCAGCAATTAGTTTAATAGACACGTTAACCTTTCCAGCTCCAGGTATCTTCCCTGTCCTTGTTTCAGGCTGGTCAGGTCATCGACCCTCTTCCCTTCCCAGCGACGAGACTCGGGAGAAAGGCTGCATTACATGACCCACCTAGTGTCCTCGAAAGAATTGGCCTTGAATTGCTGAAAAGATCTTAAATTTAGATGATATAGGACCAAACCAGATGTGATGGGAAGCCACAGTGAAAAAAGGGGCAATAAGCTTACATCAGCTCACATCTCTGAAAAAAGCCAGTCAGCCTGCATCAAGCTTCTCCTCATCCTCCTTTCACCTAAACATCAGGGGAGTCAAAACCTAAACCTACAAAGGTACGTGCAAAGGTCTAGGCTGGTGCCCACAGAGGTCCGGCTCTCCACAGCACAGATGGCTTATTTAAAAAGGTACAAAAAGGTACAAACCATCCTGTTAGCTAGTGATGGACCCACCAAAACACAAAGCAGCCTCGTGGCCTGCGAACACTCTCTTGTAGAGGAGGGTTAATAACAGCGTTTTCCCCAAAGCCATGCCTTGTATTCAGGACGCTGTAAAGTAAGCAGAAAGGAAGAGACCAGCCAACACGGTTGTTCAGTTGGTGCAGGGAACATCAGATGTTCCTGGGGTTTTTTTATTTCTTTTTTTTTTTAAATTTGCTTTGTTATTTTTTTAAATTAAGTAATTTAGAGGACTTATTTGAGAGGGCCAATTCTACATATCCACTCTCAAGAATAATCCCTCTGCCTCATTTTCTAATTTGTTTCAAAGGAATGGAAACACCCCTGGTTTTTTTGCTTTGGTAGCCCATTTTCTGTTTGATTCCCGCACCATAGTTAGTACCAATTCCTTATCAACAACCCTATTCCACAGAGGAACTTTGTCTGGGACTACATAGCAGTCTTGAAACGCGTGTAAAAATAAAAAATAAAAATAAAAATAGGGAAAAAAAAAATATCTGTCTCATCATTCAAACTGGTCACCCTCCTCAAGGTTTTAACTTCAATGAAATGCTGCTCCATGCTTGGCAAGCTGAGGGTTTGGGGTTTTTTTTCCCCCCAAGAAAATGTGCAACACCTCCTCCCTTTCTTCCACTCTTTTTGTAAAGTTGACAAGCATCTGGAGTTTAATATGCCCTTAATGGATTCAAGCCTCAGCTGTAAATAAGTCGTTTGCTTTGCATTAAACAACCGACATCACACTGGCACTTTTGTTCTCGGAGGCGATTGCGGAGAGTTAATCAACGGGGCTCCTGTGATCCGGGTGTGTTAATTCTCATGCAGCAGCTCCGTGGGCTGCGGGGTGGCTGCTGCAGCCGTCAGTCGCTGCCTGCTAAGCCCCTTCTTGCAGCTCTCCAGTGGTGTTCAGCCGCGTAGACCAGCACCTCTGCTAGAAAATGGGCCTCTCAATCAGGTTTTAGCCATTTGCTGCTCAGTTTGCTTTTCCCCTTCCCCTGGCTTGGAAGGGAGCCACAGTGCTTACTCACTAAACGCCGCTTCTTCAACGATGCTGCGAGGAGACAGCAATGATGCTCAGCGTTACCCTCGTCCTTGTCCCCATCCTTTGGCCATCACAGCGAGGCAGGGGCAGAGTTTCGCAGCGCAGGTCACAAAGATGCTGCTGGTGGCACGCAGGGCTTCACACATGCAAAGCATGTGTCCTGCTGAGCCGCCTTCCCCGCTCCCAAGACCCCAGGGTTCATGCTGTCCTGGGTAAGGTGGACCACACCACCTCGATTTATTTCCAGAACTACCAACTGTTTACAGCTGCAAAAGCTCATCCACCTGCCTGCCACAGCGACCATCGGCACCAGTGTCATCTCACGAGAGGGAGGAATCTAAAGCACCTTTGATGATACAGGCCAATGCGACGTGGAGGAGTTTTTTCAGTTAACTAGGTTTCATACTTCACGTATTCAATCAGATTAAAAAGCACTTCCTATGCACTTAGTACATAAGAACGTTTTATTTAAAAAGCGATTTCAAACTTCCGGCTGTACGTCTAGATAAACTCCAAATTCCCTGCAAAGGCAGCCTGGAATAATTCGTAAGTGAAAACTGATCCAGCAAGAAATAAATCGTTTGCCATTTACTAATAAAATCAAATCCCGTTTGGATGCAATTACACCTTTGAAATTGTCTGGTACTGCTTTTTGCTATTCTGGCACAAAGCCCTCTATGCATTTTTTAAAGCAAGTACATACATCCTGATACAGCTGGTTTCTAACCAGCACATTTCCATGGTTATACTAACCATGAAGAACTGCTAGCCTCATCTGGAAACAACGGCAACACAAACCAAGAGATCGTACACCGTGATTTTCCTGAGGACCCATGACTGAAGTCACCAGTGTTCATCAAACCTCATTAGTCTTGCGAGACTTGTGCCTGCCCTCCGATTACAACAGCCAGAAATGGTCCGGTTTTCATAGCTCCTGAGATACTCTGAATTAGAGGAGCTGCCAACCTCCAGTTGCGGGGAGGGCAGAGGACGACCTCTAACAGAGGAGAGATGGCCAGTCTTGGCTTGGGGCTGTCCTGGCTGTGCTTCTTCTCTATCTGGGACCAACGCTGGCTGGTACCTGGAAGCTACATCTCGTGCAGAGATGTCCATCTCCCAGCCAGGCCTGACTCGCACAGGTACACAGCCTGCTTGCAGCATTTCCTGACGATGCTGGTTAAGAAACCACTTCCAGGTGAAGTCGGAGATGGCAGGAGGTCTCTGCCAGACGATTACAACCGCACTGGCTTCTTCGAGTACAGCTTGCAACCGAAAGCACAGGGGAAAGCCCCCATCTCCCATCACTCGGCTGCACTACGTATCAACAAGCAAGACCCAGACCGTCTCCTGGTCTTTCCTCCGTGGGGAGGAAAGAAAGAGGATGTTCATGTCCTCCCTAGCAGGAGGTTTCAGACTCCCAATAGCAGAGAGTTAGCTCCTTCTGTGATGTTCACCTGTCACGTTGCACTGGTGTCTCTCACTGGTTAAATATCATTCATTAATTTGCCTTCAGGATAAATTTGATACCATTCTTGTATAAAATTGTGCCTAGAGGGAATTACCACTGCGGGTTTGATAAGGAAACAATGCCATTCCTCAGGGACAAGATCAATTAATATCTTAATTATCACCACAATTCATTTAAAATGCACATTTAAATCCAAAAATCCCATTTTTCCATGGTTGTGGAAAAAGTCTTCCCTTGCTCGCGGATGGAAATTGCTGGCCCACGCCTCAATCCAATAAAAAAAATTGGCTTTTTTTCTGGTGAACCTTGTCTCACTCTGGAAGCTTTGCAAGGTTTAAGATGGGACTCACTTTCTGGGACTTGAGACATTGCCTCATGTCAGCAGGAACAACTGATACCCTGCGCAAAGGCAAGATAAGACATGCTAGTTTACACCTCTCCTATCAAGATTGAAGTGAACATCTTATTTCACGCTGGCTCACAGCGACACGTGGATGGCTGCCGCATGTCAGCAGAGACGCGGTAACTCAAGCACTAAGAGGAACTACAGAAACCAGCTCTCGTTCCACAGCGTCCTCCTGTGGCATAATATTAGTATAATGATCCTATTAATTAGGATGGATGAAAAGACCTAAAATAAAATTCATCCTAGAAAACAAAACCAAAACCCCTTCTATTAACGTGCTCTTTTCATCAGCATCTCATATAAAAAAGCAAACACATCGCACTGCAGGAAAAACTTGACATACAGAAAGTCTGCAAAAGAAACAAATAGGATTTCACACAAATTTATTAGGCATACAAACTCCTATTTGCTGCTGAACTTTCTGCTGAAAGCCACCATTTGGCAATGCGATAGGACATTCATTTAACGACGTATGATGCAATTTGCAACAGGTCTTTTTTGCAGCTTCACTTCACATATTTAGCACCAAATGCCGGCAGGAAGCTATGGGCTGAACGTAAGGATGAGGTGGTTTCTACTTGAAGACTCTTCTCAGGCTTTGGCACGAAGGCGATGGCAACCGCGGGGAGGACTTCACTGCAGCACTCCACCAAGGCGAGCTGGAGCAGATGCCTGGTCTTCCTCCTGCCTGAGCCAGCAGGGAGCAGAAGCAGCACGCCGGAGAGAACATGAAGCTCTCCAGGAAAAAAAAAAAAAAAACAAACCACTTTTCAATTACCCCAGCAGCTGAACTGGGGTGAACTGGCTCCAAAGCAGCTTCCCTTCAGTTGCTTGCCTCAACCACAGCAATGGTAGTTCACAGGGAAAGCACAGCACGTACATGCAGAAGGACTCCACTTGTTTTAGATGCCACGTTTTTTTTTTTTTTTCCAAATTTTAAGCAATTCACTTAAGTTTAAGAAAAAAAAAAAAAAAAAGAATTAAAACATTTTTTTAAGTGCCCAAAGTAAATGAAAGNCGGACTCAGTCCTCCCCATGAAGACACCAAGAAAAAGGTTAGCATGCGTTCAGCCTTCAGAAACCCGCGGGAAGGGCATACCACCGCATCCCAGCCCATGTCAGCCAGCGAGTGTAATCCAAAACTGCAAGTCAAACTACACCACAAAATCGTAAGCCACGGGGTGGAATTCTCATTTAGCATTCCCGTGCTTCCCCCCAGGCTCTGCAGGTTTCACGTTAAGCATTTGGGGTGCAATACGCAGAGGTGACTCTCCCTTACCAGTAACACCTGGGGCAGAACCTTCTTCCCTAAAATTTTTTGCAGTGTAGTTCTGACACAAGTCTAGGAAACATAACATATGATAAATGGCATTCTCAACTTAGACATTCTTTCATTTTATTTAAAGAACCACACAGAAATCCTAATTTCAAATTATTTTACTTTCTGGGCATAGCCCAGAAGTCATTTTAACAGCGTGAATCAAGTTAGTCATCTCTAGTCGATACAGCTTTTTTAATTAACAGGCAAAGCGGTCTTTTAAGAATTACTGACCCAATAAGCGCAACTGCCGACAGAGCTGCTATTTGCTGATCGCCGACAGCATTCCTGGCACTGCACAATGGCACAGCCCTCACCCCAACAGGATTACTGCCTAAAAGACAGAGCGCAGCCCTAGCTGGCTGCATTAAGGTGCAAATGTTCCCAGTTTTAATCCTCTTTTACCGAGAGAGAGGATTAGCGGTTATGCTGGACTACCACAGAAAAACATAATGGAAGCACGTTTTACCGAGAGATTCGAGCGAGAGGGTGGCAATGTGACACACCACGGCCTTGTCTAGACCAAGACTCAGAGGTGTGAAATATCACATTAACCGTAACGTCCAGCATGGACGAGGTCCGCTGTCTTCAACCTTGGCTAGACTGATCACCTTAAGGACTTGGTCCTCACATTGCATTAATTCAACCGGATTAACATACAGTAAAGGCAGACGACACAGCCCTAACCACATTTAATTATCTAACTTCCACCCTAAAATGGCAAGCCAGGCCCACCCCTCGTTGATGGTTCTGTTAATGATGCAGTCTTCAGGGAGATGCTTAATATGTTCTGGTTGATGCTGAACCCAGAATGAGTTACACCAGTATGACTGTAGCTGGTTTTAGAGGGGGTGGTGCCACCTCAGCTGGATGAGGAAGGGTACAGGTACTCCACCTGTGTGCGCAGAAAGTCCCAGGCAATGGAGTAAGCAGTGGCGAGTTGTCCCAGACCACAAAAAACCCAAATATCTCTTCTCCTCTTGCAGTTTAATACTTTTACCCTTTCAATTAATTTGCCCTCTGATCCTGCAATACATAGTGAGCAAACAAAAAGATTAGGAATCTAGGCCATTCTGTCTTAAAAAAAAATAATTAAATCCTGTAGGGAAAATACACACCACAATAGTATTTGTTTTCTTTCAAGATCTTATTCTACATAAGTTTGGGTTTGTTTTTTTTTTTTCCTACAGCAGTTTAAGAGGAGGGGTTGTGCATTCACAGGTCTGCAGACTGCCTCTGATGTCAAATACCGTATCTGCATTCACACTGGGAAGAATTTGGGGATTCTCCTCCAAACTCACAAAAACGGGAAGCTCTGGTTACTCTGCAGTGTCCTTTAGGGCATCCGAGGTGACAGAGTACAGCGAGGCTCAGTTTAGTGCCAGTAAAAAATGGGATACCTCCTCCCCTTAGCACCTGGAACTGGGAAAAAGGAAAGGACAGGTTCCCTCCAAACGGTTTCCCGAGGTTCAAGAACACGTCTGCTTGCCTGCCCTGCAAGAGAGTACGGATGAGGAGGAAAAACTCTCCAGCAAAACCACTGGAAACTGATGAGCAAAGACCCTGACAAGGGAAAGTGTCACCTCTGTAAATGAAGCACTAGGTATGTGAGAAAATCCAGTGCGTGTTACATTTGCAGCTGCGTATTGTGCAGGATTAAGATTTGTGTTTTCTGGAAAAAAAAGTGTATCTACAGCTCAACTAGATCAAAGAGATTTGTCTGCAAGTTATTTAAGTCTTAAGTACCCACACGCTGGATTTAAATGCCGGTGCACACATTTTTCTCTCTAGCATTGACAAAGAGCCTGTTAAGCAGGCCACCGTGCTCTCCAAGCGTCCTGCTCGGTACTCAGCTGTCTTCCACCCAGGCAAAACGGAACACTCAAGACCCAAACCACTTGCTAAAAGATGAAGCGGGGTTATAACGATCACACACACAAGTACATCCGCTAATACTCTTCTTACTAAGCACAGTTATTTCCTTCAGTCTTAGTTTGAGAAGGGGCATAGGTCAGTATGGCTTACAGTACTACTCCACCACAATCTCAATCTTCCCACGCACACGGAGAACATCCGAGATGGAGCCACCGTGGTTCGCCAGGCCTGACCCACCTTAAGTCAGCGCTCAAGTGGGGCTTTTCCTGCTTTGAACGCACAGCACGGTATGCAAATCCCATGGGGATTCAAAGTTTTCAGAGTTCCTGCAACGCACAACCATGTATTTGAAAATACATGACTGTACACTGCAAATGGACCACGAATTTTTATTTGCTGCTACATTTTGTACTTTAGATGTCTTTCACATTTCTTCACCACCACCTCCATCTACATATGCTTCTCATTATCAGGGTGTAAGTATTACAGCTATCACACCATTTCCTTCTCAAGCAAGAGACCCAATTTACTGATTTACCTGCCAATTGCCATGAATACTCATGACGCAGAAATAATAAACCTGAAAAAAACCAACTTGCAACCCAAAGCAACTATGAGAAGAGCTTCAAAACAGCTAGCTCTTTCTAGGGAGGAAAGGGAGCAGCACTATTTGAAGTCACTTCTCTTTCAAAAGGGAAACTAGGAGTTAAAAGATTTTCTTTATGCCCAAGAAAGCGGCTGCAGAAGCAGCAGCAGGAGACTCTAATGGCTGACACCAAAAATAAACTTATGGGGAAGAGAACTTATTTACGCACCATTCCTCTACAGAGGATGTTGCAAGGTAAATAAAGCGTGGAGACTCTGGGGGTGTGGTCTTGCAAGTATTTTTGACCCAGACTATGGGGAAGTTTTCCAAGCCTGGAAGTCATCCCCCATTTGATTACTTTAATTAGATGGTTATGTAATAAACAGTGGGAGGGACTCAGTTTCTTTTGGATTGCATTTCTTGATTGCACTGGTTCCAAGCAAGAAGCATGCTCGATAAACGAAAATGTACTTTCATGTTCTTCTGCTTACGTGTCTGAAGTCAGATGAATTTTGTAACAGTACTGAAAAAGTTGAGTTACCCTCCAAGTCGCTATCAGTCTGCAGCATCTGAGCAATGCATTTATTATTTATAGGCAATACAGACAGCACGCAGCGCAAACAGATAAAATAATTCACACATCTGCCTTACACACAGCCTCACAGAGGCAGAAAGTAATCAACACCCAACAAAAATAATGCGAGCGAGGAAGCAGAGGCTCAGAGCCCAGCACCAAGAGCAGAATGCACCTCACCATGCTCCGTACTGAGAAGACACCTGCTTTCATCCTCCAGCACAAAAATAGGCTCCGTTACCCACTGAAAGCAATACGGTCTCTAAGAAAGGATCAAAAACAGGAATAAAGGAGACACTGGACTTCCCAATCCTATAGATCCAATGCTCAGATGTAATACACCTTCTACCCAAAGTGTTCTAAGAGTCTTTCTACAGCTACATCTTTCTTACAGGAGGAAAAAAACCCACCCAACAGTAATTCATTGACATCAAAACGTCAATGCGCATCAGGACGCCTATCACTCTCCTACGTGCTCCACCAAATATAGCCTCCGCCTCCCCATTTTCTATCTGTCAATAGAAGGGACTCCTTCTTGGAGTTTGGCAGGCAACTCATCCACAACAAAACCAGACCAGCCTCAGACAGAAGTCCTTGCCATAAAGCTAGATGCATCAGGCAATCTCCAAAGCAAACTGGGCACGCAGCCTTGGTTACTTGGCCGTCCTCTCCCAGCTCCCGCCTTACTAACACTCCTGGTGAGAAGACAAGGTCTGCTCCTAGTTATAAACTGTGCTATTCCCAAAAGCATAACGGGCTCTGAGGTTTCCTAGCGAGTGGTGCCATTGCACTGGGATGAACCACTCCAGCCACCCCTCCCAATGGAACTGTCCAACTGGCAACCGGTTCAGCCCCACTAATTTGGGGGAAAAAGCAAAAACAGCAGGGCCAGAATTAGCAAGATGCCGCAAATACTGAACCCCCTTGCAATTGCTGCAGTGGATACAAAATAAACCTGAATTCTCCCCAAAGCAGGATCGTGCCTGGATGGCGCAGGTTTAGCCTGGACAGGTGAGAGGTTCCTGCCACCCATGGTACAAAGCCCTGCCAGCCTTCACGATTCTGGACCTCCAAACCTTTCTCCATAGTCCACTAGCCTTTATGTTAGAAAATGGCTGAGAGTTTCTGGTGGAAGCTGAAATTTCAGGTGGGAAAAAAAAAAAAAGAGAAGACGCTAGTAATGCTTGGCATTTTACAATCTGCAATACTTGAAAAACAGGGGGCTTGCTAGCATACATTCATCTGGTCTAGACTCACACATAGAACGAGCGGATGAAGAGCTTCACAATAGCTGACGCACAAATTCACTCACGAAAGCAAGTGATAAACAGATCGGGGCAGGGGTGTGTATCTGCATTCAACAGTGGGCATGTGAGAAACCATTAAACTGACCCTCTCACAAACAACTGCATTCAAAACCGTAAGAGGATGGATTACTTTTAAACACAGACAAACTAGTCAACTAGTCAATGGTTGGACTAGATGATCTTAAAGGTCTTTTCCAACCTAAACGATTCTATGATTCTATGAAACATTGCCCCGGCGCCCAGATTGTGCCAGAGACTATGGGCCAGTTGACTCCTTCGTATGGAGGGTCCTCAGTGGGTCATGAGACTTTCAGCAGGATGACCCTTACTGAAGATCCAGAAGAACATGATAACCAGCAACAGAGCTCTGGATCTGGTGTGAAAACTAAACTGGAATAAGTGGAAACTTTTATCCTTAATTTTGATTTACAATTGGCTGTAGCCAGTCCTAATTTTAGACAAGCATGCTTAACAAATGGCTACATATCAAAGCACTAATGAAGTTCATTAGAGCCACATGAGTCACAAGAAGTATCTGCTTCAAGTGCCACCCCAGCACCATTTTCCATCCTTCTACTACTGTAACTACTATACAGTAAAAAACTAAGATCCCCACCATGCAGCGTAAGTTATTTAACAAGACCAAGGGGTGTATTTTAAATTATTTTATTAAATAACTCAAGCACTGGGTAATCAGTAATACAAAAATATTAACTATATTTTTTTCCCTACGGATCTACTTCAGAAAGAGCAGTAAGAAAGATAAAGTCCGAAGCTAAAGTTTACAGTACTTCTTGCATTGAAAATCACCAACACAAGTCGATTCCTACTGACAGCACACAATGTTCTTATGTATAAAAGTCTGTATTAAAATTTTCTTCGTAAAAGGGATACAGGAGCAGGGCAGAGTCACTGCACCCTGCTTCCTTCCTAGAGGATACCTTTCCAGCTCACAGGAGGCTAAGACAAAAAAAATAATAATTCCCAAAGCCTTCAAGAAACTGAGAAGCTGCATGGAAATCTCCCTCAGCTGGTAAATGGAGAGCAGGAGAAAGCAGTAATGGAAATATTCCCAGAGCACGGACATGGACATGGCAGCAGAAGTTTGACAGGACGTAGCCTAGAAGCGAGATTTACAATAAAGGCGGCTCCAATGCTCCCAACCTGGGCTCCTGCAGTCATTTGTGGTTCTTTATTTTCACTTATGAGGCTGAAATCTTCCAGACATGAGCTTGCCAGAAGTGAAACTGGCTGGTTTAAGTCTAAGAAAAGATGATTCAGGCTCCTGAGTGACAGAAAAATTATGAAATTCCAACACTTGAAGTAGTCCTCATGCCAATATACCTGCAGTCTGAAAGCTGACATCTGTGCAGCTGACCAGTCATGGGGCTTTTGTCCAGGAAAGTTGAGACAATTAACTGAAGTGCGATATTACAGTGCGTAAAACCCCTGCATGGCCAACCTTGCTCAGAAGCAAAGTGGCCTTTGCTCACCGTAGCTTAATCCTCTATGAACAAGTTTACGCCACACATTTTCCCCGATGCAACCTCTGACTGACACAAAACACACTAAAGACTCTCACTGGTATAGCTGGTTTTTCCCAGGACGGCTTATTTACTTCTAGGGCAAGGGTATTTCTTCCTCTAGCACACTGAGCAGCACAGTTGGGGTGGCACGGTCCACATCCACAACATAAACTTGTGTCAGGATAACTCACACGCTCGTTACAAAGAGCATGGCCAGGCCAAGTTACGTCCGAAGGAGCATCTGGGCAGCACAGCAGGTACAAAGTGAGTTAATGGGGTCCACAGAAAGATTTCGAGTCAACAGCAGCACTTTCACTGCTCCCCACCAAAAAATCATATTGCCTACACACGCGCGAACACTGGCTCCATCCAGGCTGCCAACAAACGCCCCTTTACAAGACCCGTGCTTCATTCCACCTATATAACGTGAATGTACATCAGGCCACACACTTAGTAAAGCGCAGATGCTATTGCGGTATGTGAAATTGTAAGAACTGCATAAAACGCGTACTGGACGAGGCAGAGGGTTCCCCAGCTCGCTGTGTTTATGGCACAGGCGTAAGAGCCCATGCCTCCTTCATCGTAAAGCCTGTATATAAATGACGTGAGACTTCTGAAAAACAACTGCGATACAATAAAATACAATAAAAATCAACTGCGATACTCTACAAAATAGTAAACACATATAGAAAATCACATGAGGATATGAGATTATTTAATTAAACACTACACTATAACACTTATCCAAGACGGACAAGATTAAAAACCTGAAAAAAGAGTTAATATAATCCTGACCTTTCCACAGTTACCATCATCCTATACTTCCTCTTTCCCCCTCAATGAAAAAAAATTGTTCCTCCTGGTTTTACCATAGGCATGAAAATCTAAATTAAAAAGATGAACAATTTCTCTCTCATCTATTTCCCCAATATTCAGGCATTAAAAGTTCAATATAACAGGTTTTAAAAATGAGCAACTGTGAGGCAGATGAATCAGAAGACAAGGTAACGCCGCTGCTAAAGTAAGGATGAACACAAGTTGCCATGATGTCACGAATGAAACTCTGAAAAATAACGACTGCGCACAGCCACCACAACACCAAAAATACTCTCATGGTGTCCGGGACACAGGAAGAGGGTCTAAAACTGTGCCTGGACAGCAGCAAGGCTAATGCATTAGAGACAAAAACCAGAACATCAATATCCTTCCTAGGATAAAAATCCTGAATTCTGGAAATAATGAAGACAGTTACAGCAGAAAAAAAAAAAATAAAATAAAGCTGAGATCCCAATCTTGAAAAGGTGCACAGAAAACATCTCCCCACACCACGGAAATTATCTGTAGCTGCAAGAAAGCTAAGACTTAGTAACCCCACACGTATGAAGACTTTTGAGCCGAATATTTCTGCCCCGTAATTATTATTTACACTAACAAGGTCCTGAGCACCTCAGTCATGAACCAGGTCTCTCCCGAGCCAGATGTTGTAGAACCCAAGAACAAAGAGACACGACTTATACCCCCTTTTGGGCATATCAGAA
>VYXH01012752.1:83050-133365 GCA_013397275.1 Burhinus bistriatus
CGCTGAGGGGGGAGGAGGAGGCGGCAGTAAGGAGCGAAGACGGGGCCGGGAGCGGGGGGGGCACCGGCGCCATGTTGGGGAGGTCGCGGCGCCTCTCACCCGCGGGGAGCGGGGGCGCGGAGAGGGAGAGGGGGGGGCCGGCGCCATCTTGGGGAGGTCGCGGCCGTTCTTCCCCCCCTCAGCGTGGAGGTGCGAAGGGGCTTCGGGCGGGAAAGCCCTGAGGGGATGGCGGGCTTGGCAGAGGGAGCCGGCCTGGGCCGCGCTGGACCTGGCGTCTCAACCAAGCGGGCTGCCGTCCCAATCGCTTTTTTCTGTGGAAAAGGTCTGTTGAAAACCATCCCAGCCTGGGCTGCGCTGGACCTGGCGCCTCAGCCAAGCGGGCTGCAGTAGCGATTGCATTTTTCTGTGGAAAAAGTCCATTTAAAACCATCCCGGCCTGGGCTGCGCTGGACCTGGCGCCTCAGCCAAGCGGGCTGCAGTAGCGATTGCATTTTTCTGTGGAAAAAGTCCATTTAAAACCATCCCGGCCTGGGCTGCGCTGGACCTGGCGCCTCAGCCAAGCGGGCTGCAGTAGCGATTGCATTTTTCTGTGGAAAAAGTCCATTTAAAACCATCCCGGCCTGGGCTGCGCTGGACCTGGCGCCTCAGCCAAGCGGGCTGCAGTAGCGATTGCATTTTTCTGTGGAAAAAGTCCATTTAAAACCATCCCGGCCTGGGCTGCGCTGGACCTGGCGCCTCAGCCAAGCGGGCTGCGGTTCCAGTTGCGTTTTTCCGTGGAAAAAGCCTGTTTAAAACCATCCCAGCTTGCTGCGGGGCCACGGCTTTCCCGCCTGCACACCACTGCGTTTTGGTGGTAGGAGAAACAACCGCTCTGGTGGTTTTTGGGGTCGGAGAAACCATATTGCTGAGCTAATCTGGGGTTAAAAAAAAAAAAAANAAATCAAAATAGCACGTTGGGAGGCCGGTGGGGTGTGCGAGAGGCCATCTGTTTGTAGCTGTAAATCTTTGCCTGCCCCTAGCGAGGGCCGCCGGCTCGAAGCAGCTGTGGCTCCTGCGCTGGAGCTCCTCCGAAACGTGGCTTGATCTCGCGCCAAGGGGACGGGTGTCCCTTCTGCGCGTAAGAAAACGGTGATAAGACCGTTAGCAGACTGCCTGCCTGCTTTTTTGCCCTGAACACAAACATAGTCCACAAAGCCTCTCATTTCTGCTGTGGGTATCGATGAACTGAACTCAGCTTTAGCCCCACTAATTACCCTTCGCGGTATATGGAGGCTAATGATTTCTTGTGTTATCGTATTAGGGCTCAGAGACATTTATTAGGATCACAAGCCTTGTTCTGGGGGAAGGTGTTCGTGTTTGAAGGCTGTTGCTGTCCCCAAGCAGCCTGGTTCAGTAGGAACCTGAAATATAAAGGAGGAGGATTTAAAACTCAGAGGGAAAAGGAGATGAGGGAAATAATAAAAGTGGGTATAAATCTGTGTTTTGTACGAGGGAGTCTTAAGGTGGGACTTGACGTCTGATGTACTGAAGCTGTCAAATTTAAGATGTTTTCCCCACACCTAAAGAATGACATGGAAAATACTATGAGAATAGGTACTAGGAGAAGAATTAACAGAAGCTGGTTAAGAGCAGCCTGGAAAGCAAAATATTGCCAGTAATATTCCTTCATTAAGGATCTTACATATTTATTTTGCTCTCTGTGCTAAAAATCTGGCAGATCAAAAATTCAGTATTAAGAGTAATCATAATTTCATTTTTGTTGGCATAAAATGTATGTAATTTGTTTTGTTTCAGGACATCAGCCTACCATCTGTGCCTGGTAGAAACTTCTTCCATGGGTATGTCATTGTACTAAAAATGATAAAATTTTTGTCGTTGTACTAATATCCACTACTGGGATTTTACAACTTCCCTTGAAGCATGCAGTACCAGTCCCTGTAAAAGGGGATGCATCCTACATGCGTGCCAGCTCACAGCACTCTGCAAATTTACTGATAGTCAGGCAAATACAGAAAATATAAAAAATAACTTCATCTGATAGGTATAATGAAACACAGCCATCAATGTTTTCTATTTATAGGTAGAATAAAGCAATAGCAGATGACTTCTTAGAGCAGGAAGTGGTGACCATACTATACCTGTCTGAAGATGCAAGAAATATGGAAACCATGGTATGGAAAACAACCACCAACTGGCGTGCCTCATCTGCAGAGCCATCCGAGTCAATTGGCATGCGCCTCAGGTCTGCTTAGGATCATTTGTCCAGTCTGCAGAGTCATACGCCAGTTGTCACTTCTGCAGTGCCCCTGCATTTTTGGGGGATCTTTGCTACCACATACACGCTCTTGCAGCACATTATGGGGAAAGTAATGCCTCTGCTTTTTGCATGAATGTCATCTTGGCCTGTAGGCTCAACCACTCTTGAGTTTTTGATGCTCTGGATTTCTGTCGTTGGCCTGCTGTAGGTATGAAATGTAGATCCAGGCCAAATGATGACTTATGCCAGTTGCTGAGATGAATGTAACTTTTGCTGTGGAGCCGTGAAGGTGTTTTGGCTGGGGCTTGCTGCTTCGTGAAGATGGGGGAGTGCCTTGCCAACGCAGGCAGACGTGGAAGCAGCTGATGCAGACTGTAACAGCAGTGGAATTCCCTTGTGCTAATCAGCAGTTTTGGAGCAGGGCCACAAGCACTGAGACCTGGGACCGTGCCACCTGAGAGGCCTGGTATAACCCACAGTGACCCAGGATCTCCACAGGAGGAAGGTCACTTCCTGGTACATCACAAGAAGGTAGATTTAGGTGATCCACCAAGAAAATTTCATAATGGTAGGTTTTGATAATACTGGAAGAGCTTCGGGACGCTCTGGAGTCTCCTCTGTTGGAGGTTTTAAGAACAGGTTAGACAAAAGACCGCTCAGGAATGCTGTAGGTAGAGTTGCTCCTGCCTCAGGGAGAGGGATGGATGACATGATGTCTCAGGGTCCCATCCAGGTGCATATTTTCAAGGCCACAGGTTGCTAATCGGTTTGGAATGGGCCGAGCAACCCATGGGCTTGTGGAGGTGCACATTTATGAGTCAGTGGCTGTTGAGTGTGCTGGGACTGTGGCTGGCACATGTGCTTATTCTTTCTCCAACTCTCTCAAAGTGATTTTAGTGAAGGAAAGGGGAGGGGAGAGTGCACACAGGACCAAAGCCTCTCAACAGGGAACAGCATGAACATTCATTTGGGATGTACCAGAAAGGTCCTCCAGAGAGGCAACATTTCCCAGTATGAACAAACTAACTCTCTTTGAAAAACTGAGCATCACAGACCCATAATCCTGTGTGAAAAGGGTTGGGAAAAGACTAATTGTGAGTATAAATGTACATTTGGCCAGCAGAAGGGTAGGGAGCCTGGCTTGCACACCCATGGGAATGCCAGGGGCTGGTTGGGACATGCCGTATCCAGCATTCAGGGAAAGACGGGGGAGGATGCACGTTGGGGAAAGGGAGCTCTGGTGACAGGACAGGCCCAGAAAGGTTTACCTGTCCACATCTGGGGCTGAGAAGAGAAAATGTGGAAAGGATAATGTGAGGACAATGTTATCAAGTTACCAGCTGGATGTGTGGGCTCAGGTGCTGTGAGACCATGGGAGAGAGGTCAGAAGACTATGTACAGGCTGTTTTAGCAGATCGCCTTGTCTTTGGTGACTTCTGGGACAGAACAAGAAAACAGATGAGTAACAAGGAAGGATTGCCTAGGAAAAGATGCACTGGAAAGCATAAGGGGACTGGGAGTGCCTGGGTCAATTACCTGGCACTGCTTTGTAGCATGGGTGGGTTATTACCAGCGGTGTAAGTGGCTTTTGGGCTTTGGCCAACATACTCAAACAGGTCTGAACCTGAAAGTGCCACCAGCCTTGGCTCACAAACTTTGTGTGTTTTCAGGTGCCATGGTAGGGTCTGTGCACAAATGAGAGCCCTAGGTCAGTCTCCAGTGAAGACTTCTCTTCTGTGGAAGTGTGGCTACATTACAATCAGAAAGTTTGCGGGTGTGAAAAAATACTATTGACTTTTAGAGACCACAAACAGAGATAACGTTTTCATAAGGGGATGAGACACATGTCCTTGGTAGCGTATTTAGCACATCTCGTAGACCAGGTCCATCCAGCTCACTGTTCTGATCAGCTAAGCCAATGTGGGCAGGAGGGAGGTTTCTCCAAAAAGTGTTTCAGAGACACAGGTGTAGCTTTAGGACTTCCTGAACACACCAACCCTTGCTTATTTTACAACAATAGACATTACAACAAACAAGAATCTGTTACCTTTCTGGGTTTATATGGGAAGGCTGATCTCTGGCATGCTGGAGGTGAAGGAGCTGCACGTGGTCGTGCAGTGGAAGACACGTTCGTGGCAGCAATTCTCTTCAGGGTCTGCTTGCCACAAAATGTCCTACCTGCCTCAGAGTTAAAACATCTGCTGCCTGTTGGCACTTCTTGGCTGCCTGTGCTTGCAGGCGATGGAAGAGGTGGAATCTCAGCCGCTTGGCATCTCGTATCATCAGGGGAGAAAAAGTGGATGGGTCTTTTTTCTTTCATATGGACTTTTTATTCTCATCTTAAGCCCAGAGAAGCAAAAAGTAACTGATTTCACCCACCATGCTGAACACAAAACACCCTGATGATTTAGCAGAACTAACTGAGCAGTTTTTAAATATCCACAGTGCAGACTGAAGGGTGGAAGATTACAGACACTGCTGCTCGGCCTTTTCCTTCCCTCCCTCTTCTTCAGATTAAAAAAATTGTGTCCATTTCATTCCTTTAATGTGAGTCTTTGCAACAGTGATTGTTCAGTAATGTGCAATAAACCAGGTTTGCACGGCTCATAAAGAGCTGGGCTGGTTTTCATTACTCCAGGGAGAATGTTGATGGTGCAGTGAGTTTGTTACAAGTAGCCTTGATTGGGCTCTGGCTGCTACAGCTAATCTGGAGCCAGATTAGACCAAAGATGAGTCTGAGTTTTGGGAGGATTCCTGTGATGAAAAGTTCTGTTATAGTTTGTGTAGTCACCAAAATCTACACAGGTGCAGTCATTCTGGAGAGCTGCTACTGGTAGGATAGTGGATTCCTGCAGCATCCCCCAGGGCCCGTGAGAACTCTGCGAATAGAGATTTCTGGTCTTCCATCTGAATATCCCTTCTCTTCAGTGTAGATCCTTACACCTAGTTCTCCACCTATGTGGACACTCCTCAGATATTTTCAGCTTGTTTTCACTCCTGCTCAAATGTAGTTTGGTCAAGTTCTGCGTACACTGATCTTGCCATTTTTCTGCACAGAGTATGACAAGCATCTAAAGTTTTCCAGTGTTACAGTGCAACGTGGGACAGAGTGAAGACGCTGAAGATAATATGTGTTTAGCTTTGCTAGGTATTAGAGAGAGAAGGAGGCATTTTCCCATAGAATTCCAGTTCTTCACTCTTATTTAATATATTCCCTCTCTTTCCCAGATTGCCAGTACCTCTGTGAAAAAGACAGGTTCAGAGCTTTTTCCTCTGCTTCAGGTTCAGCATCATGAGACCCATGTCAAGACCAGAGTTTCCAGTATAGTGTTGCTGGCGTATGATGCAGAGCTTACCCTTTTTTATAGCTCTTTGGCATCACCACCCAGAGCCAGCTCACACTCATCATTGCGCCAGTGAAAAACCCTAGTATGGAAAGCAATCAGGCAGTCAACAGTTAATTTCAAGATTTGTTTTCTTGGACAGTAATAAATTATTTTAGGGTTTTGCTGCCTATTTTTGAAGTTCTGTTTTGGATATTCACCTGGACCAGCAGTGCTCCGGGGCAGCCTTGAGCCTCGAAACATTTCCGTTAGGAGCAGGGAGGGTTACAGCAGGAAGGGAATCTGTGCTATGGATTCTGGAGACCTTGATTGTGTCATCAGCAGGGAGTAAGGTTGCATGGTGTGAAGATCTAGAAGGTACCCAAGACTGGAGCTGAGACCCCTGTTTTGGTGTATAATTATACAATAAAATAGGGTCTGAATGCGCAGCAACACAAGCAGTACATGACATGTCTTGGGGACAGCAGCTTTACTTGTGGTTCCTCTTCTGCAGCAACCAGTAACGAAAAGCAGTCTGGATTTTGGGCTTGTCCCACAGCAGCCAGCTTCTTCACTGCTTCTCATAACTGGTGATTAATTGTTTCTGTTCTGCCAGTACCCAGAGTATTTAGAAATAAAAGACGGCAGTGCTGGATGAGTGCCATTCTCTCATCTCTGCGAAACAGCAGTAACAGTAACAACTACTGAGAGAGAATGGCACGTAAGAGCCCACTTAGACTATTATGTATAGCTTTTCAGTGCCCACTGCAATGTTCCTTGCAGCTAAGCAGCACACTACAGTAGATTTTACAGCAAAAACAGTTAATGGGGAGACAAAGATGAGACTGCGAAAAAGGAAGGAATGAGCTGGGAACTTGTTGGCAGGAAGGCTTTCCTCTCCCCTCGCCATGTTTTGCCTGAAGCTTATTTTCAAACACGCTGGTGAAGACTTCTTTTAATCACTTCTTAGGACAGAGGTAGCCTGCTTGTGACTCAAGTATCTAATTGCCGTGCTGAAGCTTGCCCTGCACTGCGCTGCTGCTGGAGCACCTGGTAATCCCAGTCCTCAATTGTGGGACAGAGCTGGTAGGGGTGGCTGTGGCCAGCACTGCTCTGGTGAGCTGGGGAGCCCAGCCCCAGGGCCACACCTCCTTAGACCAGCTGCCGTCTTCCGTATGTGGACTGTAGTGTACAGTGCTTCCAAATAACATGCTGCTGCAATGCCTTTTGTACAGGGCTGCAGATCTGCTCATTGTGAGACACTTCTTCAGATCTAATCTGCTTTTCTTAGGGAAATAAATTCCCCAAGCAGTCACTGAAGACTGATTACACCAAGTTGGATATTTATAATTCGCTTTTCTTCATTACTCAAGGCAATTTCTCCTAAACTGCGTAACAGGCAAGGCGGTTTTCCCCTGGCTGGGCCAGCCGTCTGAATGCAATTACACTTGGCTATTATTAGCGAGAGTGAGCAGGGCCGAGTTTACAACTGTGCAGGAGTGATAAGCTCAAGACAACTGTGCTTCCTCTCCAACGAACTGTCTAGCTCTGCTCCACTCCTCTGCGTCTGAGACCACCGTGCTGAAGTCAGAAGGTATTTTTGTTCCCCGAACAGGGATGCCCAAAAGGCGCAGGTCAGGTGGTTTCCTTTTAACAGAAGATTAGACAGAGAGAATATCCCACACAATTTTACCTTCATCATCCAAGACACTAGTCACGGAAGTTTTCAAGGTTTCTGATAACCCTTTTTACGGCCTTTAGTCCAAATTCCTTAGGACCCCCAAGCCATGGCCGTATTGGTTTCCCTGGACTCATCACTTTATGAGGAACTTAGATTTCTGTATCCACACTAAATTTGAATTTGCTTTTTCAGTAAAATGTTATGTATCACAGAGAGGGGGATAGGTCTCACTAGATGTTCCTGTGCCTAGACAAGACACCTGGGACAGGTTTAAGCCTCTGCATACATTTAATCAGAGGAATCACATACTGAACTGCTCTTAGTATATGAATCTAGACAACTAATCCAGGCATTGATGCAGATATTTAGATTTAGGGGAGATTAATCCCATGAGTCTGGGTTTTATGACTCTCGTGTAGCAACATGTGAGAAGAAAAACTGCACATCGGAGGTGTTAATTGTCACCTTGTGCTGATGAAGCAGTAGTATTGTGAAGCACAGAGGAAAGCAACAAGAATAACAGGTTTAAGAAATGTAACAGGAATGAAAGGCTGAAAGTAGTGTACTTTCTTATTCTAGAGAACTGAAAGGAAGGAATTTTAAGAGAAAGGAGACATAACAAAGCTCACTTCATGAAAGATCATTGTGAAGACAGTGATGAACTGTGGGTTATGAGTACTGCTAAGCTCAGGACTAGCACAGCTTTGCCCCGTGTAGGCATGGGAACAGTCCTGGAGCTGCCTGAGAGCTGAACGACCCTGAGACATTTCAAGAGACACTGAGAAGCTCGCCAGAGATACCCCCAGGAGGTCTCCAGTCTGAAATCTCACAAACTATTAAAACTGCTTTGATCTCCTCTTCCAGGTAAGCTTGCAATGCCAGGTTGCGAAGAACTTTTAAGACCTGCCAAAGCATTGCGACAGACCCTAACTGTGGTTCTAGGCAAGAAAAGCAAAGTATCAACTGCCAGGGTAAGAGCTCGAAATGCTTCTTATTCTGCTATCTGCTTGCTGGTGATGGCAACAGAAATGATGCAACCCACGTGCATAAGACAATGGAAAAGGATGAGGAATCAATAAATGCATGTACCCTTCTAAGAAAACAGAGCTACTCCTTGGACAGTTCCCAAAGGCAAGCTATAATTATCAGGTACTCTTGAAATATTGTGTCTATTTTCAGAAGATGCCAGGCTTCCTGGATAAAGTATCTCAGGAGCTGAAGCAACAGGTGACAGAAGAAGGACTCTTGCTTTCAAGGACACCATTTCAGCACATACCATTTGAGATGAGTCGGACACCACAGCAAGCTCAATGCTTATTACTGGAATAAGACAAAGAGCCTCGTGCTTAGAAAGCTCTAATGTACCCCAACAGAAGCTGCCTGTTTCACTAGGTCTGGGAGCTTCAGCTTTAAATAATAAATAAAGCATTACTTACCTTGAAGAACTGAAGCACAAGGTGAGATTACAAAATTGAGATCGCTAGAGGAGGCAATACTGTCAATACTATTAGAAAAAGCAGTGAGTTCATAAGGGTTGGCTTTTTCTTTCAGTTCTTTAAGCATCGGTTTGTTGCCAATAAGCAGATTGCAAGTCATGTCAGAAGCTTTAAACCAACCACAACTCTCCTTGTGAAGCTCTCTTACGAAGCAACTGATGTTGCAAGATAATTCACTTCCCACAGAAAGGTCAAATTAAGAAAACTAGGAGCATGGCATCATTTATCTTCATCACTTCTGATCCAGCCTTCACTTCTGCTGTCTTAGGGACTTGATAAAATCTGCTTACAACCCAATCAAACTCTACAGACATGAAATAGATATCCTCAAGAGGCCCCTCCCCTTCTCTGATGAAAAAAAATCCATCTTACACATGCAAGGCATTCCCACTTGCTCCTCCACAACCATCTGTAGTGAAGGATGCATTAAATCAAGGATGGAGAGCTCCCGCTATCATCAAAAGCAAATGTCACAGAGCAGAAATTCTCTCCAAACACAAACATATTACATTTTCAAGAAGGTCGGTCAGCCTACGTAATATTTTGAACTGCCATGAAAAGAAACCCATAGAAGCTATCACAGACAATGTTTTGTGTAAACAAGAAGGGAGCCAGATCATTTCCTGCTATGCAATGAGCAATCCAAGTAGTTGTAACTATGTATTCAACGTACAAAGTGCTACATCATGTACTATGGTAGTACAGCCATCAGATTGGATGAGGATTTGGGGGCAGATTTATTCTACAAATATTTTTTTCAGAGCAAGAGAGGTTAAAAAAGTCTTAATAAATTTTTCCAGAAATGAAATACTTCAAGGAATGAGCAGTTTGCCATAAATGTGACAAAGAAACATGAGACCTTTTGGTCCAGAAGTGGTCATGCCTCTCGTGCCTGTTTCCCATCTCCTTTTTATCTATAAGGAGATCCCAGCATGACTAGCTCGGGCAGAGACAGCTATGCAAAGCAAGATGAGATGTCTCATGTTTAAAGTCTCTTTCAGGTGTGTAGACCATATGGCCACTAAGAAAACTCAAGAAGAACCCAGCTGCAACAATTATTGTAACTTAACCAATACAACTTTAATTCAAACATCAGTTGTGTAGCTTCTGGTTTAACATCTCAGTATGCATGGAGAACTCTTCTCCAAGGCTGGGTATCTTCGTACTTCACAGAGCAGGCACTTCCTATTAAGTGATGTGGGAAAAATGCCCCCAAGAGATGTGTGACCTATTTGAATCACCCTGAGAGAAAAAAAGATTTTCTGAAGTAAGATGTAATCTTCAACTTGCACTAAACAGCATTAAGTATTTTTGCTTTCTTCATATAATCTGTGTACTCCAGTCTACCTGCTAACATTGAAAAAGGGCTTCCTTTTACACTGTAGGAGCACTTGGCCTGTCGCTTGCAATTTCAGCTATTAATAATATTCTAACATTCAGCAGTAACTGCAGGTGAAATTTTAAAGCATTTGGTTCAAGAATTTCCACGAAAAAGCAAACTGCTCCCTTCATGACATGTAATCACGGCCATTCCAAGGAAGCCATTGTAACCATGTGCTGCATTAAATATTTTCCTCATTTTTCTGAAACGTTTCTTTTAGTGCCAATTACAGCTAGAAGACAATTGGGAGAAATGCTGATACTAAGCCAGTCTTTTGCATAAAAAAGATTTCACACTCAGTTTACTTTAGCGCAGTCGTGAATAGATCAGAGCTTAACAGTAAATTAAAAAAAAATCCCTTTTGGCTATGTTTCTCCTGAAATGCAGCAATAACCTAGAAGGAACACTGCAGACTTAACGGACTGTATTTTATTTTAAAAGAAAGAAATATTTATTACCTTTAACAAAACTACGTGCAGCCTAAACAAAAAAAAGTCAAGGAAAAAGGTATTTTCTCCCAAGGAGTCTCGTATGACTAACTTATGGTCTGAGGCTGTTGGGGTGGGAAGGCCCTGTAAGCTTCCTCTAAGGGGACATCAAAAGCCTCTGCAAGAAGCAGGACTCCTGAATTCACTTAATACTTTCAGAAAACTACCAGTAACTGGATAATTATGTCATAGAATCACAGACTCGTAGAATGGTTAGAGTTGGAAGGGACCTTAAAAATCATCCAGTTCCAACCCCCCTGCCATGGGCAGGGACACCTCCCACTAGACCAGGTTACTCAAAGCCCCACCCAACCTGGCCTTGAACATTTCCAGGAATATAAATATATAATAGTTAATATTTAATGTGACAAGACCATCCCAGTGTCTGAAACGGAAGACCTCAATAGTTGCAGGTGTCATGGTACCTAGAGGGCACGTCTCAGAGAGCAACCGTTTCTGTAAGTTCTAATCTGTTTTTCTTTCTGGTCTTTTGTACAACTACTAGCAAAAAAGAAGAGGGGAAAAAAATTACTTGTGCCCTTTTTTTAACCTAAACAGAAAGCTTGAAAGAGAGAGGTTTATAAAAAAGACAGTAAAAGTGGACTCTTTTTGTTCCTGGAGGACGTCTGAAACGGCAGTGGGGAACCAAGACAGTGAAAAATGAGCAAATGAGACAGGAGTTAACCTACTGAAAACTTTATTTTATTTACTTCTGCTGACACTATTTAGTGCAAAAATCTAATATGCCTTTTGGATTAAAGTTTTTCTTTACAAATTCACCATAGTAACCTCTTCATTATGGAGACACCATTTATGAGCAAAAGAGTCCCCAGCTATCCTCCCCTGAAGCTGGGGAATAACAGCCAGGGCATTCCTTAAAATGAGAAACGAGGCAAAAGGATACATGCCACTTCTCAAACCTTTCTTATTTATCATAAAGATCCACAATGCTTTTCTTAATGTGAAAATAACGTGCTAGGAGATACCAGGCAATACGTAAACGCTGACTGAAGGAAAGAGTAAAGAAGGGAAGCTGCTCCCACACAGCTTGAAATATTCTATTACCAAATGTGATGAATAATATCTTTTTTTAAACTGTGTATATATATATATATATCCCTCACTCACATCACATAAGAGTCCTGTGACTCTCCCCTCCCCACCGCTGTGCCCCACCCACTAACATGCACATCAACATCCAGTGTATTTTTAACAGCGGGGCTTTGGTATACAACTTCCTACAGGAAACGTTAACCTCGCGTACTCAAAGCAGCATGCTGCGCGCAGCTGCTCGGTAACAGCAAAACGAAGGAAGCCCTAATAGTAGAAAATTGTAGCTCCCTGCAAGAGATGACGCCCATGGCACTGTGAAGTTCCCTTGCACCGTGCCCATAAAGCAAAGGGCCTCTCCAGCTTGCAGTTTCCCTTCAAAAGATTCTTTGTGGAGTTGAGCAGAACAGGCTTCATTCATCATAAACTCAGCTTATAAGTTCTGCACCCCAGCAGGCAGAAAAGCCCGTCACAGAATCAAACTCTTACAGGTTGTAATAAACAGAAATATCTCCAAGTGTCGTCCCGCAGCAGCGGAGACTCCTTGTAAAGTCATGTCCACTTGAGCCAGACTTTCTCTTAGAAGTCAGCAGCACAGCCTGCGGCACTCTTAAGCAACACATTCAAATAGAGAATCGAGCCATTTGAAGTCCAAACTTTTCTTTAGAGATGCCTGTTTGTCTTTTTAACCACCAGGGAGCCTGAATTACATGGAAAATTGTGATGAATCAAGGCAGGAGAGAGGTAAAAGGGAAAAAGGAAAAAAAAAAAAAAAGTGTTCCATTTTTTGGTTTGGGATGGTTGGAAGGGTTTTCTCACCTGTTGTCAAAGAAATGAATGGCAACCTTTCAGATAGACTAGAAAGCAGAGTCTTCGTCCTTTGTGCTTCGCTGGTAACTATCTGGTGTGCTCAGTTGCATCATGCAGAAATCAGATTTATTTTTATTTTTTAAAGAGAAAACATATCATGATATTTGACTATCTGTTCCAGTAATTTTTGCATACTAAAACTTCGGAGTCTTTAAACCATTGTAGCTCCAGTCTATCACAGATGTAAAAATGGCTTTGCTTACTTGTAACCGTTGTACCAGATCAGACCACTTGCCCATCTTGCGTGGCATGCTGCCTCCCACGCTGGTCAGATAACAGCTGCTTCAGAGGAAACTGCGCACGATGCTGCGATAGGTAGCTGGAGAATAAGTTGCTCAGAAGGAAGTTCCTTCCCCAAACACCTGCTCTGCCTGCAATTGCTGTTAAATTGGGTTCTTCATCTTGGCAGGAGATTGTACTGCTTTTCAGCTTCTCCTGCAAACTGACCCTGGGACCCAAATGGACAGTGATGGTGAGGCAGTGCCCCGTCATGTTAAGCAGTTCCTACCTCAGTGCTCAGAAATACCTGTCCCTTAAAGCTCTTTGTAGCAAATCTATTGCGCAAAAAGGTTTTGGTGTTTTGGTTTTTTTTAATGTTTAGCTCAAGATGCTAAATACAGAGGTCACAAGAGGTCTCTTGCTTTAGAATGCTGACACTTGGAGGAAATAATCGCAAGTCTATGCTGTGACCAGAAACTTCCTGGTGGGTGATGAGGAAGCAAGAATATGAGTAAATGCTGAGGAAGACACGTCGATGCACAACATAAAACAAACTGGTACTGCGAACCACATCTCTGATTCAGCAGAACATGCCAACTGCAGGCTAATTAGCAAGGAAACGGGATACCCACCGTGATTTTCTTGACATGTAGATGAAACAAATTCGGTGGAGTGTGCAGTAACCTACATAATGACAGTAGTTGGCCTACAAGCAATGCCACAAAACTATGATTTTACCTGGTCAAGACCTCCTTACAAGGGGAACATTTCAAGACGGAGAAACAGCATAAGGCTTTACAGGCCTTTATCGGTTTGGGTTGATCACATTGTAATTGACTGTTCTGTTATCCCTAATAAAGTTACCTGGAAGTCGGAAAGGTACTGCACCTCCTCCTGCAGTTACGGCAATCAAAAATGGCCTTGAGAGCTGGCTTGCAGCTCTGCCAGATCGGCACCGCAGATGTTCAGCTCTGAGAAACCAACTGCAATTCTGATGTGATACTTCCTGTGCACGTCACAGAGCTGCTTGGTGTAGAGAGCAGTCTTGCATGCTCACAGTCCCTGGGGTAACCTAGAGAACTGGGACATCTCCCCTTATAGTAGCTCTAACCCATTGCACATTCTCTTTTCCCAGCTCTGTCTCCAAGATTCCAGCCCTTTTGTATTCTCTCCACAGCCTGCATCAGTTCAGGACACATCCTCGCCCCTCCCAGTCACTCCACTACATCCTTCCAGTTGGTGTAAGAATCTGGGAGAGATGTACAGCTTCGCTTGACATGCTGCTTAAAAATTTACTGCGTTAAACATGTGTGGAGGAAACGGAGTGAAAAAACTCTGAACCGTAACACAAAGCTTGTGGTCTCTAGCCAGGATGTTTGGACTAAGACCGATTACTGTAAGGGGAGGCCTGGTAGGGGCCTTCATTATCAGCTCTAACTGTAACAACATCTAAGCTAGATTTCCAGATTTTAACTACAACCAAAGGAGAGCTGGTGCTTCAAGTACTGCTTATCTGACCAAATGTAGCCATTTCCTTTAGAACAAGGTGAATCCCGCACATACACAGATCGGCATCGCATGGCTCTGTTGACCCAGAGGGGGAGCACTGGGTGACTCTCAGGCAGATAAGCTGATGTTAGAGAAATGATACTTAACACTGTCAGTCTTACCATGGCATCCACTTTCTGAGCTCAAGTTTCCATCAGCGCTGGTTAAACCAGCTGGAGGTACACCAACGCTACTGGGGAGCACGTCCGTACACATCCGTAAAAGAAGAGCAGCAGTGTGGATAAAGCAAACCCCACTACAAACCCTTCAGACTGCTGACGCGCAATGCTTTATTCCACACAGAACTGGAGGGCGAAGGGCCACAGCTGAAATTACAATGGCACAGTGTCACTTGCCATTTGTCACTCTACGCTTGAGCTATAATAAGAGTGTCTTTGTAAGGACACAACAGTGATTATGGCAAAATATTTGAGCTAACCAGTGGAGAGGTCAGTACGAGTTTAATCCACAAAAAAGTCTCTTCACTGGGGAGCCTGGTTTTCACTAAGTCCGTTGCTTTCCAGCCACCCAATTCTTTCCTTTCTTCGCCTTTTTTGGGGGGGAGCCAGGCCAGGGAAATCCCCGAAACTCCAAGCAGGCGGGGGCATTGTGGCAGATGTAGTAGGCGTTGAGCATGGCAGCTGGGCTGAGGATATCCACTTCCTTCACCACCTTCTTTGCTTTCTTTTTGGAGCTTTTGCCTTTGCCACGCTTGGGTTTGCTACTTTTAACTGCCTGCAGAAAGAAAATGACCACAAAAACACTGTTAGTCCTGCGTCTTTATAGTCTCGCTTCTGGGTAGAGGATCCCCAGACATCCCGGAACAGCTGTTTCATTGCATCTTAGTCCTGGCTTGGAGTATTAGCTCAGAGCCCCTCACTGCACATTGCTGTATTTTGTGGTGATTTTATATACAGACTCACAAACATTAATACACTTTCACCAAATCCATATTTGTTCTATGAGCAGTAAGAATCTTTAAAGTCATCAGACACAGCTAATTAGTGCTCCCCTGTGCTTCTCTCTGGCTAAAAAAATGTGCACAATGGAAATCATACATTCTTTTAAATTGCATTAATTAAAAAATCATGATGATACGATTGTAAAGTAAACCAAGCCTATGTTGTGTGTTCATCCACTGCTGTGTGTCTGCTTGTGACTCTGGATCATCAACTAGAAAAGCAGGTCTCCCTTCTACAGCTGTGGCCTTTTCAGGTGATACAGTTGCTTTTCTACCATTAGCGGTAACACAAATCTGAACAGCAGCTCTGCCATTCTGTATGGAGGAAGAAGGTGTTGCCAAGACTCACCCAAGCCCTACAGCGGGCCAAAAAAGGACTCCTGTTAACTCCAGCTGATTAGCGCTGGTGCCTAAACACCCAGCCTCTTGCCTCCAAGAGGGATTTGCCAGAGTCTGATTCACTCCCTGGATTGTTTTCTCACCCATCCTGGCCACTCCTCACAAAAAGCCCCGAGCATGTCTGTGTGGAAGACGCTGCCTCCAGGTATTGAGCAACAAAAACTGGGTCAGGGACCCAGAGGGATCGCTCATTGCTGCTGCGTAGGCAGGAAAATGGTGATGGCAACACGGAGCCTGAAGGTGGGCAGTGTCCCGGGAATGCCAAGGATGGAGCGAGAGCTAATCCCAGAGAAAAGGCTGAACGGGAGCATTTACACATCACGAGTGACTGAAAGTATTTGATCTCTGGTCTGATGCCAAGAGCACTTTCAGTACACACCAAGTCACTCCATGCATCTGCTCATCCATTTGTTACTTGCCTGGCTTTGCACACTGTAATTAAACGGATCCAAGCACTTCGTCAGGAAGAATTAGCACACATACAGCCGGAAAGGCCACATGGAACTATCAGCTGGGCATAAACTAGGGGAAGGCAGTATACGTAGCGTATTTTTCATGTTATCAATTCTAAAGAGTCCCTTTACAGCTCAGTACTGTGAAGTGCAAAAAAGACAAACATTTGTGCTCGGAGGTATGAGAACAGAGTCAGGGGTACAATCTTCAGAATCAGCCGAGACCACAATATGAAGGAATATGTATGGGTAAAGGGAAAAAACACACAGAACCACTATCCACAGAAGGAAAAAAAGACAGACAGAAAATACAGAGTGCAAGCTGCAGCTGATGGCAGATTGTCTCCTAAACCTTCAGTCATGCAGACTGCAAACCACTTGAACTCAGACATACATCAGAGAAGGCGACAAGCCTTTTTTGCAGACCGTAATTGGATAGAATTTGTTGAATACTTCATGTGCTGGAATGTGCACGCTTCACAGAGTAGATGCTTATGTCAGATTTTTCAGCCAGTCACCTGAATCACGCTCCTCGTTTACACACTCCCAGCAGGGTCACTGGTGGATTTTTGGAGCACAAGTAAGCTCCTGGTCAGAATTTGGCCCATAGCTCATCTTTCAGAATAAAAAAGGTGCTTACAAGTAAGGGCAAACTGTTGCGGTGAGAACCAGGGAATGCCTTTGTCTAGGGCAGCCTCACTGCTCCTGCTGCACCCCTGCAGCAGATACCTCCGACCTCTGGGCTTTACATGGTCTCTAGCATTGTCAGCAACTGGCTTGTCTTCTGTCTCCCGTCTCTCACAAAACGTGGCATCAGTGAGCCGTAGTCTGCAGTCAGCTCACACATTCGAGCACAGCCTTGAGCAGGGAAGAGTTCCCAAAGCGCAGAAAGCTAACAAGCTATGGCACAGCATCACAAATGCCGTCAGAGTAACACCGTGTACGTGCACATATGGCAGTGCCAGAGCCAACACTTGGCGCACCGGCTGGCAACCCCGGGATTTCTTATGGATTTATCAGGCAACCAAAGGGCATGTGATGCTGAACAGAGCGCAGTTCTTTTTTGGCGTGTAGAGGCAGGACTCGCACAGATCAGACTTCCTACCATGGTCTTGTTTGAGTTTTTAAACTACAAGCCAGTGTGACACCTGAACACTCTTCAGAAGTACTGGGAAATCCATGTTTGTGCAGTATTTTCATCCACCCACAAGCAGTAAGATTTGAGGCTTTCTAAGATGTGTCCAAAATTTTACAGCCTGTAGCTGAGAACAGCAAGAAAAGCTAAAAATCAGAATCAGGCGCATAATTGCACACAACGTGAGTTTGGGCAGGTTAGCTTATGTCCTGCGGCCTTGGGAAGGAACCTCTTGGATATTAACTCCATTTCCTTAAAAAGCGGTATCAAGACGCTTCCAAAGAATCAAACCTATATTACCATGGCTATGTTCTTTTACTGAGCGGAGGGACTCCACGCCAAGCCCGAGGTGGACCCTGCAACACACAATCACGCAGTGGGTTACAGACCATGCAAGGCATTAGTATCATCCTCCCCTAAACTTTACAGTTAGAGCGGAAAAAAGAAAAAAAATTGTGAAAATGTTGCTTGCAAGAACAGGTTGAGGTGTGCCATACCTAAAAGCGCTTCTTTGCAGACAATCACCTGTGAAGTCATCTACTAACGCTGCCAGATTCCAGGAGCTTTTCGGCAAAGGCCTTGAGATTTCCTCTAACAACACAAGACTATACAGGGAAAACAAAAGGAAAACCTGAACCTCATATTGGTGTCAGCAACTGCTCACGGCAGCGCTGCCAGACTGCTCCAGGCCCATGTCCCCCACCCAGCCCCATCCTTGCTTGCAGGACACCCCGTGTAGCACAGGCAGGACCTCACCTCCCTGTCTCCAGAGCAGGGGCTGAAGAAACGAAGCTGTGGAGAGCTTGCCAAGTGCAAGGTCCTGCACGTGGGTCAAGGCAACCCTATGCACAGGCTGGGCGGAAAATGGATGGAGAGCAGCCCTGAGGAGAAGGACTTGGGGGTGTTGGTGGGTGAGAAGCTCAACGTGAGCCGGCAATGTGCGCTGGCAGCCCAGAAAGCCCCCCGCATCCTGGGCTGCATCCCCAGCAGCGTGGGCAGCAGGGCCAGGGAGGGGATTCTGCCCCTCTGCTGCGCTCGGGGGAGACCCCCCTGCAGTGCTGCCTCCAGCGCTGGGGCCTCAGCACAGCAGAGACATGGACCTGCTGGAGCGGGGCCAGAGGAGGCCACCGAGATGATGGCAGGGCTGGAGCCCCTCTGCTGGGAGGCCAGGCTGGGAGAGGTGGGGGGGTTCAGCCTGGAGAAGAGAAGGCTGCGGGGAGACCTTCCAGCCCCTGCCAGTCCCTCNCAACGCTTAAGCGCAGCCCACCGGAGCCCCCCGGTCTGCCAGGTCCGGGTCCGGGTCCGGGTCCGGGTCGCAGCCTCCCCTCACGGCCGCGGCCGCCCCCCGTTTACCTCCCGCGCCGCGTTGCCATGGCACCCACGTCCGTCTGCCCAGCCCACGCATGCGCAGTGGCGGGAGGGGCGGGGTCTGCCACTTGAGGCACCGCTCCTCGTCCAATCCGCCGCCGAGGGCGGGGCAGGGGGTGGTGCGCGCGCGACCGTTGCGGTTGCAACGGCCGCCTCAGGAAAAGGGCGGGAAAAGCTTTTTCCGGGGCTGAGGGGAGCAGCCGCCGGCGGCGACCCGCCCTCCGCGCTCGGAGGGAGCCGGGCGAGAAACAGAGCACGAAGGGGCCTGCCGCACCCACAGCCGAAAGAACCAGCGAAAGGTCGCCACAGCAGTTGCCAGCTGAGAGGAGGAGGGAAGGGAATTGTGCTTTTCAAAGGTTATGGGAAAGACCGGCGTTCGGTAGATTGTTAAATGAATATTCGCGTTATTTGTGGGTAAAAAGCCTCCGGCTGGGAGATGTTACACCTCGGCTTCCTGCCCCTGCTGAGGGAGGCGCAGCCCACGCCTTCATCCTCTGATACCGTGGTGTGAAAAAGTGTGTGTGGGGGGGGTGTTCTCTTTGTTTAACTAGCTGACCCAGCGTCCTGTACCACAGAAAGATTTTTAAAAACAACCTCTGCTTTGGGCTCCTTTGAGCGCCACAGTTTCACACGGCAGGCACCAAAACCTACACGTAATAGAGTTCAGATGTTTTCAAGAAATCCCCATACAGTGTTTAAGCCGAAGGCTGAGTCCCAGGGGATGTGGAGGAGCAGGCAGCTGAAGGGTTTGTTTCAGCACCCTTTTAGAGACAACAGTTTTTTCACAGCCGTAATACCATTTGTCTAAAGCTTTGGAGAAAGGATGGGAGACAGGTGTGTCATCTGCGCCCCTCAGCACCAGGCTTTCAGTTGCAAAGTGCTAAAAATCAAGAAGCACAAGTGAAAAATATCAGTAGGCACCGAATAGTGTCATAGCAAAACTAGCTCATAATTATACTATTGCCAAACCCCAATGCATCAATGAGTCTGCCTAGATCATGGATTTATTTTTATCTGGCATGAACCTCTCTAAATCTGCTCTCTGGTACGTAAGCCCATAGCCACTTCATCATATTTCAAAGCTCTCCTTCCAATTCTTGACAGGTGGGAGCTTGGAAGGGTTCTTGTTTTAGTGTGATTTCCTAAGGAAACAGGGCTTGCACTGGCACGCGGGTTACCCGTCAGCACGTCTGCAATAACTTCTGAGCCAGTTGGCCAATTCCAACCAATATTGACACAGAAGTAAGAGTTCAAATATGAGTTTTCTACACGTTTCATGAAAATCATCAGTGTGCAGAGTGTGGGAGAGAGATGCTATTAATCTGCGCAGAGGAAATGTCAACCCAGCTCAGCCCGTCGCAGTGGGGAGGATGGAGCGGTATTTCAGGGTAGTAGGAAGACAGCTTTGTTTCAGAACAATTAAATTTAACAAAAACAAGAATTCTCTTAATTTTGGGAGCTGGAAGCCATAAAATTAGTTTCAAATATCAGAAAGGCTCATCAGTTTAATACAATGGTAAGTACTGAACACCAACATGTAATTTCTTTTTTTAAAAAGCAGTTTTGGGAATAGAGATGCCTTTACTTTTTAATTTGCCTATTCGACATAACAGCCATCCAGCCTTTGTTTCCTCTGCTGGTATGAAGTTTGTACCTATTATAATCTGCTATGTACAGACATTTAAATAAATCAGGATTGGAAGGGACGGTGGGTAGAGGATTGTAAATCAGATTCACAAAAATATCCAACCATCTTTCCCGCTCTTCCTGGCAGCTACAGAGATTGTTGGGTTTATTACAAACACAATTTTCCATCTCACAGAATTATAATGATTAACAAGCATTCACCTGTTGCTTTGGATGCTGTGAAGTGATGCAGTGGTTAGAAGGTAAAGGAGTTTTTTTAATACTGATAGAAGAGCGAACATATTTGGCTACGAATGTACAAGTACTGAAGGGGGACAGAACAACTCTTTAGCGGCAGGAATGTTTGCAGGGCAAATAGAAGTGGATATAGAGAAGGAGCCACACTGGTCACTGAGTAGAGTAAAACATGGTTTAATGAAGAAGATCAGAACTCCCAGAAATGAGAACAAAAGAAGAGATGAGAACAACAAAGAAAACAAGAGCCCAATAAAACATGAAGACAAATAAAGGTATCAGTGAAAGAAGGGAAGGTGGTCAGGAGGAAACATTTGAAGGAAAATAATTATCATTGCATGTAGATTAGATATCAAAAGAAGGCTAAAAGACAGGAATGAGCGCAACAGCAAAGTGCACCAGGTGATGACTAGAGGAGGAGCTCAGGAACAGAGAAAGCAAAGAACAAAGGCACTCCTTGGCAAAGTACATGTCTAATGATTATCTCTTTTATCAAGAGGGAAAGTTGAGCCAGGAGCGCAGGTTGGATGGAGAAATGAGACCAGAGAACTTTGGAAACAATATCAGCTGGGTCATCACCCAACATCGTGGCTGAGCGTGGGTGTCAGCGGAGGGCAAGATGCTGCTGAGGAGGATGTTTTGAAAAGCAATTTTGAAACACAGAGTGGAAACCATTAGACTTATTTGCCTTGAGCAGAAAGGGATTGAGTTAATGGAAAACACCATTTTATCTTTCCAAAGTAATGTGTTTGAGTGGCTGACCAGCTGAATGCTGTTACTGTGAATATGATGCAGACCTCTTTCTCGATCCAGTGGAAAAAACTGTTGTAGTCTGGCTGCATTACGTGCTTTCAAGAACAAGTGATAAGACATTCAGTGCAGAAAACATATATCTCCCATTCTTTTACTTGTCATGGATATTTTGTTTTCTCTAGAAAATACCAGCCTTTTCGCTCTCTCATGACTGTCCTCTGTTGCCATGAGTGGGATCCAGGAGAATGTGCTATTCAGAGGGAATTGCTTTCTGATCAGCGGGGAGTATCAAGCTTCACTGAGGCTAAAGAGCACGTTATCTCTTTTCTACTCAGACTAAATGGTGGAGCAGCTGAACTTCTTTGTACTGAGCAGTGAAGGAAAAGGAGGGATACCTTTACCCTGTCTCATAGACCATTGTCAGGGTGATGTGGAGGGTCAATTACGGAGTGAAGAGGTTCCTTGCCATTTGAAAAGGTGCAGGGCCTTGGTCTTTGGTTGTTGTAGGCATGTCTGTGGTTTGAGTCTTGTTTTCAGTGGCTAAGTTTACTAAAGCAGCTATTTTTCCTTTTCTCTCCCTTTTCTGTCTCTTAAGAGGACTCAGGTAACTGAACCAGCTGGCTGTTTGAGATTAAAATAGCCCTGCCAGAAGAACTTTCCCTGCTGAGAAAAATCTTAGAGGAATCCTGGTACCTGATCAGAAGGAGCCAAAAAAGACAGCGAAAGAAGCAAAAGAACCAGAGGGGATAGGGAAAGGCTCGATAGCCTAGCTCAGAAAAAAGGTCTGCAGATTTTCCTAAGTAAAACTCTTTTGAATGAGTCTTGGGATGGATAATGAAAGAAATTATGAAGAAAATAATATTTGATTTTTACTGTGTTCAGGGGAAAATGATTTTGTGTAATTTTTATTAACAAACCACATGGCATAAAAGAAGCAATCATAGTTATTATCTCCTTTTAGCAAAAACCACTGGCAAGATAGCACATTTTAATACCTCTTGAGGCTAAAAAGAAGTAACAATAGTGACAAGCATGCCTGAAATATTAGATTGAGGAGACAAAAATTGGCCTCTGCAGTCAACTGTTGTATTTTGTGAAGATGCTTGGACCTGGCTACAAAACAAGCTACTGTTTACACATGCAAGGCTTTTGATAAATAATTAAAGGAAGTTTCTGCAAACTAAGAGCATAATAAACCTGGCCTTATAAAGTCACTGCTGTAGTTACAACTGGATAAAGAAAGAGTGTTTTAGCTCTGGCAGCTGTCAGGCCAGGACATCTCAGTATCATTACTTTTATGGAAATATTCACGTACAAGAAAGGAGGGATATTAGGTTATGGTCCTTTTCACAGGGAGAGAAGAAAAAGTATATGCACAGGCAGGGGACCACATCCAAATTGAGAATCGAATGACTACTGAGAAGTGTGTGTGTGTGTAAACATAATGTCTTACGTTCCTTACTCCAATAATAGGGTCACTCTCTACCCAGCTGCCAACTTTCACAACTCTGAAAGGAACTTACTATCTTTGAGGCCTTTTATCCTTCACTCAAATTTGCATAAAATTAGCTGACCAGCTTGAAAGTTGCTTAGAGAGGACTGAGAAACTAATAGCGTAATTGCATGCGCCTTGTATCCCTAGGAAACAAGGCTTAAAATAGAAGAATCTGTGCTGAGGTACTGAAGAAAATGACTTACCGACAGCAAAACTTTCAGCAACCACCTGTAGGCTGGGGAAAAAAAAAAAAAAAGCTCTGCATATACCAATTGCAACAGAAACCGAGAAGCATTCTTGGAATCAACAGTCATGTTTGGGCTAAGATAACAGATGTTCCTTCAGCTGTACGGAAACCATTTGAAACTTTGTTCTGAAACTTTCTTGCTATACATCAAAATTATTATTCAGCATTTGCCGCCTCCTGGCTCTTTTGAGATTTTTGAAGGAGAAGAAAATCCTCGCTGTGAAACGAAGAAGTTTTAAACTGCTACCTGTTTGCAGTTTGAGAAGTGCAATAGGAGGATGGAGTCTTTTCTACTACTGCCAGAAAAGCAGCATCTGGGACTGTCAGAACTGCTGGTAAGGGAGTTTTCAAGAGGGGCCTCAGTTAATATACTGCTCAAACACCTCGAGGGAAAGTCTTTAAAGTATTATGTTGTTTGAGTTACCCGCATCTGTTTGTAAGTGGAATAAAGTTATTAAAATAGAGGTTCCCTCTATTCCTGCGAAACTGGCATTTCAGCCCCACAGCTGCTCTGCAGAGCACTGTGCAGTCCATAGTGAGGCCAGCAGTTTTTATCAGCGTGAACTGAAACCCACGTTTTCTGGCTTTCCGGAAGAAACCCTCACTAAACATGGCACATCTCAATAGAATTACAGTCTTTGTGACAAATATGTGATGAGACACAAATATTTAAGTTAAAAGGTGTACCTTTCCCTAGTTACTTTTTTACACAGAGGTTCAGGTTTTGTATAGAGTATATTTGTTTAGCATATCTCTAGGAAGCATAACTTGTGGTGGTGGAAATAACTAGTATTCGACGATAACAGTTTATACCATCCTCTACCACACAGACATCCAGGTAAGAATTTGTATTTCTATTCTCTACCTCAGTAAAAATAGAAGGCACTGAAAAGCCTTGGAGACCTTATATGAAGCCCAATTTAAATCTAAAATGTAGAAAAATGTACATTGTGTAGGTACCGGTCATTTTATTTGATGTAAACTTTGTGGGAAAGAGACACTTGGGAGGAAAAAAAAAGTTTCGAGCCAAATATCAAGGGGTTTTTCTAAATTTCTGGTTCTTTAATAATTTATTCATTCTGTTGTCCCCTTGAAGAAACACCTTCATGACGTTAGTTTAGTGAGACTACAAGGATTTGGATACATTGATACTACTACCTTTACATTTGCACTTAGTTGTTGAGGAATTAGATTGTTTTCTAGATCCCTCTAAAACAGAGAATACCAGAGGAATCATAAAGCAAGGGGTGTAATATGATTAACCAGAAAAAAACCACTCCAGACTCTTTCAGTGTGAGGTCACCATGTGAAGGAAGGAAAAAAAGGAACCAGCAGTGCTGGGGAGGTTTCCCTTTGTGTCAGGATACGTGATACCACACGGAGGTACAGCTAAATTTCCATGACCCTGGCCTGAGGGGGAAATTGTACATTTGGTACGAAAATATGAGACAAAATATCACAGAGAAAATCCTGAACTTTCCAGCTCGTCCTGGGCTCTGGACCCTAGTATATGCTAAAAATAGTAGTAGTTATACTGCATTTCTACTACTTAAATATTTAACAGAGCCTTCAGATGTCTGCCATCTCCAGTTGGGGGTTATTAATTTATTTGTCTTTATTTAATCTTTAGTTTATGTACTACCAGTAGGCTCTAGGGAACATAGGGAAATGCTAGGGAAAAGGAGCTAAAGTACAGATGCTGAAATGACTTGTCCGGAGCTACAGAGCTCTCCCAGTTCTGGGATCCCTAAAGACAGCACCATGCTTCCATTATAGATTGTATGTCTGGTTTTCATGCCTTACAGCTTGGAGAGGCTTTATTTATTTTTAAATAACTTTTTACTTTTAACAAGCACAACCACTGTGAAGTCATCTACAGCCCATAATTCTGTTTTTATTTTTTAGAGTTCTGTAGATACATCAGAACAGAACATCAGAAGTACGTCAGAGAGAAGGCCTTTCCTCAGCAGAGACAGAGTGGATATGGGCAGGGGTGAGAGATTAGTTTTTATGGGTTGGTTTGTGGGGGATGTTTTTATCCTTTAAAAAAAAACAAACAAAAAAAGCAGCAAAGGAAACATTTAAGGTACAGGAAGAAAAAAGCTTAAGTAAATGTATGTGCTTTAAAAGTTGCTCTGGTTTATTTTGAAGAAAAGCATATTTGAAAAGGTGAGCAGGTTTACTAATGCTATTTCTTTGAAAAACACCTTTTACAAACCACATTAAGGAAACATTCTCAGTTTCATTCCACAGCAATAAGCACAAATCCTGTCACAACAAATACTTGTGGTTTTATCACCTGTGTGCTTGATACATTGATAACAGTACGGCCTAAGTGCTTGCCTGCACTATATTAACACATGCTACTTTGACAAAAGCTGAACTCCCGGTTTGATGGCAGGGGGGAGGGTAGATCAGCATTCCCTGTGCTGAACTGGTAAAATTTTGTACAGAAAGATTACAGTTTGCAGGCTGTGTCATAATACTTAAGAGGGTACTGTGAAGCCCAGCCTGCTGTTTCAGTGCTGCCCTCAGGCAGGGCTGTTGGCCAAGGAAAAGGGACTGTCACCCTGCACAGTGTTAGGGGCTGCGATTCATTCAGCGGGTCAGCCCACAAGGGTTTCCAGCCTGCCTTCTGCTGCCATCTTCATGCAGTGCAGCTTTACCCAAGTGTAGCGTTTGCATGGACCTTATAGAAAGTTTACAGCTCAATATGCTATTAATTCTGAAAGTTATGGACCACAGTGTCTGCTCTTTTCCTCATATGATGGCAATGAAGTGTTAACCAAAGCAGTTTTCCTCCCCAGTTTAAGGCTTGGCACAAACATTCCCCCATATAACCAAAAATCTGTGTAAAAATTAGGTTATTTAATGTGGTATTTACTGTCTCCTCCAGGGTTAGAAGAGCTAAAGAAAGCTATCTGCAGTAATTATCCTTCAAAAACAATCAGGTGGAGAGAAATGTGGCAATCAACCTCCTCTACAGCTCTAAACACTGCACAGCCTACCGATCATTTTACTCTAATACAAATGGTAAGTGAATGGAGTGGTGGAGGAAAGGGGAGCAGTGGAAAAGGTAATAGATTATTGTCCCTGGTGAACAATGCAATATTTGTCAGTTGTGGAAGCAAGCCTCTGTAAGTCAGGTTGTACAATCCCAGCAGCAGCAACGCCAGCCCAGGGACAAGAGGTAATGTAGTCTCCTTTGGTCAAGTCAACCTGTCACCTCTGATTGAGACTGTCACAGACAGTGCCACGTATTTCTTATTTTTCAACTTCATTAGGGAAGCTTGTTCGTGGCAGTAGAGTGTTTGAAGCACATTATCAGACTGCCACAACCGAATAAATGAAAACAAATTAGGCACAGCGTGTGGCATTCAGGAGAGATGAAAACCTTTCACAGTTGAGATACTCTTACAACAAACTTACATGCGTGAACCAAGGTAAGAGACAGACCTGGACTCTGAGCTCCCGTACACTGGTGTCAATCTGCAGCAAACACCAGATAAGCTCACTCTTGACACTGTCACTAGCATGACACTGGAACCTGGTCTGTGGCCTCTGTGCAGGTCCGTTGATACTGTATGGTCTCCAAGAAGTCACAGGGAAGGGACAACCTCCAAAAAGATGGCAGTTGCATACTCAGGGGTGTCTGCGTAGATACAAAGAGGCTCAGTCTCTTTGGAAAGACTGTAAATTTTTTTTCCAGCTGTGCTTAAGAACTCCCAGGGCCAAAATAATCTTCCTTTCCACAACATGTAGCACCTTGAGTCCTTATTGAGGTGGGACCGGGGGCAGGTGACAGTGTCGCTCTCACTGGTAGTGCAGCAGCTCCTCCCAGCGAATGGGCTGGGAAAACACCTCCCGCTCCAGCCAGAGTTCATAGGAGTAGTGGAAGTCCTCGGGGAGCTCCAGCCGCTGTCCCAGCACACTCTGCAGGCAGTTGTCCACTGGTGCAAACTCTGAGTCTTGAGGTTTGTCATATCTCCGGCTGTTGAAGGCTTCAATGTTGGCTCTCAGTGTGCATTCTTCAGCCTGGAAATCCCATGGTCTGGCATCGATATCTGCATTGAAGAAGAAACAAGACCCAAGCATTGTAGAAAAAAATAATTCTGATAAGAATGAAGATTTTACAACAACCATGTGCGTGAATTGACCAGAGTATTAGCCAGTCAGTTATTCCTAATTATTATTCCTAATCATTATTCCTAATCAATTCCCATTATGTATGCATTTTAATTTAAGGTATTTAAATGAACTATGTCAAAATCACTTGTAAATTAAGCAGTGTCAGAAAGCTTCCTATAGAAATGCAATTATTTCTGCTCAGTAGTGTGCTTTAAGGACTCTCTATAATTACCAAGCTCCTGCTTTTTTCAGAAAGGCCCTACCACTTTTACTGAAACTCTGCAGATGTCTGAAGCAGAGATCAAGATTAACTGTATATAGCTAAAACCCAGGAAGCTTATTATGAGCTACTGAAAACAAAGTTTTCTAAAATTTGGACAAATTTAACTATGAATTATGTTGAAAAGCTAATAACTGGCTGTAATAACCACGATATTTTAATAATATTACATAATACGTAATATTATGTAAACATATAGTATGTTAAAAAATACAGTATTTTGAAAGTTGGTTTTTGTGAATTCTACATCCATATGAAATAGTCATTCTTTTGATAAAAGTTCAGTAAATTCATTGGCAAAGCTCAGCAGTACTCAAGGGAGGGAAAGGTGCGAGCTGAGTATCAATCCTTATATACAAAGATAAAAATTAATGCTCCAGGAAAAACCCTTCCAGATCGTGCTCTGAAAGCCAAGTGCTTCCCTGGCAAACTGTCCAGGTCAAGACGCAGTCTCTGCTACGTAGTGAATTGTGCGGTCAAGTGCTGCATTATGTTGCTGATTAACTCTTTTGGGGGAAGTGGGACACACACAACAATTTATCCTTTGCACCTGTCTTAAAATTGCGTTATTCTCAATATTGCCATGTAAATTCAGTTGTTACAGCAAACCCTCGCTCCAAGGCAGGTGACGTAGGTAGCTGCCTTCTCTTGCTGTTTTGGAGCATGTAGTGCTCAAGCTATTTAAGTCACCCAAGGCAGGCAGTATCCCATAGCTGTATCCTGTTAGTGGCATAAAGAAGCCCTGCTGCCGTATTCAATCCCACAGGGAACAATCAGCACGTTGAGAAAGACAGCAACAGGATAGAAATCCCCGTAAAAGGAAGGAAGTCCCCAGTCCTCCAGCCTTCCCACCCTTTGACCATTTGGGGAACTCCACTAGCCCTAGAGTGAAATTCATAGCATCACAGAATGGTTTAGGTTGGAAGGGACCTTAAAGACCATCTAGTTCCAACCCCCCTGCCATGGGCAGGGACACCTCCCACTAGACCAGGGTGCTCAAAGCCCCGTCCAACCTGGCCTTGAACACCTCCAGGGATGGGGCAGCCACAGCTTCTCTGGGCAACCTGGGCCAGGGTCTCACCACCCTCACAGTCAAGAATTTCTTCCTAATATCTCATCTAAGTCTCATCGCTTTCAAGTGTAAAACCATTCCCTCCCCCCATCCTATCACTCCACTCCCTGATCCAGAGTCCCTCCCCAGCTTTCCTGGAGGCACTGGAGGCACTGGAAGGGGCTGGAAGGTCTCCCTGGAGCCTTCTCTTCTCCAGGCTGAACCCCCCCACCTCTCCCAGCCTGGCCTCCCAGCAGAGGGGCTCNCACTCCACACAGCTTGGTGTCATTGGCAAACTTGCTGAGGGTGCCCTCGGTTCCACTGTCCATGTTGCCCACAAAGATGTTAAACAGCACCAGTCCCAATACTGACCCCTGAGGAACCCTACTTGTCACTTGTCACCACTTGGATATTGAGCTGTTTACCGCAACTATTTGAATGCAGCCATCCAGCCAATTCGTTATCCAGCGAGTGATCCATCCACTAAATCCATGTTTCTCCAATTTAGAGACAAGGATGTTGTGTGGGACAGTGTCAAATGCTTTGCACAAGTTCAGGTAGATGATGTCAGTTGCTCTTCCCTTATCCACCAACACTCTAACGTCGTCGTAAAAGGCCACCAAATTTGTCAGGCATGATTTGCCCTTAGTGAAGCCATGTTGGCTGTTACCAATCACCTCCTTATTTTCCATGTGCCTTAGCATGGGCCCATGTGCCAGGTCTTCCTTTTTTCCCTTTTTAAAAATGGGGGTTATGTTTCTCCTTTTCCAGTCAGCACAAATTTAAATTAATTTAATTTAAATTAAATTTGATTCTTTTGAATTAGTGTCAAAGCTGTATCATGACTATCAAAAGCATAACAAGTCTTCAAAAAATAGATTATATCTTTTACAGGTGAAATACCTTTCTCCTTTGTAAAAACATTGTGAGGCTTTTACTTCTTGCCCTGTTTTCTTTTGAAACAAGAATGCTACCCAATTTTTCTGCTTAATCCTCATTAAAAAGAAGACACATGCAGTGCAAAAATTTAGGACCGTGTTCTCAAGGCAAAAAGATACTTTAATATTTTCTCTTCTTGTCCTGAGCTTTGGTCAGGTGTTGCAGCAACTGGGTGTGCTTACAAGGGAATAAGAGTATGTGGTCTGATGCATCCCATGAATCCAAACATGAGGAACATCAGAAACTTAATGACATCTCTCAAAAAATACAGATTTAGACTACACAAGAGCTGTTGAAATAGACCGGTCTGTGCTTCAGCTTGAGGATTCCAAATATCCTCACTGCTGGGTTGTAACTGCTGTTGTTTCTCAGGTGCGAGCTGCAGAGCTATCAGTCAGGTTTTCACTCCATGGCCATCCTAAGCATGCAGATTTGGCACGGACACCAGGACAGTTTAATGGCTCGATGGCAAAAGAGATGTGGGAATGCAAAGTGCAGGCCTGGACTTGGTGGAAACTCTTGTGTTGGAGACCAAGCTGACCATGTCCCATCCTGATCTGATTATTCCCACCTTTCCTCATGGAATCAATTACAACTTTACAACTACCTGAAAGGAGGTTGCAGTGGGGGAGGGATCGGTCTCTTCTCCCAAGTAACAGGTGATAGGACAAGAGGAAATGGCCTGAAGTTGCACCCGGGGAGGTTTAGATTGGATATTAGGAAAAATTTCTTCACCGAAAGGATCATCAAACATTGGAACAGGCTGCCCAGGGAAGTGGTGGAGTCGCCATCCCTGGAGGTGTTTAAAAGCCGGGCAAACATGGTGCTGAGGGACATGGTTTAGTGGTGGACTTGGCAGTGTTAGGTTAATGGTTGGACTCGATGATCTTAAAGGTCTCTTCCAACCTAAATGATTCTATGATTCTATAATTTGTTCCCTCCTGACGGTGCTGAACGGAGCCTTAAGGCCCCAATACTGACCCAAACAAGTTTATGGGTTCCTAACAGGTCATAGGTCAAACCATGTCAAACCCCCTGCGTGCTGATTTCAGCTCTGCATGCAGAGAGGATGCTTCCCTGGCACTACTCACCGTTGCCGTAAGCCCAGTCATCGTTCATGCGGTGCCGCACCTTCTGGTAAATGGCAGACATGGTTTTCATGTTGCTCTTTCTCCACTGGCGCCCCAGGTATTTGGTCTGGATTTTCAACAGTTTGAGGACATACAGCTGCATCATGGCCTGCTTCACCTTCAGAGCTCGTTTCAGTATTGGGGCTGACTTAAAGACTACCAGCATCTGTCAAGAAATCAACACAAATCCATGCAATGTGTTCAAGAAAGCCACACGAGTACTGTCTGTGCAGCTTTGGGTGCTAACACCTGAGCCACAGATGGTACAAACTCCAAGCAGGTAGAACAGGAGCGTTCAACACAACCAGCACTTGCTGCAGGGGGCTTGAAGGTCATAGAAATAAGTATTATTTACAGAAGAAAAAGTATTTCTGCATTTAAGGCTCAGTCTGTGGGAAAAAAAATGGGCAGCTTATGAAGCAGCAGAAGCCCCAGCACTGCCAGAAGAAACTCTTGGCGGGAAGGCTGGGCTGAAGCTTGCAGCGTAGAGCCGGGGACATGTTCAAGGTGCAACACTGGCAGCCCACGGCTCAGAGAGACGGGACATCATCTTACCATTGTCCTTGAGTGTTTCCACTTGGTCAGCTTGTTGAGGATCCTCAGCAAGTTAATGCAGGAGAATAAATTTCTCCAGCAGAACTGGTTGTTGTCTCCGGCTTCCTGCCAAGCAGAGAAGGAAAAGCATAACCCTAGTGGCAGCATCCAACAGCACTGCCACAGAGACATCCTTGTGCAGAAATTCTTTATTTTTACTGTCTGCACAAGTCTTATTTCCAATGGAGAGTGAGCGGTGGAGCCACCTCCTCGCTTGGGTTGTCATCACGCTGCTGAGAAGCCAACAGATTCTGGGGAAAACCGTTCTGAAAGACTCAGATGTAATCAGCATTTTAATCTGCATTTTGGTTTAGAGTAAGAGCTAAGATAAATCACATCATTCTGTCATGGGAAATATATATTGTGGTAGATTTGTCTTTGTTGTTTACAGTCAGAGAGCAAATTACAGCCTAGTGATCACCACTGCTTAGAAAACAGTTTTTGTTAATTATATAAATTAATTCATAAATTATCACATGCTTAGGGGACATATTACAGACAAATAAAAGGAAATCACATAACAACGCTGGATGACAAACAGCAGCATTTGTATCAGGAGGACAAGACTTTTCTGTAACAAAGATCCCCTCTGGCTTAAATGCAGCTGATCTGTTATTTTAAGTATTAGCTAAACGTAAGCACCCCCAGCTCCAGCTTGCGTAAATATTGCCCATAGCACATTTGAGCAGTAATTCCACCACTACAGTAACTTGCTTTATGTTTGAACAGCACTGAGCACAGCAGAAGTGTCCCACAAATAACCTATTTGGGGATGAGAGCAGAAACAAGTGCTGCTTAATTTATAAACCACTTCCAGCCTTAACAATTTGTGGAAAAAACTGCAGCATGTTGCACGATCCAGGTTCTGGGCATCCTTGGGAGGAGAGTTTGGGGATGACCCCAGGGAGCCCCTTCTGTCAGTGTCTAATCCAGCTTCAAAACTAGATTTACCCAAGAAAATCCCGCCAGCATAATGCCTTTCTTCTTAAAAGCAAGCACCAAACCTATCATTTCAGTAAGCTGGTAAAACGCTGTTGTACGTATAATTTTTAGAGGTGAACAAGAAAGTGCTTCTGACATTTAATTCTGGGATTTGGTAAAAGCCACTCTGAGCAAATGCACTTGTCCGCCAGTAGAGGCTACGTATCTGCTGGAGGCTCCTGTGCACACACAGCGGCGCTTACACAGCAGAGCACAGAGACAGGATGTCACCGAGATGTCACCGAGGTACTCGCGGATGCTGCGTGCAGCTCTGGGGGTAGTACCAGCTCAGGACAGCGCCTGTGTAGTTTCATATTGGTGCCCAATCCTAATCTGCTCCCTCTGCACCAAGTAGTTTTTCCAAAATGACCCCAGTAGAATAAGATAATACCCATTTCATAGGCAGCTGGATTTATTTTTGTCACCAATCTGATATTGTCTCTATAGCTTCAAGTAAGTGACAGTCTTTCCATCAGATTTACAGAAGGAGGGAACAGGCTAAACAGACTTTAATCCCCCTTTTACCCCCATCTCCTGTTACCCTCCCCCTGGCACCACGACAGGCTGCAGCAGGATCCCCTGCAGCCCCCTCCCCACACACGGGGAGCTTGAATGAAGCGAGAGCCCCGTGACAGGAGAGGGGAGATGGGGACCGGCAAGGAATCAGAGCTGGTTCCACAACGATGGGTGAAGCCCCTGCTACCTCACTAGGACTGCAGCCACTCCTGATTTACACCGTGTGGGGACAGCAGTTACCCGAGAGCCAAAGGGTCCCTCCTCTGGAAACGGCACTGCTGAACTCGTCCTGGTTTTCCATGGAAGTAAACCAAATGCACACAGTCCTGCGTTCAACCCACTGAAAGCATAATCATCTGTCATAGCTACTAAGAAATGTGTTACGACTGGGATGTTAAAATCGGAGTGTTAAAAAAATAGCTAAAACAATGTATAAAATCTTGGCTGAAGAAACATAAATACATGCACAAGTGTATGCCTCTGAAGTACCAGGGCATGTTAATTTCTATTAAATCCTTACATTCACAGGTATCGTCCCAAAGATGAACACACATTGTGAAATTCAAGTTGGTTTCTGCATATTTTCTAATTAAATTAGTCTCCCATGAGGCTAACATCCGTGTCTGCTGGAGGAAAGTGATGAGGCACTGTCGTTCAACACAACAGCTCCCAAACTGGGGACCAGACCCTACTGGGAAAGAGTAACTGGGAATATTTTCCCTAAAAAACTTCAGTCTTCTCCTACAGCCATTAAGCTTAGCGTGAGCATAAGGATTAGCATGAGCCACCGGAGCGCTCAGCGATGTGTCACTAGATGTCCCCATCGGGCCAGGATGCAGTCGGTGGGAGCCTGGCAGGGCTGGACGGGCACCCAGCCTGGCCAGGACACTCAGCCTTTGGCAAGTAGCCCATGGACCAGCACAAAACGGGGGACTGATCCCCTTGATAAGGACGGAGGTGATGTCCACGAGCTGTCACTTTGAGCAGGCACCCAAGAGGAGGCAAGAAGCACTAGCGGAAAGGCATGTGGGACAGTGGTGGAGGACTGAGCCAGCATGCTGGCCATGCGTGACTATCCCACACCCACCCACAGCCTTGGAGGCATTTGTGAGCAACTTTGGCTCACACAAACTAGGGAAAATCTTTCACTTTATTTTAATGATTTTAACCTTTATAAAGCTAAGGAAAATTACATAGGTTTAAGATTTTAGCAGCCAGGCAACATGAGATCTTCCCTGCTCGGACTGATTTTAGTCAGGCTCCTTCTTAATGATTCCTGCATCATTTAGGGTCTCCCTTCCCTCTGATCCCCCTCCCTCTTAACCCCAAAGCTTGTCCCTGCTCTGCACCCTGAGTCCAACCTACTCTGCATTTGAATTATTGCAGTTATGAACCTGCCAGCTTTAATGTCTCATCTGCACTCTGTGTATTCACACAGCCCATGGCGCTGGCCGGTCTCCGTAATACTTAGGCTCCTCTCTGTAGGGAATTTGGTTCATTCCTTAATCTACTGGCATCTTATGAAACACGAGTGCTCAGAGCAATTTAAACCTGTGAGGAAATGATCTCTGGGCAAATTCTTTTTCAAAGCAGGCTCTCTTGTTTGGAGAAGCAAAGGGGAAAACTTTAAACCCAACTATTTTTATGGGGTGCACAATGCCAGCAGTGCCTCCTCCCCACCTCCCCATAGCTGATAGCGAGTCAGAATAGTGATGGGAGGAATTTTCAAGTCTGGAGGGGGAAAAAAAAGTCTGATTGTGGAAAGGTTGGGGGTACAGAAAAAGAAGACAGAAGAAAGAAAGCAAAAATCCTTCCTCACCCTCTTGCATACAGCAATATTGGTTACAAGGACCCTTTCGTGCTGCTTACCAGGCTTTCTGCAGTGAGCTCGGGCAAATCATAGACTGTACAATGCGGGTAATCCAGGACAGAGATACTGCGGAAGACGGGGAAGAAGGGACTCATTAAGAAGCAGGTAAATATGAAAGCAACTTTTTAAGATCATCTATGTGATTATGCCCAGCAATCTGTAGCATCGTCCCTGTGCTTGGGGTTTGAATTGCAATGGCAGCGCTGCGTTATGCAGCAAGTAGTTTGGATGGGTAGCAATCCCATCTCCAGTGAGCCATGTTGGGCACGTGAACCAGCCCACAGCCGGTGCCGTGCAGACGTGTCTCCCTCCCGCATTTCCGACTGCACAGACGGCATCCAAATGGGCTCCCAGCCTCACCACGGCCTCGCGTCTCAGCTTAATGGAGCACGTCGATTCCTCTTGGCTCTGAAACTCATCCTGAGTGCATTAGTAAGGACTCAAAGGATTTGGATCCATTAAGACATGACAGATCAGTTATTCATATGCATATTTAAAAAAAAGGAAAAAAAAACCCCAAACCAAACAGATCTTAGGTTAAAATGGAGACATCTGATTACCAGCAAGAAAATTCACAACGAGGGCATCAGGTGTTTTGAAGCCTTCCAGCCCTATTGCCTTTGTGAAAGTAGCCAATAAAAAAAAAATTAAAAAAATAAAAAATATATATAATGTATGTATACATACAGGCACACATACTGATGCTATCTGTGCCCTGAGATGTGCACCATTCTAAAATGAAGTGTGCACTATCATACAGCTTCAGTTCTTGTGCTCCCTCTTGTTTGCTATTTGTTTTTAAATTCAGCAGCTGAGCAACAAGCTGACTTGCAACGTCACTGAGTCAAAGGCAATCCAGGATGAGACCCAAGGTCAGGAGATTCCCTAAAACAGGCTTTGTTTAAAGCATTTGGGCCAGGAAGGGCTTGTCTGACCCCAACGACAGATGCTCCTTGCTGGCTCCCACCCATTATCATCCTAAAACTGGACGTGCTGTGTAGATACAAGCAGGAGAGCTCAGAGGGAGTCAGCCTGGGACCAGGAGCCCCATGGGTCATTTGCTGCAAGTCGTCATTGTACTGGCATCACTTCTGATATTTCCCATCGCAGCACCACTGGACTTGGGTCCATACATCTGAACACGACAAAATCCCGCTATCCTTTATTGGTGTAGTGCCCGACGTTGTTTGCCACTGTCTGACAAAGTGGTACTCTGGGCTGGGCAGAACAGCTAAACCTCCCTGGATCCAGCAGCATCCAGCTGCAAACCCCACCTCATTTCACAGGAGTGTACCCTGCCTGTGAAACCTCCATCAGAAAGCACAGGAGAGAGCTAAGTGCTCCTGAGCTACATTTCCTCCTCACTTATGTGCCTTTAAAGCACAGGAACAAAAGTGGAAATGTTTATCAGCAAAATAATTAATGTATTACTTTCCATTTTTCCATGCGTGCCTTCTCACACATACACAACCATACCATGCAGGAGACAGACCAGCCTACGCATGCAGCTGAACAGCAACAAAAAGAGCATCAAAAAGCAACAAAAATGATCTTTTCATCATTCCAACAGCAATATCCCCTGTGGTGCTCCCCTGGGAAATCCTACCCAGTCCTACTGAGTTGTGAAAGACTCACGCTCTTTCAGTTCTTACGCTGACTTGCGGTAGTCCAGCCAGGCCCTATACAAACTCAAAACAGGGCTAGTATCTTTCTCAAATCAGAAGTAAAAGTCAGTGACAACTATGAAAAACCTAAAGAAGTCAGGAAAGCTGAATTACAGCTATAAAAAGTGGAAAATACCTAGGAGACTCTACCCCATCTGGCCTTTCTGAAGCTGTGGCCCGCAGATGCCTGGTGGCACTGGGCTGCTTTCCAGGAGTCCACATAAAAATTAAAACAATCCTATTGTCAGCAAGGGATATGGGTCTACATGTATTTTATAGTCCAGTGAGAGACTGGAAAGCCCTCTTCCACTCCTCCTTGTTAAGCAGGAGGGATTTGCTCCCCCCCAGCATATTCCTGTAGTGGAGAGCATACTGCCCCAAAGCCGTGCTAGGTAGGGACCAGAGGTCACTTGGTCCCACCACATGTTCCTCATGCACAAAGCCTCCCTGCTCCATCACCTCTCTCTTCCCCAAAAGTGGCTGTACCTGTTTTTGGCAGTGATATAAGACATGATGTTTTGGTTGAAGAACTTCAGGATCAGTGGGATGCAGTTAGCAAACACCAAATGCTGGGACACGTACTCAAACTGAGGAAGAGAAGTGAAATAGGTCAACATTAGCTGGAACAACTGGGAGCATCATCTGGGAATAGAAATCCATTTCCAGCCGAAAGCAAAGCAGTCTTGATGGTTCGCTCTAGACACCTCACAGACCATCTTCCCCTTGCAGAAGTCTGCTATATAAGGCTTGCATCTTGTACAGCAGCTCCCACCAGCTGGACAACTCTGTTTGCCATAGAGTGGACACACAAACTTTACAGCAGTAGTTTAGGAATAGCTGCACCTAATGACTGCAGTGCAGCTTTTCAAACTAAAATCTGTGGCAAAACAGTATATGAGGAAGAGGGAAGGAGGAAATGTAGCTACTACATGAGAAAATACAATAATTCCTATTGCAGTCACATGCTAACCCCATTCGCTTCTCAAATTTTGACTGAAAAATGTACCCTTACCTTCATATATGCTTTTAATTTCTCTTCCCCTCTAAACATTAAATGGTCTGGGTATGTATAGCTGCATAATACAACAAATCTCTACTGTCCTCTAAAGAGACAGACACAAACAGCAGCAATATCCTATCCTACCCATGCCTCTCACTAACCTGCAATCAACATCCCAAATTTGCGAGCAAAGAAACAGTTTGTTCCTACACATCTCATCTCAGCCTGGTACAAGCTGTCGACACTTGGTACCCCACCGATGACACACCGCCACCGTTATTTGTGAGTGAGTAATCAGCAGTCCCTGCTAGCCGGGATCTGAGATGCTCTCACTGCTTTGAAATGCAGCTGCCAGTGACGAGTATGTTATACAGGATCAGACTGAAGATAATGCTGAAAGGCAATAATTTGATGGCATTTCTCTGTTGGCATAAGAAACGTCAAATCTCGACAGAGCCAAGACAAAGAAAACATCATCTGTGTTGGTGTGCAGGTCTGTGTGGTTGCTGCCACACCAACGCAGCAGTCGGCGAGCACAGGGTGACCCCCAGCAGAGCCTGGACCAGCCATGCTCTCTACTACCCTCCACTGCCTCTGTCCCTGCAGCAGTTTTTGGGGTGGTCCTTGAGACCAGCTTTGGCACTGAAGCAAATTATGATGGCTCACCCAAAATCAGACACCAAAGCAGAATCAGGGGGAGAAAAACCCACAGCTTTCTCCAGACTTAGCACCAGACTGCCAGAGTCCTTCTGCCACAGAGGAAGAAATGAGAGGAGCCATTTTGGGGGTGAAGCGAGAAAAAATAGTGAAGGGATGTGGGGGGACCCAGAATAAATGTAGGATTGTAAAAATATGGGGGTTTGTTTCATTTTATCCAATCCAATATATGGATTTATATTTATCCTCAGATAAATATCAGTAGGCTTCATAACACAGATGGACTTTTACCATGCTGAAACCTTTAAAATTAAAAAAACAATTAGAAAACCCTAATTGTTTGACTTGCAGAATGGGTGCAGAACTGGGCCCAGGCCACAGCTCAAATCAGTCCTCGGTCCTTTTTTTAATCAAGGAAAGCCCTCATGCGGGTGCAGTTCAATTGGTGCCATGCAGACGAAAGAAGAATCAGATTGCATCTAGGACCCAGACCTCCAGGCTCTGTTGAAACTGGAGCCCCAAGAACTTGATCCTGCTGAGGGACAGAGGACCGGATTAGTTGACCTCATGAGGTCCTACTCAGCACTATTTCTGGTCATTGGCGATAAGACAGAGCAAAAGAGGGTCTTGTCTAACCCCCGTCCCCTTCCCCCTTCTGCTGGGGAGGCTCATGCTCATGATATCTCCTAAATTTTAATCTGATCAGCCGCTGCGTGAATTTTTCCAGGTCTGAAAACTCTTTCCACATAAGTGGAAATGATCCTGTCAGAACACAGTCAGAGATATATTGCAGGCAGGTTATCCCTGCCTGAGTAACCCTATACAAATCCTGGCCTGCAGCTAGGGTTCACTGCTACGGAAAAGCGGTCTGCAGCTCCTCATGGAAACCCTTCCTGGAGGGCTTTCTTTTAGGACAGGGTCTATCAGGACACACCAGCTTCAAGACCAGCTTGGCAATGGCCAACCCCTTCTCTATGCTCACCTGGTAGATGTGATTCAGCTTGAAGTGCTTGAGGAGCAGCAGCAGCAAAGCTGAGATGCTCTTCACGATGATTTCTTTGTGTCTGTTCACGTCAATCCCCAGTTTCATGCTCTGGAGAACGGTGATGCTGGGTTGGAGGGAAAGAAGGCAACAGCACAGTGGGTATGGGAGCAAGGAGGACTAAAGGACTGTTGAGTTCTTATTTGTCTGGACAGGCTCTACAGAAACAGGGACCTTTGCTTCCCCCTGGGACTCCCATTTCCATCCCTTCCTCTCTGGTGACACTAAAGTGCATTAAAAAAGGAAAAAAAAGCTGATTGCTCTCCGCCAGCAATCCTGGGGGAGTGGTGTGAAGGACACCTGCCATATGCTCACATGTCTTTATGATTTGTGTCAGTTAGCATGATTTTATGATTTGTGTCACTTAGCTAGCAGAGCACAGCGGCTGCCGACTGTGCTCAAATTGTTACACTCGTGAAAAACTGGCATTCACATCCTTGGCTTTCACCCCTCTGCCCGGGCAGCAACAGTAGCTTGGACCTATCCAAAGAGTCATCCCCAAATCTGGAGCCCCCCAAACCTATCGGCAAACCCCAACTCTCCTGCTCAGTCCAAGACTTCATGGCAAAGCTGGGATGGCTGGCGGCCACTTACGGCATCTCTTCAGGCAACACATCTGCCAGGATGTTGATGGAGTCGGTCTTGGCTTTAGAGGTGGGTGCTGCAGCAAGGAGGATCTTCAACAAAGCTATCTGCAGGGGAGGACAGATGTGGAAGGATGCTCCCAGGATGGGGCATTCCTTCCTTCTCCTTTACTTGCTGAAACTGGACAACTTCAAGCCAACTCTATAGGGTTTCACCAGCCCACACTACACTCACCGTGATGGACTGACTATGCCAAGGCTCAACCTCTCCTTTTATACCCTGGACAGACAGGCCAAGTGTGGGGAGCACGGCAGCTCTGTTTTAGCTTTAACTTAATACATCATGAGCACCTGGGCTCTAGTATGGATACAATAATGCAAGGGACACCTGGAGCTTAATGCGTTTAAATCTGTGTTTGTCTCTCCCTACGGACAAAGTGCATGTGACTCAATTAGCATCTTAGAATCATAGAATTACCGAATGGTTTGGGTGGGACGGGACCTTAAAGATCATCTAATTCCAAGCCCCCTGCCATGGGCAGGGATACCTTCCAGGTTGCTCAGAGCCTCATCCAACCTGGCAATGTAACTGAATTTCAGGACATGCATTGTATTTCTCTGGGAATTTCTCGGAGCCGTGGGAAGGCTGCAAGGGATGTCCCTGTAAGGAAAGTCATAACCAACAGACTCTCCACAGTTCAAATAGCTGTTGAGAGCACGGCCAGGTTGGCAGAGATATGAAGGCATTACCACCTTGTTTGCTGAGCCACATAAAGCATGATGATGGTTTAGTTTGGTTCCTGGCCCAGCAAGCCATCATGCTTGAAGATCAGCACGATACCATAACAGAAAGTTAGTCTCAACAAGAAGGACAAAGGCTCAAGGGACCAGTGGAGTGTGCAGGTTGCTTCTTGAGGTCAGAAGTGAAGATGCCTGCACCAGTGCGCAATGACTTTCTGGTAAATATTACAGCTCATGCAGCTCAAGAGATGACATGGGGCCATCCCTGACTGGTTCCCCTTGCTGTCCAGAGCGCAGGAGCCAGTTTCGAGCTCCCACCAACATGATTTTGTTCCTTTTTCCCTTGACACACATCCTGTTTTCCAACCACTGACCTGCCTCCAACCATTTGACTTCATCCCTTGGTATCTATACCCCTTAATCCTCTCAATCCCTCCTCTTGGGCTGTACTTTCCACCCAACTCTGCTCTGGATTCCCACCAAAATCTAACCATTCAAGTCCTGAACATATCCCAGCAGCCCTGTGCTGAGCTCTGAAGCTCACAGATTGCACCATTCCCCACTCAAGAGCTCCTTTGCTTTTAAGAAACGCGGGCTTACCATATACTGGGGGAGGTTGTACAACATTGCTCGATACAAGATCTCACAAGGGGTTTCTTGGACTTCCTCTTCCCCCTAGCACACAGAAACATTAGAAACAAGGGAAAATTAAGTATTTCCAGTCCACACTCTTGAAATATGTCAGTCACCTCCATAAAACCCAGCTTGAGGACTTAATGATGGACATAGCTCCATGCTGACTGCAGGAAGTTCCAGGCCTCCACTGCTACATTTGATCAAGATACGGACTTTTAGGAAAAAGAGCATCCAATGTGTGTCCTAAGGATCATGGAGAACGTATGGATTTCTATGACACCTTGGAAATCTTCCGCACATCTATCTAGTGATGAGGTGCAGCAGCTTCTTACCAGAGACATTGGGCACTTCTCCAGCTCCTCCTCGTTCTTGATCTGGACGTCTGAGATGGAAACATACTTGTGCTGGCAAAATACACAGGCAAAGGCAGAGCAATATCACAACTGAAGGATGAAACACAGTCAGTGATAACAACAGTTGCTGATTTCAGTAATATCTTATTAGGTGTATAGGTCACAGCAGATACATGGAGAATACATTTTTGTGGGGGACATCCCTCTGTCCCTGAAGCCCCTCACACATCATGCTTTTGATTACTTCCACCTACTCCTCTGGGATCTCTCTGTAAGTAAATGGAGTAAGTAAAATCATCTCCAAAAGGGAATCCAGACCTTAGATAGGTCAGTTGGCCTCTGGAGGTGTCTCACTCCATGTGGAGCACTGCAGGAGCCAAGGCTGGCCATGCATCCCCCTGGGAAGAGCACAGGTCTGGGCATGTATGTCCAAATCCAGTTCTGGAAGTCTGTCACCTTCAAAGCACAACACTGCAAATGCTCGCCAGGATGCAGCAATGTTACACCTTGGATAAAGGGAAAGTCCGAATGCTGGATAATCTACTTGGAATTGCAGTGATGACTCAGTTTTCCCCTTTTTGCCCCAATTCCTGCAAGAAGCTCCAGAAGCTTTTCCTGTGACAACTAACAAGAAGGGACCCTCTTACTCCCTCCAGTAACTGTGTTTCAGTCAGAGGTTAGATGTGAGGATCACACACCGCATGTGGTGGATATCCAGCCCCTCTCAAACTGTTCAGACCTTGACTGGATTCATCAGATTAACTGTAAGAGAGAGCGAGAACTCAGACCAAAGGCATTGCTGTACATCAGCTGAAGAGGAGCAAAAGACTAAATTCACGTGAAATATTTACTGTGGGCTAAGAGCATATATCTGAGGAACCTGAAACTCATTATAAGTGCTGTATCACAATATTTATGTGTATGAGACTTGATGCCCTGCAATCCCCCAACAGTCCTGGTGATCTTGACCAATGATTTCCCAATCCCTCATGAGATCCCCATGGGTGCAATCCCACCTCAGAGCATCTGCTGAGTGCCAGTGAGCAAAAATAGCAAGGAATGAGGTTAGACAAGCTGACTGCCATTCATCAAGGCTTTCTGGGCTGCTTCACCCAAGCACCACACATGGAGCCACCATCTCACCTGCTTCAGTGTCTTCACACTTTCATGGATGGGCCGCGGTAGCCCTATCAGGGTTTCGGTGTCTCTGTGGGGGATGAAAGAAGGTAGTATGAGGCTGGGAAGAAGATCTGGGTTTAACACTTCCATGTCATACAAGGTAAAAGAGGGAGCCTGTAGTCTACTGCATCTACTGAATGCATCCTAGATGGGTCAGGAATTGGGAGAGGTGTTGGTGTGAGCTGCCTGTCATCCTACCTCCTCCCCAGCAGAGCCTGCACAAGAGAGGGGCGATGCTGGGGTAAAGAACTGGGGTGAAATCAGGTGTCTGCGTGGAGTCAGCGTGAGCCCATCACTGCACCTAAAACTGAATATACCCTGCTGGGCCCGTGCCAGGATGACTCTGCACCCGCAGCTTGATTTATTCACAAACTGGGTAATTTGCTGTGGATACCACATTGTCCCGACTCCCTCCCTCATGAAACAGGTCTGGCTTGGGCCAGGGGTCACTTATTCTGGGCTAGGTCTGATTTTTAATAGAAAGAGGTCCTTGGAGACCAGCATCTCCAAGAACATGTTTTTATAACGCCAAATGCTCTGCTGCAGCCCCAGCGAAATCCAGCGCTGCGACACATCATCCTGATCATGCTTTAGGCTGGTTGAGTTGAGAAAACCTAAGCTCTCTGGACACCTCCCACCAGTTAAATTGCATTGATGGGAGCTACGGGACAGACTTTGTCGGATGTACACACGTAATACTCACTGTCCCAGCGTGAATCCGATGAATTTGTTCCTGCTTGCTTCCAGGAAATGCTCAATGTCTTTCTGTCTGGTGGAGCAGCAGAGAAACAAAAACAAGGAGAAGGTTGGAAAATAGCAATATACCAGATCACAGCCTACATTGCTCAGGAAGGACAGCAGCATGGGACCAGCAAGAACCTTTGAGCTTTCTAGGATTGATTTCTAGAGGTCTTAATAGCAGCAGGCTAGAGCCACCATTGTTTTTGTTGGTTGGGAGCAACATGAACCAAAACCATTTGTATTTGCTGTGCAGCTCCATGGGAGTGTGGAAATAAATGGAGAGGAGTCCTCTATGACCAGCACCTTTTTATCCACCTTCTGTGCTCCTAGCACATGCATCTTCAAGTAGCATCTGCTCACTTTGAGTGAACAAATGTTGTCTCTGCAGTCTGGCAGAGCACGTGCTGCTCCAAGAGAGCAAACTGACATCTTGTCCACCTTGGGCATCTTTCATGAGAACTGGTCAGGGTCTCAGCACTACAAGTAGGACATGAACCATGAGCCAAGGCTCTCACAGGCAGAAAGAAACCCAGCTAGATTTCCAGGCCTCAGCCAAGAAAAACAACGATCATTTGATTTGAAGCTGAGAGCATTAAGTTATGTGGAGTACCACGGCACTGCCTGTGCGGAGACCCACGTGGGAAACCAGTTCTTGCCATGCCCCTGTGAGGAGTGCTCTGGATACACACACTTAACCCTGTCACTGCTCCTACATCAAAAAGATGTATTTGCTCCTGTGTTTTAAAGATACTGGATTAAATCCAGGCTTCAGATCAACAGCAACAAAACTTACACGGATTAGAGGGAAGGGGGCAGAGGTTTTCACCCTCTTTTCCTAATGCTCCGCCATATCATGTTTAGCAGAACTGGTCTTAGGAAGGGAAGGCACCAACTTCTTTATCCTCAGATGTTTTTTCTCCTATTTTTCATCTTAGAGCAAGGCCACTCAAGAAGGCTTCATCTGGCCACACAAGAGTCCCACTCAACAAGCAAGAGGCAATGTTATTAATGAGTTCCCAAGATGATTAGTCTAGGGCCTTGCCTTACCAAGATCCATCAGTGCTGGTTGGGAAAGCTAACCCTGCTCCCACAGTGCTCCAACACAAGCATCCTTCCCAGTACAACCTGGGATGTCCAAAATGGGTTTGCCACTTATTGGCCAAGCTTGGCCATGCTTGGTTTGTAAAGCCTGGGGAAGGGGTCAGCTAAACCCAGTCCAGAAAAGACCAATTGAGACAAAAAAAAGAACTGGACTCACTTCAGTTCAACTTGCCAGAGGCCAACAAACTTGCCACAGACTGACATTCAGCCTGCAATGAACTCCAGGACAGGTAGGACTGGGGAGGATGGCAATGAAACCAGATGGCTTTACCTGACTTTAGGGGCCCAGGGGAGCCCTTTGGGGAATGACACCCTTTCGATAGGTGGGCGCTGAGCAGGCATCGTGGGGATAATTGCATCCCGCTCCATCAGGTCCAGTTCCCCCTCGATCCCGCTGTCCACATCATCGTTCTCCTCTTCGTCAACTCCTGCTTCATCATTCTTGAAAGGGTCTCTCTCGTTGTAGATATCCAAACTGTCTTGCTTCACCAGGGGCTGCAGCAGAAGGGGAAGGAGAAATTCAAGTCACCCGATGGATTTCATTTCCCTCCCAGCCACTAGCACCAGACCTCTCCATCCGGGAAGGATCAAGCTCCCAGATGTTCCTCAGGTAAGGATTTGCTTCCTAGCTGTTGCCACCGGAGCCTGGACAAGGAACAGACCCCTGTGTACCTCTAACCTTGCTGGTCTAGGAGGTGTGACCCCATTTTCCATCTTAACGGATGGTGCTACCATCCGACATCTCTCCCCTAGCAAAAGAGGTGTTTTCATCCTTGGACCATAACACACCAACTCCAAGAAAGAAGCTAAAAAAAGATGAGCTTGCTGTGAGCAGTTTGCTACTCAGTGCTTATCATCCCTTTGCCATAGGGTCAGGATGTCCTCTCACTTCCTCCGGATCTAATGCATCGCGGGGCTGATCTGCTGCAACTGAAATTGGTGGATGGAAAACTGGCCATGAGCTGGCAATGTGCGCTGGCAGCCCAGAAAGCCACCTGCATCCTGGGCTGCATCCCCAGCAGCATGGGCAGCAGGGTGAGGGAGGGGATTCTGCCCCTCTGCTCTGCTCTGGAGAGACCCCCCTGCAGTGCTGCCTCCAGCGCTGGGGCCTCAGCACAGCAGAGACATGGACCTGCTGGAGCGGGGCCAGAGGAGGCCACCGAGATGATGGCAGGGCTGGAGCCCCTCTGCTGGGAGGTCAGGCTGGGAGAGGTGGGGGGGTTCAGCTTGGAGAAGAGAAGGCTGTGGGGAGACCTTGCAGCCCCTTCCAGTGCCTCAAGGGGCTCCAAGAAAGCTGGGGACAAACCTTTTAGCAGGGTCTGTTGTGATAGGACAAGGGGTAATGGCTTTAAACTAAAAGAGGGAAGATTCAGACAAGATACTAGGAAGAAATTCTTGACTGTGAGGGTGGTGAGACACTGGCCCAGGTTGCCCAGAGAGGTGGTAGATGCCCCATCCCTGGAAACATTTCAGGTCAGGTTGGACGGGGCTCTGAGCAACCTGATCTAGTTGGAGATATCCCTGCCCATGGCAGGGGGGTTGGACTAGGTGGCCTTTAATGGTCTCTTCCCACCCAAACCATTCCATGATTCTATGAAACTGCAAAATGCATGAACACTTGGTGGGGGAGGAAAACACGCTCCCAAGCACAGGCTGGCTCCTTGAATGGATGATGACCCCTGTTGGAAAAGCATCTTGGGCCATGTGCCAGGAGGACGAGCCTGCTCTTACCCTCCGGCTGCGGTGACCACGCTTCTGCTGCTGCTGCTCCATGAGCTCAATGGAGTAGGTGGGAGGTGAAGCGGCGCGCATGCTGCGCATCACCTGGATGCTGTCCTCTGGCAAGGGTGGCAGCCCCAGCTCCTCCCGCTTCCTCACCTTCATCACCTGCAGGGCTTCAAATCCACCCAGCGTGAACTAGGGACCAAGAAGAGAGGTGAGAGAGCAGGGAGTAGACATCCCACCTGGACCATGCAGTTCTCCTGGGATTCCAGGGCCATTGAACTGGAGAGTTGAGGATGGAGAAACCAAGTCACTGGTTCATTCTCCAGACTTCTTCCCCCTGCCACATCCTCTGCATGGCTCAGCCCACCCTTGTCCCAGAAGAAACTGCCTTGTGTCAGCTTCCTGTGCCGTCCTAAATAACCTCGTTATGGTTGGATTGAATAGTGCGGAACATCAAGGCTGCATCGGCACTATTCTCAAAAGGACTGGTTTCTGGAAAAAGGAAGGGTTTGCACCCACCAGAAGCACCTTCCAGAGCAGGAGCAGGACCTTCTTCATGGGGAAGTGTGGAGCGTGGCCACTGCAGAACTTGGTCACCATCGTGAAGAGCAGAAGAGCAAACGGCTCTTCAGTGTGCACAGGGAAACCTGGTGGAGAGAGGGACCAGGAACAGGTTCAGAGCAGATCCCCCATCAGTGAGGTCACCCCGCTGGTCCAGCATGACAAAGGGACCTGTTTAGGGCACAATGAACTCTGTGGCTCACTCAGCTCCATCTTGAAGGTCTCCCGGCACGTTTTCCACTCAGGGGGATCTGCTTCCTGCTCCACACGGATGTTCTCCACCATCAGGTACATGACACTGAGCAGCACCCTGCCAGGACAGCACATCAAGGAGGTGACACTGCCAGGCAGAGGCCACTTTGTCCCCAGAGGCTGTCCCACAGCCTCCACCTGATGTGCTAGCTGGGGGCAGAGAGGGGGTACCTGAGCTCTGTGCTGTCGGCTAGCGAGATGGCCGGCTTCCTCAGGGCGCTGCTGCAGGCCTGGCTGTTGCTGCGGGGAAGGGGACAAGCTCAGTGCCAGCCACTGGGCTGCTCCTCGCCCTGACCCCCAGCCTACATCTGCAGTGGTGGAAACACCACGCTCAGGGACGTGCCATGGCTGCAGCACCTCCCTGGTCCTCTGAGGAGGAAGAATAGAGAAGAAGAGGGCAAGGAAGATGGGTACAAAGACGATGAAGAGGAGGAGGGTGAGGAGGGCAAGAAGAATAAGATGAAGAAGAGGACAAGGAGGGTGAGGGCAGTGAGGGTCCTCTCACTCGATCTCCATGTTGAGGAGCTCCAGGAAGGCGGTGAAGGTTCCCAGCTGGTACAGGAGGAAGCTGTTGTGCCGAGACCAGTGCAGGACGTCACCTTCGTTATCGCAGTCTCCAAAGACACCTGGAGAGGCCCAAAGGGAGGCACTGGTTAGGAGGGAGCTGCCTTTGAACCCGTGGAGCACATGGGACCATGCCGGGAAGGAGCTTCACTGCACCAACCTGGTGCAACCCCAAGAGAAGGCTTCTCCCAAACCCCCACGATGAAGCCAGGCAGTGGGTATGCGGGCACATCCAGACATGGGGGATGTGGTCCTTACCCTGTGCCAGGTAGAGGATGGCCCGTGCTACTTTGAGCCGCTTGTCCCTGTTGACCACCTCCAGCCCATCCAGCAGGCACATGACATAGGCCTTCTGCTGAGCCCTGTCCAGCTCCATCCACCTCCTGCCCTGCACTGGAAAGGGGACACGACAACCAGCTGGGTGCCTCCCCAGAAGTCCCGCTCTCGCCTGGGGGTGCTGCCCCAAGCCCTGGGGTGCTGTGCCCAGAGCTGGTACCTTGAGCGTGAAAATCCTCCTCGAAGCATCTCCTGTTGGTGCTGAGCTCGGGCTCCTCAGTGTAGCTGTACAGCTCTGATGGAGAAAGAGGTCACCAGGGACCCAGAGGAGTTTCACCTTCCTCCTCATTGCCAAATTCCTTGTGGAGCTCTGAAGCATCCCTATGCACTCGAGGAGACATGGGGCAGAGACCTAAACTTATCCCTGAGCTCTTCTGTAGCTCCAAGGGGCATCTTGGAGCCACCCAGTGATACCAAATTCATCATTTTTCACCCCCATGTCTGGGCTGGGCTGTTCCCACGCTCCTGCCCACCGTGACAGTGCTTGAGCTGCATTTGCAACTTTGTAGGGGTTTTTTTGGGAGGTAATTTTCTGTCCCAGTTAAGCCAGTTTGCAAAAGGAGGGACCACAGGAGCACCTGGGCAAGACCTACACTGATTTCACACCCAGCACCTCGGATATTTTGGGAACTGCAAACAGGGGCTGGACTTGGAGGGACAGGATGTTGCACCTGTTCCTATATAATTTCTACCTGTTCCTATATAATTCCTATAGGTCCTACAGTGCTGAGCAGAACCATGGGAGACTGAAATGGTCCTGCAAGGGAGGAGGAAGGATCCCTCAAAGAAAAAATGTGCTTTAGCAAGGCCAGCTAACACAGCTGAGACACACGCAGCTAAAAATAACCGCTTTGCTGGTCGAGATACGCTCGGGACTCCGAGGGTTACAGGGCAGAAGCAGCCGGAGTGGGAAGATACAGGATGAGGACTCGACCCATCATGACACCCGCGATAAAGGGTGGCACTTCCCAGCCTGGGCTGTGGCACTGGGCATGCCACCTGTCCCCCTACCCCCTGCACGCCTGTCATCGCATCCCGGATAATTCGGAGCGTGGGGTAATCCCTGTGCCCCCACGTGCCCCTTTTGCTTGTCCCCGGGGAGCGAGTGACTCTCTATTAATAAATCTCTCTTGCTCTATTACCGCAAGGATGATACCACCCGACATCCATCCCCTATCCTGCTCGCCCAACTCCCCCAGGGATTTCTTTTTTCCCCACCCCAACGGACACCTATTAATAGTAACGCAGCACCCAAACGCCGCTTCACCTGCTAACTCGGCGCCGTGGCCGTCAGCATCCCCATATTCGAATTCCAGGTTGGGGCAATCCACCGAGCCCTGCGGAGAGTGGGTTGAGGTTAGCGGGGGAAGCTGGCGCATCCCCACGGATATTTCGGGAGGCAGGACGGCTGCCAGCACTCTCAGCCTTTGCATTAAAGCTCCTCCAGCTGCCGGAGCCGCAACTTGTGCATGGATGATCTTGACACAGGTCTCTAGGGGCTCGAGCAGGTCGTCCGCATGAGGCTACTTAAAATACAGTGCAAATTTGGAAGGCAAGTGTAAAAATAGCATTTCTCAAGTCCCAGGGAAAGCAGAGGCAGGACCTAAAGTGCCAGGGAATATTTGATGTATTTCAGAGCCCCGCATGTTCTCAAAGTCTGGGGCTGGTTTGAAGCAAAAGCACCCGGGAGGATGCAAACGCCCCGTGCTCTGTCCTGAGCATCCCAGATCCGGCAGCTTTCGGGGCCAAGCTTTGCCCTTTCGAAGCCCGTAGCATTGTGGATCTCCCCCCTCCTCCCCTACGGATGAGGAACTGGAGCATGAAACTTTGCCGGAGGATTACGGCGGGGCAGGGAGCGGGCAGCCGCCATCAGACGACGACCCAACGCCGGCATCGCGCTGTCGAGCCCCAGGGAGGGAACACATGAATGGATAGTCAACTAAATTAACATAATTTCTCATTCTGAGTCCCAGCATCTCTTCTCGGCAGTCGGGCTGGAACCGATGCGCATCGTCGCGATTAATATTGATGACCCTGGAGGATGCACGGCTCCGAGCTGAGCCCGACTTGCTCAAACGCTGGTTTCTCGCCCAATTTTTGCAGCCAAGCCAGCGGGGTGGTTCGGGGAGCTAAAGCCTATGAGGAATTCGGTGAAGCGCGTGCAGCGCTAATCCGCTTGGCGAGGCCAAGCCGCTGCCCTTGGAGGCAGGAGGGAAATGCAGACCCCAAATTCACAGGCACGGCTTGGAGGGGGAACGACTTGGGCACCGCCTCCCAGCAAAGACAGACCCTTCTTGAGTCAGCTGCCTGGGGAGCCCCTCGACCTGCAGCTCCTTCATGTCCTCTGCTCACCGGGGTCCCTCGGTGGCTTTATGGTGGCCAGGGACATCAGTCCCGGGCTGGATCATGGTCACCTGAGTCTGGTCCTGCTTTCCCAGCCTGACACCCATGAAGCTGGATGGGCGCAGCCCAGGGAGGGTTTAGTGGTTACGTTATTTGGGCAGGAGAGGTGAAGGGTGGCAGAGGGGGCTGCGGTTCCCAGACCCTGGCAAGGGCGGGGTAAGTGGGTGCCTGGAAGGTGTGGGGGAGCCCAGGGCCCCGCTGGGACCCCAAAACCCTGCTGCCAGCTCTGGGAGTGGGGTGGGGAGGTCCCAGTACCGGGGGAGCCCCCCTGTGGACACCCCCC
>VYXH01012752.1:134096-163839 GCA_013397275.1 Burhinus bistriatus
GGTGCAGTGGTGGATATGGGGTGTCCCTAGGGATGATGGGTTGGGGGAGCAGGGGGGTGCTGGGGGTAGTAGGAGGTGCCCAAGGGCTGGTGGGGGTGTGTGGGGGTGGCCATGGAGCTGTGCTAGGTCCTGCTGGCATCTGGGCGGGGGGGGCTGCAGCTGCCCCACTGCATGTGGGGGCCAAGTGTCCCCATCCCGCAGGCACCCCCCAGCATCACCTGCTGAGTCGGGTTATCCAAATCCCCGCAACCACAATTTTGGTTAAAAGCAGCTCCTGGGGGCCTGGAAACTGGGGTAGGGGGAGATTAGGACCTCCCCTCCCTGCTCCTCTCCACCCAATACTGGGGGGGGACGGTTGTTTTTAGGGGTGATCATGCAGGGATGTGCTGGATGTCCCATCTTGGTGCCGCTCATGTCCCGCATCATTCCCCAGCTGCTGGAAAAACAAAATCTTTAGGTCGGCACTTCCCTCCACCACCCTGGCAGCGCTGGCAGTTCTGCAGCTGGGAGGTGACAGATCAGGAGCAGAAGAGATAACGGGATTTTTCTGGCACCGCTCAGCCCGCTTTCCCCAAGGACAAGAGCCAAAACAGCCACCCGGAGCCCAAACAGCCCCGGCTGCCCCAAGGACACGCGGCTGCTGGTGCAGCTTTCCCAGCTGGGATTTTTACAGCAGCGGCGGAAGCTCAGGGCTACGGCACGGCACTGGGATTGGGGACAACATCCCCATCCCCACCCCAGGGCATCACCATCCCTCACCCCCTCCTTGTACCCCCTCCAGCCCAAAAAATTCCCCATCTGCTCCTGCCAGACCTGAAAGACGCTCCGTAGAAGCTGAGTTTTCCAATGTTTTATTTGTGTTTTGAGATTACAGAGTCTTTATTGCTGATCTAATACAATCACTCAGACATTAATATTTAAAACATCCTTTTGAAAATGTTACGTTTGCAAAGTTTTCATTTCCTCACTGCAGGCTGATGACAGGTTTTATCTTATTATTTCTAAAGTTCAGAACAGAATTAATTTCCTTATACAATTTTGCTGGTGTTACCTAAATCTCCTTTTTCCTAATTGTTTAAAAATGTGTTACATTAAAAAAAAAAAACAAACCCAAAACAACCCATTACACATTTAATTTAGAGATGATCACAGAATATGATTCCAGATTGATTAGGAAAAAGCCAAGCAAGCAAAAAAGCTTACAGAAGAAGCAGAACGACATGGAGAAGAGCTTTAAAAATCGAGGTGGGAAAAGCCAGTTGGGATTTTATTATTAATTATTTCTTTTTCTCCTATCTACCTGAAAGATAAAATGGGCTTAAAAATCAGCATGAAGGAATTCACGGATGAGGACAGCACCACCGTATGCTGTGCAAGCGACGGACACGGGGGAGGTAAGCGACTGCGTGAGCTGTACCGAAGGGTCACGCGGATGGAGAGGGATTTTCCTGGGGCAGAAGCGGCTGCGGTTGGGACACCCATTTTCCAAAAGCTGCTTTGCTCAACGTGACCCCCAACCGTGTTTCACCTGGACCGAGAGCAGGATTTCACGCTGCGCGTCTGCAGAGAACAACAGAAACTCTGGGGTTTGCTGGCTGATGCAGACAAAGGTATTGCAGCGTGGGGAAAGACCTGAACGTGACATTTCAAATAGCTCAGGGGACTCTTCCCAACAAACTCAGGATCTGGATAAAATTCATGAAGAAGTAGAGATTATTTCAAGTTTGTGGTTAGTGATCAGTCTATGATAAAGTCTTCTCAAAGCCCTAAGGTGTCCTCAAAGTCTCCTCAAAGCCCCAAGGTCTCCTGAAAGCCTTCTCAAAGCCCTAAGGTCTTCTCAAGGTCTTACTTCTAGGCTTTGAGAAATTTCAAAGAGAAACTTGGAATAAGCAAGCATACGTTTGCTCCCAAGATGAGCAGCTTGTCGTCAAGCTGACTTCAGACCTCGGCATCAAGAGCTGCGAGAAGGAACTGGCCGCGAAGACCATAATTCCACAGTTTTTCCTTTCTTGTGCGTGAACGAGCTGCCACAAAACAGTTTTTTCATGATGGCAAAGAAGTCCGTGAGGACAAAACAAGAATCTGTAGCTGATGAGGGACTTGGGTACCAAAGCAGCAACCACAGGATAAAGGCTTCTGTGCTCATGGGGTCAGGCAATTTTATTTTAGAAGGACCATGTTCTCCATGTGAGCCATAAAAGTGACTCCGATGAGACATGGAGACTTAGAACGTCACCTTGGTAAGCATGCCGTGCTGTCCGCAGCATTCAGGCGGGACATCCTGGGCTAAAACAAGTAACTATGGCAAATTTGTTCTCCATTGGCTCTGATGCATCAAGATTTGAGGCAATTGAAGGGTTTTACTGATGCTAAATTCTTCCCCGTGCACAAAATTGGGGTGGGGATTACTCCAGCATACATCTCATACACTCAAAGGGGATTTCCAGATTTTATCATACAAATATTACTAGAAAATAAAACTCCAAAGATTTCCAATGAGGATTGAAATTCAGCTGGAGAAAGACCTTGCATGGACAAGGGTCCTCCCAGCTGGGATGGCCGACGAGCTCCGCCTGAGTTTGGAAGAGCTCCCCGACACATGAGCAGCAGTTGTCGGCGAGGCTGCAAGGCTCTTCCACCAGCGCAGGCATGCAAGGCTGCCCCGTAGCCCCACCAGGAATATGACTTTGGTTGAACCGTAGGAAGTTGGCACTCGTAACGTAAGCAGCAGGAAAATACTGCGGAGCTGTGACGAAGGGAGCGGTGATGGGTCCTACCCCACCGTCACCATGTCTGCCTCCGAGTGGGCACTGCTCTGCCCTTCCAGCTCCTACCACGTGCTAGGGGCTATCTCTGGCTCACACTAATGACCGGACCCTTCGTTACAGCTTTCAGCAGTGCTAAGGCGAAGTTCACCAACTTGCTGGCAGAACCGTCCCTCGGGCAGTTCGGCAGAATTACGAGAGGTTTCTCCAGCGATCACTGGCAAGATTTACCGCTTCGCTGCCAAGGCGGCACCTGGCTGGTCCACAGCGCCTGGAGCAAACGAGGTTTTTAGCTGCATTGTCAAATGGCATGAGAAATGCAAACCCAGCTGCCCTCTGGCCGTCTCTCACAGCTGCCGGGTTCCTGCTCTGCTGGAAGAAGCACTGGGATGTGAAGGAAACCAAAAGCAACGTGCGACCTCAAAGTTGGATCCCGCGGCTCCCGTCGTGCGCGTCAGATGAACGGTGATAATGGACTGTTCCAAGTACATCGCAGCGATTCCATTCCACCGGCTTCTTCCTCGCCTCCCCCATCCTCCCAGCCCCGAAAAAGAACAACCCAAAGAGAAAAATGAAACAAACGGAAAGAAATCCACCGTCTCGCAGTCCCACGGCAGTACAAACACCAGTGGCAGAGGCCGCATGTAGAGTATTCTAATTTAATAAATAAATAACCTAAACACACTGTCTACTATGTGAGCAAGCCCGGCTCTAACTTAGGAAGCTTGCGCTGTTTCATCCTGTACAGTAGTTGAGAAAAGACTTGGGTTCTTGTTCCTTGCGATTCTCCGGGATACAGCGGCAGGAACTTAATATCTGGGGAAAAGAAGAGAAAATGAGGTTTTGGTGAGCTGCTGGGCAAGACGCAATCCGGTGGAAGGGGCAGGCACCAAGAAAAGAAAAGGTTTAGAAAGGGACTCAGTCCTCATCTCCTCCCCCACAAATACCACATTATATTTAGCCGCCTGCCCTCACTGCTTGACGGCTGCCTTTGGCTTCGAGTGCAGGAAGGGGAAAATTCAACGGTGCCCAATTGACTCGGGGACCGAGTCCCACTGGTTTGTGGTAATATCAACTCAGAAACTGGGGAGGATGCACTGAAGGTACAAGAGCAAATGCCTTGAACCGCAAGGCCTGACTCAAATCGGCTGAATTTATCAGGAAGGCTTCTGTTAGGCTGGGAACTAAAAGCAGATTAATCATATCACAAACAAAGCCATACGTAAGGAGAGAGAGGTGCTTGCTTTAATGAAGCAAGCTATTGAGCTGCATGGGGATGAAGTCTAGTTGTCTGTTACATCCAGAAAAAGAGGCTATGTGCACCTGGAGATCTCCTCTCACCTCCCGCCCTGTGCTCCGACACACCAAAATAGGGAACTTCAGACAAGACTCTTTGCCTTTTGTATAAATTCCTGCAGGACACCAAGCCGAAGCTGTCCAAGTACATCTCCACCCCATGGTGCATGGGGGATGTTTGAGCTGTTGTGGCTCTCCCTCAGTGCAAGGAATTTGCCGTGACCCTCTACTTATCCTGACTCCTCTGTGCATGGGGCAAACCACGCTCCCTGCAAGGTCAGGACTACAGCCAGACACTGAACTGGGAAAAGAAAATTGAACTGGAGGAAATTCCTCCATGGGAGGGCACGGCCACGTGGCAGCACCGTAATTTTGCACATAACACAGGGCAGGGAAAAAAAACCTTAGGATCTGGCAAAACCCACTAAATCCCAGAACTGGAGTGTTTTGGTGCGGCATTGCTCTCGCGTGACCTGCACGCCAAGAAAATGCCTTTTTCTGCAAAAAAAAGGATCAGAGCTTCAACCCCTCACAAGCTGATCTCTGTGTGTGCAAAGCCATTTCATTTTCATGGTAAAAAAAATGTGTTGCAGTGTTGGCTACAAACATAAGCCTGGAAAGGGAAGACATCCAGGGGCTCATATTAATAATTATTATTATTTTTGGGAGAGCCATTGTGCCAAGCCTGCCCAAGCAGCCCCCGGTGCGAGGGGCCAACGCTGCTCTGCACCATCTCATCCTTCGTCAAAATTTAAAAATAAAGCTGTCATCTAAGTTGGCCGGATGGCATCGCTCTGCCATTTGCCACTTGTCTGGGTGACAGCTGCTGCCAGATACAAAGGGCTCATGTCCTGCCAAGCGCTCTGCGTCATAGCTCCAACCGTGCTGTCCCCTTCCCAGCCGGACCATTTTCTACGTGGCAATGGGAATTATCAGAAAGCCTGTGAGATCTTCTCAGGGGACCTGTGGGATTAAAGCCTGTCCCCTCTGCCCACCCCGCACGCATACCCGACACTCATGGCAGGAGAAAGAGAGAGGTTGAGGAGCAGCACCTGTAGTAGTTTGGTTTGAAAGGTCCGTTCTTATTCAGTCCCAAATATTTCGCTTGTTCATCCGTTAGTTCCGTCAGGTGGGCATCGAACGTTGGAAGGTGAAGGCTTGCCACGTACTCATCTGAAACGATTTCAAGCCTCATTAGCATGGTAAAAGGAAGGCAACGAGCCCCCTCCTGCTGTGCACCAGGTCCCTAAAGCCCCAGCTGGGAAAGGCATTGCTCCTCACACCTTTGCTGCTAAATTGCTGCTAAATTTCCCCTGAACGGGGAAAACCAAGGCTCTTATCTATTTTCAGTTAGAGGGGAAAACCTTTCTCTGAAATACCCTTCTAGCAGGACTCCTGGGTCTGCTGCTGCATTACACCATACTCTTGGGCAAGCTTGGATGCTCTGCTGATGCAGGAGCCACTGGACATTTCTGGTAGGTGACACCTAACGCCCAAGCTAGTGACAAGCTGCACCTGGTCTCAAAAAATACAATTAACACCAAAAAAGACCAGTTCTGAAGCAAATGTGTGGTCAGTATAGCTTGTGCCCTCAGGAGGGGGTTCTGCTGGCAGAGCTGTTGGTCAGGGACTACGCGTCTTCGCAGCCAACGAAGGCAGCTCTGCTGGCAGAAGCCCTACATGAAAATCCCCTGCATCAGCACGGATGGACTCCTGCAGTTGGTCAAGCACGTCAGCCTGTTTTCCCCGGCTGGGATGGGGAAACAATGCATCCAATCTAGCAAAGAGCCCAGACCCAGTGGGAAGAACTTGCTGGAAGACCCTGAGCTTGGCAGAGAGGCAAACAAGAGAGCCCAGGAGGCTGCGATGCCCTGCCGTCCTCAGCCCAGCCGAGCAAAACCTCCCATCTGTTCAACCTCAAAAAGAAGGCAATAACTACATCTTTACCCATTTTCTTAGGCAGCAAGTACACGTCTTGCTTGTAGCGGCCTTCGGGAGCGTTATACAGCTCTATCAAAGCCAAAGCCTGGATGGAGAAGACATTTAGGTAAGTAACTGCTGCCCACCATGGAGCAAGACGCTGCATTTGGCTCAGCCCAAACCCTACTCGCCTGCGTGGTGGCAGTGATGGACAAGACGAAGGTGGGGACGGTGGAGCAGCTCAGGTTCAGCAGGCGGCCCTGGGAAGCAAAAACCGGTCGTTATCTCAACACGGCACCAAAACCAATTTACAACCCTACAGAAGGTACAAGAACCACCAGTGAAATGCATCTCATCTGGGATGAAACACCATTTATCACATGCACTTGAATCCCAAGATATTGGTTGCTCTTGTAACTCTGTAAAACCATTTAGAAGTGAAAAATCTGATAAAATACCCTGTGGGAGATACCCTGGAGTGGGACAAAGAAAAACACAGGAGCTTTTCTGTGTTCCAGTAACTCATGGGCCAAAACAGGGTTACACCAAGCCTTTCAACCAGAGGGACCGTTGAGCTGCTGAGGCCCAAGGAGGTGACTTCTGAATGCACTTCAGCTCCATCGCTCATCCAGCCCTTGATTTCTTCCTCCACAAGCACAGAACAGGTTGCAATTCCTGCTCCTTTGCCTGCAACTCACCTCTGCCAGAAGGACTATTCTCTTCCCGTCTGGCCAGATGACATGATCCACCTGGGACCTCACCCTCTCCCAGGTCAGCTCAGGTGTACGCAGGCTTGCCTGAAACACAGTGTGAAAATAGTTAAAGCACTGGCAAAAGATCAAAACCCAGAAGCTACATAATAGGAAAGAAAAAAGGAAGCTACTCGCTGACATTGTCCTGGGCTTACAGTTTCCTTTGGGTCCAGTCACAGTCCCAGACCAATGAAACCTTTATGAATCATAACCTGCAACTATTTTTATGATTACAATACATCAAAGGTCCAGCGACAACTATTATTCAAGCTCCTCTGGCTGAAGAGGATTCATGGTCACCAACTGAACTCTGCATGGCTGCAGTCACTTCTTTCCAGCACAGAAAATGGCTTTAAAACCGTGGGTGTGGGGGAATGATTCTCCGCTGACCTTCAGACAAGACCCTCCTGTTTTTCTACCCATCTCTAAGCACAGACGAGCAGATTTCAGTGCTGTTTGGTACAGCGCAGTGGGGTTGAGCGTGTTGTGTTGCACCAAGCTGAACTTTCAGCTGTGTCTTAACGGTATAATAACACGAAAGCAGAGGGACTGGGCTGGAAGGGGCGATTCACTGACTCTCTAGGGGAAGGATTGAGGCTGGTGGATACCAGACACTACGCTGGAAGCTGAAGGAGTTTATCTGGCCTGCTGGCATCTTTTGGGATCGCAGGAGTGACGATGTCATGTCTGACAGTGTCTGGTGAGACACGGGAAGCAACGGATTATGTTATCTCCTCCCAGGTGCTTGCTAAAACAGCACGGGTCAGACACGGCTGCCAAAGGGTCCTGAAAGCACCATCATCCCACCCCAAGCTGTCCCTGGGCCTGACGCACATCCCTGTGCTCACCACGTCGATCTCGGTGTTGGAGTGCCCCATGTTGCAGACGATGCAGCTGTTCTTCATCCGGTCCAGGTGTTCCCTGGTCACCACATTCTTGTTGCCTGCCAGACAGCAATATCCATAGTAAATCATAGAATCACAGAATGGTTTGGGTTGGAAGATCCCTTTAAAGACCATCTAGTCCAACCCCCTGCCATGGGCAGGGACATCTTTAACTAGATCAGGTTGCTCAGAGCCCCGTCCAGCCTGACCTGGAATGTTTCCAGGGATGGGGCAGCCACCACCTCTCTGGGTAACCTATGCCAGTGTCTCACCATGTTCACTTTTCCCGTCTTTTTGCCCCTTCGTTTGGAAAAAGACAGACCCGATGATGGGGTGTGCATCCCTGATGACCCATCCTCCCACCTGGAGGATCATGTACCTGTGCAGGTGATGACGATGTCAACTTGTCTGATGACTTCATTGAGTTTCACGAGCCGGAATCCATCCATGCTAAGAGGAGAGGAGAGGGGGAAATAGTCTGAGAAGCAGCAAAAATATACCAAAAATAGGGGGAAAAACCCCATCAAGTGATTCTCAGATACTCTTTTTATCTTTCTAATGCTGGAGACTGGAAAACAGCAAGGCAGCGTACTAAGGGCCACGTACCCCAAGCCATTAGGAGAGTTTCTGGAGTCAACCTGGAGGATTTGGGCCTGTTGGGGGAGAACTGAAAAGAGATTTGGGGGGGGGTTCCACATTTTCTGTCAAGGCCTCCACATGTGCGAATCTCAATTTTTGATCGAGACGGCTTTTTTAAAGTACATCCAGAAGATGCAGATACGCCCTCCTGCTGCAGAATCCTTTCTGATATGGATTTAGATCATCTTAAAAAAAACCACAGCAAAACACCCCAAACCCACAGATGTCTATCATTAACTTTGCAATCCATATTTAGGCACCTACGCGATCTTTAGAAGTGCTGAGCACTCAGCAAGTCTTTCCTGACTTCACCCAGCAAGGTGTATTCAGTGTGTTGGAGAACAAGGGCAAGATTTTTTTTAGGATTTGTTGACAGTCCTCCTGAGAACTTACTTCTGTGACTCTCACAAGCTGCAAAATCGTAGTTACGATAAAAAAAAAGAGTAATTTTTTTCTGCTGTATGTCCCATTTACGGTTGGTTTTGGTTTTTTTCCCCACTGCAAACCCCCTACGAGAAGGGCCGTGTGGTGTTGCCTTGTGCAGAGTCAGGGCAGAGGCAGCTGCAAACAACCAAATTCACCATTAAGGATGTGCCTCCTGGATGTGCCACTTGTGAGGGTTGCAAAGCAAACCAAAAGTTGATCAGCTCTGCTAATTAAGCAGGGCTCATTAGTTTCCTCATCACAATAGCCCTTTGAAAGCTTGCTGTTAGGAAGAGGCTGCGGGTTTAAGGCTCCGGGTGTTTTGGGGACTCTGCTTTCATAGCCATGTCCCATCTTGCACCTTGGGATGCAGAAGCAGCATCTCAGCACCAAAACAACCTTTACCTGGATGAAAGGAGGTCGGGTACAATTGCAACGTGCCCGTGTGAGGGGAGAGCTGTGTGCTTTCAGCCCTGCGTCAGGGTACCGGCGCTAGTGAGGAGAGGTTTGTGAGGGGCAGGTGATCAAAGAAACCAAAATACTCTTTGTGTGAGGTGTGTGCACAGCACAGGAAAGCCCGAGGTTGCTCTCCAGAGGTCGCAGTTGACTCCCAACACCCTTTCAAGCCATATCATTACACTCTTTCAAGCCATATCGTTGAACTCTTGGCCACTGTGGTTATGATTATGCAAGCTGGCACGTGGGAGACAGATCAAGTGGGTGATGCTTTACTGCAGGAACCCTTTGCTGGCTGAAGGAGAGAGCTGTGGGTCCCTCTGAGGCTGCAGAGAAGCCACGAAGCCCTCACCAGCATCCCTCTCAGGAGGGACCACTGCTGAGCAGCCTCCGGTTCTGATTTTCCTGGAGGCAAAAAAAAAAAACAAGCCCAAAGAAGAAGCCGGGCTCGGTGGGACTGCTTACCAGGCCTGGAGGGCACAGATCGGATCGATCTCTGTCACGTACACTATGGAGCCCATGGCCTTCAAAGCAGCACAGCAGCCCTTTCCAACCTGGGGAAGGAGAAGAGCACAGAGGAAGAGTGAGACACCGAGAGCTCGGGAGACGCTGAGCATCGATTCGGCCCCGGGAAGCTTACGGGGGCTGTACAACCCTGGGCATCTCTTCTGCAGCCCCCAGGGACCTTTGGAGCCCTCTTAGCAACTCTGGTTGCACATACTCAATTTTTGGGTGCAGGAAAATTCCTGGATTTGGAGTAATCTAGGACCTGAGTTGGGCCCAGCTCAGCTAAGAGAGGCCCTAAAAAATATGAGTGTGGTTGGTTTTGGTCTCACGGAGTTCTTTTTCCCACCCAAACATCCTGGTATCTAGAAAGCACCACGATAACCAGAGATTACACTTTTCCCAGGGAAAGTTTAAGAGTCTCTTGTAACCTTTACTCTATTTAGGAAGTTTAATGGTTTACCTCCAAGGGTTAACGAGCTTTAACCTTTACACAGCACATACGGTGCAGCTCGCAGGGGAATTCAGGGCAATGGTTAAACGACCAAGGCTTCCCAAAAAATGCCATTACACATGAGAAAATTATCCCATTTCAGCTCTTTGGGAAAAAAAAAGTCCCAGTACAGCACCCACAGCACAGCCCACCATAACTGGTGTTAACTGGTCCTGACAAGAACTGCTGAAGGACAAATACCCCAGTCTCGCCTTGAGAGGGGATTCCTCCTTTTGGGGGTGAAAGCACTGGGGTAAGTCAAGATTAACTTCTCTTTCTTGACCACGCTTCAGCATGCAACTCTGTGGCTGCACAGTACATCTGCAGAACCCAGCCTCTGAATATTTTAATATTTTAAATAGAATATGATATATATAAATATAGTATATAAATACAATGTATAAATGCAATATTAATATACAATATACTCACACCTGAACATTTAAATGGTCAGATATGAAAGATATTCGGAATATGTAACACATGTATTTTAAGATTCAGGTTTGGTATCTGTTTAATACTAAAGAAATATACTGGAAATCAAGAAAATCTTCAGTTTTGGCAAACCCGTGAGGTTTGAAGATACATCTGCAGATGCAGAGAAAAGCCACAAGGACAGAAAAGCCCCGTCGGATAAAGCCATGCAAAGGACGCACTGATTGTACATGCGGCACCCGCATGTAAAATATGAACCCCTTACCTCCCCGTAGCCACAAACCACTACTTGCTTTCCGCCAAACATCATGTCTGTTGTCCTTTTAAGGCTAAGGAAAAAGAAAAAACACAATTAAAGACCAGCAGTAAGCTCTATTCCACTGACGATGCTGGGAAGCAGAGTGGTCCTCTTCAGTCTGCTCCTCCGAAACATCACGGTTCTATCCTGTAGCCTTGAGGACACACAGCAATTCTGGGTGCAGAGAGGACCCAAAGGGCACCTTAAAAATGACTTTTTCCTTTGGTAAGGGTGGGCACTACCAGGGAAATGCAACGAAGAGGAAGGATTGGGGTTTGGATCCCTTTTTTGTTGTTTGGTGGGGTTTTTTTGTTTTGTTTTGTTTTGTTTTGCTTTTTTTGTTGGATCCCTTTGTTTTGGTACTCCAGAAATATTTAAAATCTTTTCCAAAAATATTTTTTTCTTCATCTTTTTTTTAAAGTCAAAATACCCCACAGAAATAACTACAGAAGGACCCAAAAAGTGGTAATTCATTGCCAGAATCCCAGTGCTCTCCACAAATAAAGCTCTCCCTTCCACTCTGTTTCCTTCTGCTTTCTCCCTAAGAGTGTCCTACATTACAGTCTATTTTTAGCACACGAGTAAATAGGTTAGCAGTGCAGGGAAGGTGAAATTCCCTTACATTTCCGAAAGAATTTAGATAAAAACCACAGCAGATTTAACTGCACCTCTGCTCAGATTTCCCTTGGCCCAGTTTCAGCTGCCTGGGCCAGACTTAACCCAAATCCCAACTTACCTCCCCATGAGGTCCATCATCCATCACAACTGACAAGACAAGATGACAAAGGAGATTTTAAAGATTTTAACACTTCTCAGCCACTGATAGCATCTGCTACGCATGGGACATGGAGCTAAAAGTTGTGTCCTCGGACACTCAAAATTTGGGGGCAATTCTTCACGGGGCAGCCAACCCCCACGACAGAGGCTGCCTTGTGTGTCTTGAACCCTGTGACCACAGAGCAGAGACACGGCCATAATAAAGAAGGAAGCGCTACTTAGTTAGAACTACTTCAGCAAGATGTTTCCATAGAATCACGGAATGGTTTGGGTTGGAAGGGACCTTTAAAGGCCATCTAGTCCAACCCCTTGCGATGAGCAGGGACATCTTCAACTAGACCAGGTTGCTCAGAGCCCCGTCCAACCTGGCCTTGAACACCTCCAGGGATGGGGCAGCCACAGCTGCTCTGGGCAACATGGGCCAGTGTCTCACCACCCTCATTTCTCCCATTATTGCTTCTAGCAAAGCCCAGTTAGCGACACATTGCATGTTGGAGTACGCCGCTCCTCATCACAACTTGGCAGAGTGTACGTATTTTGGAGACCAGCCGATGACTTCAATTGAACTTTTCCAGTTTTGATGGGCAGGAAGGGCAAGAAACCACTGGTAGTCTGCAGCCTCAGGTTCCAGCTCATGTAATAAAACATCTTGGCAGGGAAGAGCCAGATACCATCACTGCTTGAGTTGACAAGGAGCCCAAAATTTAGTCTTTTAGAACAACACGTGATGGAAATGCGGGGAAGAAAGTGCACATGTAGCAGATCACCCAGGGAAGCACATTTGGTGGTTCCCTAACTCACATCGCACTTGGACACATTTTAAAGATCATCTTCATGCCCCAATCTTTGGACACATGGGTTTTACAGACATGAGTCTTCTTCACTTCTCCTGGTCAAGGTGACCAGGAAGACCACTTCAAAGCTGAGGTGATGAATGAGGCGCTCTACTATGAATCCCATAAAGATTTGGGAAAAAAGATGTTAGAGGAGACTCCATGATCAACAGGGAAGTCTGCTTTGGGTCTCTGAGAACCTCTGGTGCTACTAAATTGAAGGCAGCGGTAGCACAGCTGAACACCAATAGCTCTGCCAGATGGACTTTGATTAAACAGAAGGAGACATTTCTACGTCAGCAAGGAACTGTGAACTGCAGATCTTGAGACTTGTTTAAACTTTAAGCCATACCAAGTTATCAGCATGAAAAAAGCCTTTTCTCTTGAAGCAGGCTGTCTTCTCCATGGAGGGTTCCTCCTCCGCACCACAGCTACCTGGCACAGAGCAGGCGATCTTTTATCTGGTAGTCATCAGCATGAATGCCAGTCCGGAAAGTCAAATTTGTCCTTGCTTCTGTGTTTACTTGTCTGCTGGGACCACTACCAGATGCAATATGTCACAGTCCACCCATCTGCTGTAAGAATAAAACTTGTCCTAATATCACTTGGCTTTGACAAAATTTGGTGGTGGAGGTGGTGGGGACATGGGCACCCAACTCCCTCAGAATAAATTTAAAAAAGAGAGGAAGAGAGAAAAAAAAAAAGATCACTGAGATTTACACCCTCTCTAGATCACAACTTCAAGTATTTTGCACTGCATCTCAAGACCAACAGTCTCAGAAGATACATCATGTTCCCGGTGCCCACGTATCCGTCAGCGATTGATTCCCGTCCGATCCTAAAAAGTACAGCACCATCAGGATGCTGCAGAGCTGATCCCAGTCCCACGGTCTGCCTGCTGTGATTTTGGGGAGGAGGGAGCACAGAGGGAAGCAAACACTCTCCTGCTTGCTTGGATGGCATGTGGCTGTAAATCCTGCAGGACCAGGGTGGGGAGAGGTGGACAAAGGAGTCATCAGCCCCGTCATTCCCACCTTCTGCACCTATTTATTACGCTCAGCTGAAGGACAGGGTTTAATCCTCAGACTCAAGTCTACACTTTGGACACGCAACTGTTATGGGATAAAGTCTTGGTCTAACCACAACCTCTTCTGTTTTCTTTCTTTCTGTTTACTGTATATTCACAGGAGAGGATAAAAAAACCCTAGAAAGGCAAAAAATGTTGTGATGAAGCAGCTGGTTGACTCTCACACAGGCAACAGACACAGATGGGTTTTATCCTGATGCCACAAAGGTAAGAGGGACGGGAAGGAGCACTGTAGCTGTATGTGAGGACTTCTGAAGTCCTCACACAGGCGTATGAGTTGCTGTAGGGCTTGAGCACAGCTCCAGTCACGCTCACCGACAAGGGAAAATGCACGCGAGTCCCCTACACACATGGAAGGGCAACATCACCCTGAGAGCACAAAGGCTCGCTGAGCTCCCTTGAAGGGCGATGAGAAGTGCCGTATATCACTATGGCTTATAAAATATCTGATGTGTCTTCCAGACACTCCGGGAAAACAGAAGACGTGCTTTCCACAAGAAGAGGAGCAGAAGCAGAATTCAAGTGACGTGCCCCATTCATATGTGTAGCTGGGTTAAAAATACTGAATCCAGACTTCTAGAGGTGCTAAGGTCTTTGCTGCAAGATCATTCTCCTACAAACACAAAATTCAAAGTTTGTTTTCTGGTGTGCATGTTTGTAGAGCTTTACACACAATTGTACAAATAATCGTAGGACCTTCTGACCTGTCTCAAAATGCCCTGCAGATTCCCATCTATGACACAAACAGGATGGACCAGGGGTAATAAAGGGTCTTTGTTCTCTGACACATCAGTTGATCTAAAATGATCTAAAGTGGCAGGTAGGACAGACACATGGACCCAGTTCCCTGTTGGGTCCGACACAACCCGAGCAAGGGACGCAGCCCCGTTTGGGTGGCCATGTACCTACCCATCCAGGATGGACTCTCTGCAGCAGTACAGGTTGTCAAACTTCTGCTTTGTGACTGAGTCGTTGACATTCATGGCTGGGACGCAGAGCTTCCCCGCTTTGGACAACTGGTACAGCCTGTTATGAATATGGGAAGAAACAGATGATCAATGCAAAAATGTTTCCCTACACTCTACTGTTGTGTGTTCTCGAGGTCCTTGTTTCACTGGAGTGAGCAGTAGACATCTGGAGGGTCAAAGATAACCTCTTAATAGGAGCTCCTCATTTCAGGAGGAGAAATAGCACTCTTCCTTCCACAGACGTTTGTATCCGTTTTCCTCCTCTACTGAAGAACTAGCAGGTTGGATGAAGCATTTCATAAAAATGTCAAATAGCAGTTCAGAAGGTGCTCTAGACCCCATGTGCCTCCTAACTGTTGACATTACAACCATCCTCTGACGTCTTCAAAAGGACAAAGCCCCCAAATCCTGCTTCAGATAACATAAGATGAGAGCTCCTGTAATCCCTCAAGCTTTTACAGCTGAAGACAAATAGGAGTGGCCACAGAAGAGTAACATCCACAGAAACGTGAAGCTGTTGCGATCAACACCTGCAGCAAAACACTCATTTGAACAGCAGTTAAGAGCATAATCACTGAGATGTAGTACAAGAAGCAACTAGGGTGGGGAAGACATCGACCTGACCTCCTACTTCTGAGAGCAGACTCAATGCCTGGCAGCAGCAAAATCGCTAAAAATCAATCTAAATGCTACACTACAGCTATGAAGAGAACCTGAAAATCACCTCCCTGCTCCTGACCTTGGGGAGGAGAACCTGCTCCCTCAGTCAGTCTCTACAGACCCCCTCCAGATTTCTCCTCACGCTAACTTTGTCAGCTGGGGAGCCTCAGTCCCCACGCTGCCAGTTCCCTGGAGGTAAGGGGCACACGTTCCCCGCACGCATGCATCGATACCACCAACCTCAGAAAACAACCTCGCTCCTGGCACGAGCCTGCAGGGGATAGTTTTTAACATTGCTTTGTTCTTGCACATCTCTTTTGCCCATATTTGGAACAACTCCCGATGCTAAAAACATTATCAGGTCCTTTTCTTGACCCCACTGCCTGCAAACCTGAATCAGTCGCTTCCTTGTTTCAAATATTTCGTTTCCCTGTTTCGAGGGCTGCCTGCACCTCTGGCCAGACTCTCAGCCACCTCCAAGAGCTGCAGCCAAGCCTTTCTCCCTGCAAAAATAAAGAAATAAGCAGAGACTGCTGCTTGTCCCCTCAGTCCCCTATTTTCTGTCACCTGTGATACGATGAACGCCACTGGAAAAGCACCTCTGACACCTCTCCTAACCCTGGGAGCCACTTCTTCCACCCCAATTCTGCTTCCGCTGCAGACCGATGGATGTCACTCAGTTATACGGCTGTATCTCTGTGGTTCTCCCTTTCTGGGCTCCCACCCTCAACTAGGGACTCATTTCCTCTTCCCAAATCTCACTTCTGCCCATAGATTTAGTTTAGGACTACGCTTTTGGCTTTCCCCAAAGCCCAGCCCTTCCTGTGCCACACCCTCACCCCTTCCTTTTTTCATCTGCAAAATGAGGCGAGATAACCATTGTCCCTGTTTCCCAGGTGGAAAAACAAGACCTTGTGCGCATTTACCACCCGTGCAATGGTCAGTAGGTGCTTCTACCCCCTGTCTGAAATTCAGAGCAGTAGCTCCAAGTTGCTTTCACTATATGAGAGATTTAAAACAGCTCTTACAGAAAAGCCAAGCCCAAGCTGCAGGAAAACCACAGACCATGTATTAGGAAGTTCAACATTTGCTGAGTCTGTGGCACCTTATAGCTTGGGGATCTTTTGCTACCAGTGTCCTGAGGCAGAAGATCCAACATCTCTGTGCTCACGGTCCAGCCTGTCCCATTACCTGTGGACACCAGTCACGCTCTCCTCCACGATCCCCTTGATCTTCTTAAACATGTTGGGATACTTCTTGTAAATCCAGTGAGTCAGATCTCCTCCGTCATCCAAGATCTGTAATAAAAATAACCACAGAGTCATCGCTCTGAAGATCCAGTAAGGCCTGCTGACCCCAAAAAGGTACAAGGGATAAATCACATGTGCAAATCATTCCTAATCAAGCTCATGTTTTGGCATCTCAAATATCACATCTTGACAGATTAGCTGAGACTACTCTGCTGGACTATTCCGCGCAGGAGTGCTGCTTCATCAATATTGTGCTGGAAAGGCAACAGGTCAGACAAATGCGACACACCTTGACGTTTATAATGAGACCGGGGGAAACATGGAGAAGTGCTGTGGACACTTCTCTATCCCCATCTCCCAGAAGCACAGGTGGAAAAGCCTTTGAACCATATAGTCATCAGCTTTTCTAATATGACTGCTAATGGAGGAGGGAGGAGGATGGAGGAGGATGAAGGAGAAGGAGGATGGAGGAGGAGGAGGATGGAGGAGGAGGGTGCAGAGCCACTAATGCCAATTATAATGCAACTGCATCATAAAACACTGCATATTAGAAATAGTGAGCCTCTTTTAGACAACAACTTTGGGTCTCTGCCCATTTCATCTGGCTTTGAACCTCAAACTCAGAAGGGCAAAACTCTTCTTGATCAGATCACAAGTCTCCCGAGCCACCCATTTCCTCCTAATGACACATTTCGGGGCAGTGGAGAAAGCCAGAGACTTACTGCTTTAATAAAAACATTAAAGATGAGCAAATAAAGGTGCCCTTTGAAAAAGTGCCATGAAAAGGACAGACGTGAAAACAATTTGGTCACAGAAATCTAAAAACTGCAGTGAAAAGAGATGACTAAGAGCTTGCCTATTCTCTGCTGGTGTTATAATCATCCAGCACATGGAAATACCTGGTGATGGCTTTGGACACGAAAGTTGTAAGACTCCTAAAAGTTGAACACGTACATCCAGATACACCTTTGCATGGGTTGACGTTATCCAGGTATTTTTGTGATGTGCTATAGTGTCACCAGGATGATCAAAGACTTTAAGCCAAGGCTTATTTTTTATCTCTGTAAGTACAGAACCTCTGATAATTACAGAATACGTCACTGCTCGTGATAACCAGTGGAGTTTATTAAGAAATTCGTTGTTTGTGCCCTACACACTTTCCTCGTAATCAATGTGGCCCCAGTCCCAACCTCTTTGGGTCATCCCCTGCCACATCGCAACCCACAGCCAAACCCAACGAAGGTGCTGAGCTCTAGATGCTTCAAAGAGGGACCCACTGAGGCACCACAAAGAGGTGTCTGGGACAGAACAAAAGATACAAGAAAAGGAAAAAACCCAAATGTGTGCATTTCCCTGAGTCCTCCTGCCACCCTGGTGGCCTCAGGTGGCCCAAGCAGTGCCCAAGCAAGGTGGGAAGTGTGACAACCCCCATTAGACTCAGACTCAAGAAAAAACAGGGAGCAGATTTCACCGAGCGGCAGGTGAAGTGCCAAGGACCTGTGCTAGCTGGGTTGTCCTCTTTGCCTATTCCATACACCAGCGGCGAAGACTTCCCACTGCATCATCATCCTCCTCCTCCTCTTTGCATGTTCCCTACACCAATGTTCAAGACTTCTGACTGCATCATCATCATCACCACCATCATCCTCCTCTCTGCATATTCCCTACACCAACGTCAAAGCGTCAAAGACTTCTGACTGCATCATCATCANACCAACATCATAGACTTCTGACTGCATCATCATCATCCTCCTCTTTGAATGTCCCCTACATCAAGACCAAAGAATTCTGACTGCATCCTCCTCCTCCTCTTTGCATGTTCCCTATCATCATCATCATCCTCTTCGTCTTTGCATATTTCCTACACCAACATCAGACTTCTGACTGCATCATCATCATCACCACCATCATCCTCCTCTCTGCATATTCCCTACACCAACGTCAAAGCGTCAAAGACTTCTGACTGCATCATCATCATCATTGTCCTCTTTGCCTATTCCATACACCAGCGGCGAAGACTTCCCACTGCATCATCATCCTCCTCCTCCTCTTTGCATGTTCCCTACACCAATGTTCAAGACTTCTGACTGCCAAGCCAGCCCTTATTAAGCTACTGGTGTGGCCTGCAGGTGTCCAAAAATGCAAATGTCAAACCTGGGGAGAAGCATCTCTGCTCATTGGTCAGCGGTGGAGCCCAGCAGGGACCCTCTGCCGCAAGCGTCTGCTGCTCTCCCACCAGCATCTGCAGCCACCCAGAAGAACTGAACACTCTCACCATGCTCCTGCAGCAGAAGCCCCATTGCGGGCACAAAGATGATGTTCCTGAGCTTTGTCACAACACAACGCGGTGGCTGCACGGAGCCACCACGCTGACACCTGTGGGCAAAGAGCTGCTTGGAACGCTATGTACTACCCCAACCTTTTTCTCTCTAAATTGGAGGATTTTCCACTGAAGGTGAATGCTGTGGGTAGCAGCTGCTCCTCCACAAATGTCTGGGAAGGATGTGGTGTCCTACCAGAGTCTTCCACGCAGACCCGACCCTTGAGTCTCCAGGGAACCCCCAGATCCACCTCCCGTTCACAGGCTGCGAAGCAGAGGCAGGTAAGGGTTAAGTGGGATGAGAAGCATTCCTGGGCCAGCTGAGGTAGGAATTCAGCAACCTGGCTCCCAGGACGTCTTCATTTCATTAATCCCCATTTAACAGGGCACATAATCCTCTTTCTAAGAGAGAATTCTGGGGGTTGGCGGTTTCCGCTTTCCTAGGAGGGCTGGGGATGAAAAAAAAACCCCAAACCAAATCAACGGAGGAACTCATTTTTGATGGAAGGTCGCCTCTGTGTAGCAGCCCCGAACAGCCAACGGCAAAGTCCATGGCATGTGCCCCATATTCCTGCAGTTTTCTCAGCTTCACACAGGTTATCTGCCTTCATTCAAATTCTTCCCAGGCAGATTTTTACCGGGGGAAAAAAAAAGCCTTTATTTGATGTGCAAAGAATTTTTTGTACAGCAAACCAGCCGTTATAGATGTGAGCCTTGCTCTGCCTCTCGGTGCTGCTGCCTGACGCCCACCGAGAGGCACGATCTGCAAACCGACGCTCCCGGCTGCGGTTCATCAACCTCCCTCTTGATTTTGGCACTTCCATCTTGGAGCAGAGCGTGCTGGAGTGGTCGTGCCTGTAAAAAACACCTTCCTATCACCCCGTGCCTGCAGGGAGATGGGACCATCTCTTTGGAGTTGGGACCATCCTCTGACCCAAGCACCGGGAGATATCTAGTCCTGCTCCTCCACAGCAGTACTCACCCTAAATTTTTCTGATTTTTGACTGATTTGGTGTATCTGTTTCCCATTGGTAGGTGTTTCTCTCACAGTGCTTTTCTCTCCAAGTAACCGATTTCACGTTGCTGTCTGCACAGAAGGGTTGTGACTTCTCACTCCCTCAGTCCTCCCATTTCATGTTTTCTCCAGCAGAAAATCTCTGGTTCTTCCATGAAAGAAACCAGTGCCTCAGGGTGCCATTTTACAACCTCTTTAAAGCCATCTAAGATCCCGCTGCCACCAAATGTCCCACCTTGTCCCCCCTTCCAACTCTGTTGGGGCAACAGCCGACACCATGGGGCTGATCTCCCCAAGAACAAGCTGATTAAAATTAGCTAGGATTAGCTCAACAACATGATTGAAAATAACACACTACGGAAAATGACTGCTGAAAATGCGAGGAGGTGGCAGGAAGGCATGGTCGGAGGCAGCATCGAGATGGCCCAGCGGCAGCGTGGTCCTAGATCACCTTATGCTGCAAAGGAAACCAAACTCGCAGCGCTGCAGGTTCAGTATTTTTCAGAAAAAAACCCTCTAAGCCATTCCTGTCCAGACAGAGCACTCCTCTAAAGCTCTGCTGTTCCCATCAGAAAACCCAACATGTCTTTTTTTTGGAGACTGTCATTTTCTGTGGCTAACCGTTCCCATGGAGTAGTGCCACGCAGAAGCCCAAACATGGACTATTCAGATTTTTGGGCTGAAAGATATCCTTATTTATTTGCATGGGAGGTAACAAGGTCAGCTCCATCACGCCTTGCAGTGCCTACTGGACACAGGACTGGTGAGGGCCAACGAAGCAATGCTAAACAGGACCTGGGGTGTATTTCAAGCCCTGATATTAAGTCAGCGTGGCTCACAGCAAGCTGTTGAAGTACTTTGACCCATTTTGCTTTCTCTTAGGTAGAAATAGAGATTGCACTTCTCTTTATTGAGCTTAAAGATGCAGAAGCCTGGAAACGGAGATGCATTTCCACATTACTTTCATCTTGGACCAACAAGTACAAGTTGGATGGATCAACAAGTACAAGGTGGATACTCATGCTCTGAATTACTCCACACTCTTCAGGAGTCCAAATGGATTATTTCTTGCTGGACAGAGATCGGTGTGTTACTAAATCACTTTTCACAGAGAGAGAATTTCCCATTGGATCACACCGCGGCATGAAGCACTGCACCAAACACCTTCAAAGCACTGCATGGCCACTAATAATCATCGATGCTGAAAGGTATCCTTGGTATTTTGTTGATGGGAAAAGAAGACAAGGCAAGAGACAACTCTTGATTGTGAGGGTGGTGAGACACTGGCCCAGGTTGCCCAGAGAAACTGTGGCTGCCCCATCCCTGGAGGTGTTCAAGGCCAGGTTGGACACGGATTTGAGCAACCAGGTCTAGTGGAAGGTGTCCCTGCTCCTGGCAGGGGCGGGTTGGACTAAATCATCTTTAAGGTCCCTTCCAACTCTAACCATTCTATGATTCTATGAAAAGAGGTTAGATTTGGATTTATACAAAGGTGATGGGCTGCCAGGAGCAGCAGGTAAGAAACCAGCAGCTCAGGCTCAGTCCTACAACCTGGAGATGTATCTCCTTGATTCAGAACATCAGGGGAAATTCTCAGTCTCGAGAACAGAAGAGAAAAAGATGATGCATGCTCTGAAAAGTTGCCATCAGCACTGGGAGCAGAGTAGGTCCGTCTTGTTTCAGCCCTGAGACTGGAAGGACTGGAGAGGCTACTTTTGTCTTGCTTCTTTGGCCAAGTTTGCTGGCTCATCTCTTCTGAAATAATCATATGAATATGATCCTTTCAACACCCATTCTTCACCCAGTGTCCACCATCCTATTTCTTATCTCTTAAACTGTGGACCTCCAAAATCCAGCGTGCAAATCTTTGGGAACTGCTAGACCCGAGGCATTTGGTGCTTCCCAGCAATAATTTCTGTGCTCCAGAAGCAGGTCTGAAAATACACTGATGGACAGAGACAGGTTACAGAATCAAGAGGTCTGACGAGATCCTAGAAAAGCATAATATGCATATACTGGTATGTTGACTTCTTCAATTACTGGCATTTTTGATGGGAAGTTATTCCTCAAAAAGAAGAAGAAAGCAGCTATCGTGTCTAGACTCAGACTTGTAGCTTGGGGGTGGAATTTTGACATTCACAATTCTTTTTAAAGGTGACAGCGAGGAACTGAGCCGGTATAGACTGGAAGGGATAAAAAAACGATCTCAAACAAGCTGATATTGGCAAACAAACAATACAGATACACACCTATCTCCCGCCTTTGATTACTTTTCACCTAATTTAGATCATAAGCTCCAGGGCTCAAAACCTGTCGGGAAGCATGATGAAAACAGCACATTTGACAGCTGCAAATTATTCCGCTCACCTAGTTCAGGGTTCTCTGTTTTCCCTAGAAACAAGGGCAGAATAAACAGCAAAGTATGGAGTTGAGCTACCTGAGGTTTCATGTTCTTACGGTAAGAACATCACCCAAAATCTAATTTTTGTTCGGAGACAGAAGCCTTGCCTAGATAAGAAACATCACATCAACCAAAGCTGTGAATTTAATCGAAGATGGTAAAATGGATGCAAGCCCTTTTCAGAACATACTGATTTTGACCCCTTTTTTACTGGCTAGATGAAATGAGTTTGGTTTAAACTGTAACAAGCTACTCTGGAAGCAAACTAAGCACCTGATAAACTTTGCACTAATGCAGCCAGGCTTATTTAGAAAATAGTTAAACAAAACCTTGCTTGATAGGCAAGATACGCACGCAGAAGTCATTTAACCCACCTTCTCCCTGACTTTACACCTGTGAGACTGAGGTAAGTTCATCTCCCTCATTGCGTAGTTAATTGTAAAGCCCTTTGAAGGTAAGTGCGGTGTTGGCGCCAAGCCTTCACTGCTAAATTAGGTCTAAATTCAGGAGGAAAACACAGATCAGCACCAAACCCTCCTCCTTCTCTCTAGGTGAGAGCTAGCCACGCTTCAACACGTGCCGAGCATTTTACAGTCAGCCCCATCTCACCATGTTGGGCTGCCATCCTTCGACGTTGACGCAGCGATCAATGCACCACCAGAAGTCATCTTCGGATTCTCCCTTCCAGGCGAAGACGGGGAACCCTGGCACAGAGAGGGAGACGGGTGCTAACACAGCCTTAGCAAATCCCTTGGGGATCGGCTCTCCCTACGTCCACACGTGGTGATGAACCAGGCTCCCGACACCACTGTAGTCTTGCTTGCAGGCTGACTTTTCAACATCTACCTTCTAGAAGAAGCTTCAGAGATATACATTGAAGACACACACTGAAGGCAACAGATAGGAGTCAGCTTTATCCTTCCTAATTTCTTCCTCTCCCCCAAGAAAAAGCTCTAGCCACCAGACGAGAGGGCAACACGGTCTCAACATTAACATTTATTTGCAAAATCAGGCTTTGGCTGTGAGTTAGATGTCCTACCTTCCTGTTAGGCATGTTAGCCACAAATTTACTTGAATCTATTCTGTCTCGTGAGCAATTATCATTCAGCTTCAGCGAGCAAGACCAGGTAACAGGCAAGCTGGTGGGTTTGGCTTCTTCTGGCTCTCCCGACTCTCCCGGTAAAATCCCTGGCCTTACCCAGGTGAAACAGGATTTGAATTAAGGCATCTCCCAGTTGAGCAGCAACACGCACAGCTTCTCTTTTGTGAATTATAGCCCCCCCAAATTCTCTCTTTCACCCCTTTTAGCCGAAGTCATGACTCAAATCGATAGAACTGAAGTCAAATTTAGCTTTGTTTCTCTTAGCAAAGCAACCTTCAGGTTCACACAGCCCTGATGGCTCATAATGTGTGCCACCATCAGTTGTACTACGTACTTTTATACTCCACAGAAAAATCATTCTAAGATTTTCAGAGTAAGGGAAGGGATTGATCTTGTGCTGCTAACCTCCAATAGGTTTATTCTAAATTGAAGAGAACGAAGGGAAAAACTATAAGGCGTGGTAAATGAGCTAAACACGATGGGGCAGTAAGAAATCTTTTTAAAACCAGAAAGAACAAAGAGACCGAAGTTTCCTACCGCTCTCAGCAAGGGCAGCAGCCACTTCATTAAGAGTAGAGTAGATGTTGCATGCAGCCCATCGGCACTGCGCACCCAACGCACCAAGAGTCTCCATCAGGACCTGGATTAAAAAAAAAATAAATCAGAAAGAGCAACGCAAAGAGCAATATACAACTGGGATTTTGATTCGCTCTTTATGGGAAAGCTTCTGGGGGGTATCTGAAGTTGGTTTTAAGCAGCATCAGGGTCATTAGAGAGCTGCACAGAAAACAATTTGGCGATTCCTTTTTTTTTTTTTTTACAATTTTAAATGGATGAAAACAAGAACTTCAAAGTATATCATATGTGCAGCATATATATATGTGTGTGGGTATGTGTGTATATATATTTTTATATATATATGTTATACATATTTATATATATTTTAACAGCTCAGGGTCTATTTCAGAGGCTAAGCGGTGGAAAACCCCTTTCTAGAATTTTTTGACAGGGTCTTACAGCTGTCTGCGCTGTAATGTGCGTGCAGCCCACGATCTTGGCTCCGGCCAGTGGCTTCTCTCCCTGAGCTCTCTTCCTCAAAGCCATCAGCGCAGGCATTTCTGAAAGGCAAAATAAAAAAAAAGAAGTCCATCAATGTGACAGAATGAGGGAGGAGCACATAAGGAACAGCCAGCATCACCTCCTGCCCTCCTATCTGGTACGATTATGAATTTGTGCAAGCTGTGGCAGCTTCAAAAAAATCAAAAACCTTGAGAGCAGGGATCAAATAAGTCCCGGCACGGCTGAAAAGGACCCAATAACCGTCTGAGGTCTTTCCCTACTATTTAGGATGTAGCATCACCACGTTTTCAAATTTCTACCTGCGAATGCCCGGGTGAGGCCGGAGGAAAATCTTCTTCCGACTGGGGAGGACTTGGGACTCGCTGCTCTGATCAGCCTCTCCAACATTCCTCCAACTACCTAAACACTGCACTGCCTTTGCTACGGATCTCTGGAGACAATCATGCTAAACCAAAGTTGTCTAATTTATTTGATGGATTTCATCTTTTCTACTGATTTTAACAAAATGCATTTGAGTATAGAGTAGCCCTTCAGTAGTTGGTTGGTTGGAGCTACACAGCACAACCCTGTAACTCCTTTCCATCCCACAAAATCCCATAAAAGTTTCCCATCTCTAACAGGAACGGTGTCGAGAAATCACCAATATACTGGACCTCGCAAGACGAGGATTTGGGGGAAGGAAGAACTCCACAAGACAGACTAGGACAATGTGGAGCTTGAGGAACGCGCCCCATTTACCTTGTTCAGCAATTTCAATCTCTCGGCGCCCAAATTCTGCCTGCTTTATGTTTTTCACACAGAAATCGCTGCTGCCTTTGGAGTTCTTCTGCTGTTTGTCTCGGGGGGAGGTCTCATCATCAGAGCTGTCTGTGTAGGAGGCAGCTGTAGGAAGAAAAGGAGGTCAGAGACAGAACAAAATATTCCCTAAAGCCAAACCACCTGCAGTGGAAGGGCGCAGATGATCTGCTGGATGTGTCCATGGATATGCTTCTCCACATGCATGCACCAACTCCCTTCATCCTCAGCTGGGATCTCCTCTTCTCCTTACAATGACCATTTCCCCACAGTCAGCTTTTACCTGCAATAACCTCCTTGCTCTCCTCTCCCTCTACTGACACAACACACCAGATCTAATTAGCTCGAGCGCTGCCCGTGTCCCCCATGGGCTCATCTCCTCCTGCTCTGCAGCTCCTCTGTGGCCTTCTCCCGTCTCTCTTCCCAAATGTTAAGCCTTCACAGCTCTCAGACAGCCAACAGAAATGCCTATTAATGTCCTGAGTACTTCCAAAACATTAAGAGTTGTAATCTAAGACAGGATAGATACACGACTCTATTTCATTTGAATCAACAGCGTGGCAGAGGCTGCTAGTTAAATATTATTCAGTTATAGTGGTATTCCCAGCCCTTGGTTTTGCTCAATTTCAATGTTCCTCAATAATGGCAACGGCCACAAGTTGCTGCTTGAGAGGCTCACATGGGATGGTAGGAAGAAACTTCTTCATCGGGAGGATAACGCAACATTGGCCCGGAGAGGTGGTGACTCTCCATCCTTGGAGGACTTCAGGAATTGGTTAGAGACAGCCATGGCTCACCTGATCCTGTGCTGGCAATGTCCTGCTCTGAGTGGGCAGGGGAGTGAGATAACCTTGGTGGTTCCTTTCAACCAACATCTCTGTACATCTACAGACAGCTCAATCCAGTCCTTGGATTTTCCCCTTCTTTTCTATTATAAATAGCAAACACTTGGAGATGTTCTTCTGGATCTTGTTTAAGCCCTCCTCCCTCTTGTTCTTTTGATAAGAGAAGAGGAAGAAAGATGGCACCACCTCTCTCCATAGTAGGGAGCATACAGGGGACAGCAAACATACGGTCTCACAGAATCAGTTTATGTTTCTTGTTTAAGATATTATATGGGTATCGGGCATGGATGTGAACACAGAATTAATTACAGTAGCTGCCAATAACTGTCTTCCTTTCCTACCAGTGTCCTCCAAACTTTTGGTTAGGCAAGTAGTCTACGGCAGACACATGGAGATTTACTGAAGAGCCCTTCATGGAGTTAGAAATCCCCCTTCTCATCTATTTTGATTAGTAAAATCACATGTAGGGTCCAGTTTTGACTTGAGCCGCAACGAATTAGCCACGACTTCTGCTTCCAGTTTATCAGGATCAGCTGAAGAGACTATCTTTGCCACGTTTTCCTCTGGAAAATGCCCCCACGTGGGAGAGCAGACCTCTTTCGTCTTCTAGAAGTAGCATCAGCAGCCAAAGCAACACGTAAGGCTTGGAGATGAACTAGAAAGCATCACTCCTCTCTCCTTTCCAGAGGACCCTTCCAGGACCCAACTCAAAAGCCTCATCCACATGGTCATCCCTCATTCCTCATGAAATTGCCCTGAAGTTTTACCTCACGTCTTTACTGTCCAGATCATGTGGTACTTCTGAAATGAAGGCGAGACCTGGCATCAAATTATTTGTTACAGCAGAAGAGGACCACCTTTGTAGAACAGCACTATCCATGACCGCCTCAGTGGAGTTGGCCATAATATTGTGCACCGCTAGCAAATGACATGCGTGTGTGAGGGCATCACATATGATGAAGAGCTCTCTGCTGTCTTGATGATGAGCTCTCTTTCTTCCCCAACACCAGAAAAGAACTGGTTGAATCTTTACCTAGGAAACACTGCACAGTCAAACTCAACAGCTACTGGCTTTGGGTGATGTCTTGCTGTGTACGTGAGCTGGCTTCTCTCCCAGGCACCGTCTCCAAGAGGGAATGATCTACACCAAACAGCCAAGGCAGTTGTTCTACCCAATAGTCAGTACAGATTCCCAACTTTCTACCCCATTTCTTTGCCAAAGCAATTTGGTAGCAGGAAGGGCAAGCACTTCTTACACAGTGTCACAGGAAGAATGGCGTGGTTGAACCTATGGTCTTATCACCCCTCCACCAATGCTCCCAAAAAGCTGCATCTTTCCAGAGGCATCCAGACCTCAGGTGCAGATTGATACCCAGAGCCCCTTCAGAGAACTTGGAGTAAAGGCAAACCACTGCTCTACCCAGCATTTCAATGGCTCTGTTAGCATTTTCACGCCAGAAAACCCAAACCAAGGAGTTAAGCCCTCCACCCCCAGCATGGCCATGGGTTTGTCTTTCCTGCAGCACCCAGCAAGCTGATTACTTTCCCTCCTGGCTCGTGTGAAGTGTTTGAATGGTCCCAAGGAAAAAAAGCTTAGCACTGTCGCTGTCGGTGTGCCAGGCTGCCCAGGACCCACTCGGGTCTTAATCCGCTTACGGAGGAGAATTATGCATTGCTGAAATTTCTCTGCAAAGACTCCATCCTCAGCGGGGTGCGAAAGGCAAGTCCGCCCCTGCAAACAACACGCTGACCACAATTTATTTCTGAATTTGTGTGCACAATCCCCCAGCAGCTCTTCGAAGGAGCAGGAGTCTGGCTTAATAACAAAAAGAGCACCTTATACAACACCGAGCTCAAGGACGCTAGAAGAATTCATTAGTTAAGGAAGGATTATTTCCTTGAAGACAGCTAATCCGCGCAGAGGTTTCTTTAAAACCACAGATCTTGGTTCTGGGGGCTGAAAGTAATTTTTTTAAACAAAAAAAGCCACCTAAATGGTAGCCAGATTTCCATATTCAGATGGTGCTTTACTGTTTCATATGTATAATACATAACAGCGCATATAGCACTATGGTAATTAAAGTAATATTGTTAGCGTAGTATAATAGCGTACTAATATATAATAGAAAAGTTTGCCCTTGCTTTCCTGTAAAATGAAAAACAAGTACTGAAAGGAAAGATTCCTAGCACTTGTAATCTAGAAATACCCAATTAACTGCTGGGATAGACAGTCTCCTAAATACCATCTCAAATCACCCAAAAGTTGATTAATGAGCGCTTCGGAACTGGGGCTGGCATTCCATAGAGCCACGCCATTTTAATATAAATTGTATTATTTCAAAGAGAACGCCATGAAACCAGCAGCAGGTCTCAGGCAGTGTTATCCAGCGGAAAAATGTCGGGAGGAAAAGGAGACACCTGCAGCCCATGTCCCAACCCAGCAAAGACCAGGTCAGAGCCCAAACTCAGCAAAGTTTAGCTTTGCTAATATTTTAGATGAGGATCCACTCACACCTGTAGTATTGGCATCGGTACGGGCAAAAAAGGGCCAACCCGCCCCTGTTACAGCCCAACTAAAAAGACAAATCTCGTTTCTTTCCTGCACAACCTTTGGAAAGTTATGCAATAGCATGCGGATGAAGTCAATCGCCTTTAATTAAAGATATTACTGTTCTAATCTCATTTCAGCGCCCACATAACGTGCATGCGGTGCGTAATACACAATGCTGAGCGTTTTAGTATTCAAAGCGCCAGGCTGACATAAACCAGCCGATACCCAAAAATCTTTGTTCAAGCAGGTAGCAATTATCTGAGTCTTGCAGAAAGGGAAAGAACAGTTACCGAAATTTAAGCGATTTGCCCAGCACAACGCCAAAATATGCCCTCGACTCCAAAGCCGAGCTGTCGGGCCGGTGTCTTTCCCTGGTTTGCAATAGCAGATGCTGTTAAACACCTCGGTGTGTCCTTGGGCGTATAAACCACTCCCAAATGGTGCAGAAAACAATTAATTTCCCTGGTGAGAAATGTTACTCGTTTTAAATGAAGTGGAACAAGTACAGAAAACGGGCAGCTTATGGCAAGGGTAATGAGATAAGAGACTTTTGCTTCTAATTTGAAGAGTCAGGTCAGCACGGATCATCGGTATTTTCGTTCTTCGTACTTTACAGCAACCAAGTGATAAAGTTTTCATGTTCAGCGGTGTCTCTGCTGGTTTTTCATAGAATCACAGAATGGTTTGGGTTGGAAGAGACCTTTAAAGGCCATCTAGTCCAACCCCCCTGCCATAGGCAGGGACATCTTCAACTAGACCAGGGTGCTCCAAGCCCCGTCCAACCTGGCCTTGAACACCTCCAGGGATGGGGCAGCCACAGCTGCTCTGGGCAACCTGGGCCAGGGTCTCACCACCCTCATTTTTCCCATTATTGCTTCTAGCAAAGCCCAGTTAGCGACACATTGCATGCTGGAGTACGCTGCTCCTCATGATAACTTGGCAGAGTGTACGTATTTTGGAGACCAGCCGATGACTTCAATTGAACTTTTCCAGTTTTGATGGGCAGGAAGAGCAAGAAGCCACTGGTTGTTTACAGAGATGCTCTTTCCACACCCAGGCCTCTCTTGCATCACTAAACCAGCACTGGCACCTCCGCATCATTTTAGGCAGAGATACTGGGACGACTGCCTTCCTACCAAGCATGTCTTGGGGAAGCGTCACTTGGGTTTCACTCACTTCTTCACTCATGCCCAC
>VYXH01012753.1:0-16600 GCA_013397275.1 Burhinus bistriatus
GGAAGTTGGAAGCTGACCAAAGACAACCAAAGGAGGTCAAGATTGCCGTGAACATTGGCCTACATGGGCTGTTTTCTGTGATGACGAGATATAGCAAAACTCACCAGCTTGTGTCCTCAGAAGCTTATTCGCTTCAACAACTAAAAGGCAAACACAAGCATCAGAGTTGTGTCTTTTCAGTTTTCTTATTAGGCTCATAAATATGTAAATTAGATTATACCTTTGGGCTTAAGGAGTATTTATAAGGAAGTCTTAATTGGAGGAGTATGCACGTTTTCAGTGTACTACGACAAGATCTTCAGAAGAGTTTATGTGACTTTGGAGTACAAGTCCTTTTATCATAATCATCAAGAAATTTTAGCACTTTTTAATGTTGTTTATCTGCAGTTTACTGGCAGATAAGGCAGTCAAGAGTTAATAATTAAGCAAGACTCCCACGTACGTATTAACTGTAGCACGTAGCAGCCTTGCCACCCCGTGTTCGGGTGGATGGCTGAATCAGGAGCTTGATTCCATATGAAAGGTCAGTTCCTGCAGATTCTCCTTCCATCCCTTAAACAGCGTTTTTAAAGCTGTTTTGTTCCCTTCACCTCTCAAGGAGGCTTGGATAATGAAATGCAAGTGCATAAAAACATACAGTGACAAGTAGGAAAGGAAAAGCAAGACCAAGAAGGTGGTGTGAGAAAAATCTGCCTTGGAAGAGCACCATGCATTGCAGCCTGGTATGGGAGCCCTAATCCACCCTGCGGCATCGCAGTGAGACATTTTGAAGGTTACTAAGCTCTGAAGCCTCACAGTGCATAAGCACAAAGTTATTTAGCCCAGGTCTTTGTGTAATTGGGATGCATTTAGAATAAGCATGACGTTCAGTGGTCCTCACGTTTCTGCCAGTATCTGTGCTGTGGTCTCATCCTGACACCATTGGCTAGCAATGTCAAACACACTGCAGGAGAATATGGAGTAGCTAAAGGCAGAAAGAAGTGTGCATATTCGTTATTATAGACTAGAGAATCCATTTTACAAAGTATAAGAACAAGGACTGGTGAAAAAAGTTCAGATGAAACACATCCTATTTTTTTTTCCTCTAAGGGAAATGAAAGTTTTGGGGTTCTGAAGTGTGAATAAAATGTTTCATTTCAAAATGAGCCACAAAGTTCTTGAGACCTGCTGCCTGGCAAGTGTGTAATTTGTCAGAGTCTACCGGGACTTCTGGGGTCGGTAGGGTGACCATAGTCATAGTTGGGATAAAGTCCAGCTGCAGAACAGGACCGTCAGAAAAAGTGGAGGTGCGAGGTTTCCTAACTACAGACTCTAGAAGGGACTGACTTGAACTGAATACTTTTGGCGTTTTTCAATAGATTTTTGCTGAACTTCTCATTCAAGCGAATGTTTTCTTTCTTTGGTTTGGATCAATAACAAATGCAAAAAAAATTTGAATGTTCTACACAGCAAAAATTCTATTTTTCAATCAACTGTAATTACAATAGATTTTCATTTTAGCTGGTGCTTCAGGGGATAGAGTTTGAAGTTTTACTGATATAAGTTGAATACTGTGATGGAGAGAGACAGGAAACAAAGCAGGAGTTTCATTCTATTTAAAACTGGAGAGGATTAACACTATTATATCTGGTAAGATTGATTTCTCTTGAATTTTGGAACCTGAAAACTACCTTTTGTATTAAGTCTTTCTGTTCTGTGACTATTGTTTAAGGACACCAAGATACGTTCAAAATAAGTACTCCTTTATATTACTAAAATATAGTACTAGACTCTCAGTCTGGAGAAGAGAAGGTTGAGGGGAGACCTTACTGCTCTCTACAGTTCTCTGAAAGGATGTTGCAGAGAGGTGGGCGCTGGTCTCTTCTCTCAAGTAACATGTGATAGGACAAGAGGAAATGGGTTGAAGTTGTGCCAGGGAAGGTTTAGGCTGGACATCAGGAAAATTTTTTTCACGGAAAGAGTTATCAAGCATTAGAACAGGCTGCCCAGGGAGGGGGTTGAGTCACCATCCCTAGATGTGTTTAAAAGTCGTGTAGATGTGGTGATTGGAGACATGGTTTAGTGGCAGCCCTGGTAGAGTAGGGTCAATGGTTGGACTGGATGAGCTTAAAGGTCTTTTCCAACCTAAATGATTCTATGATTCTAAAAAACAGCGATAATTTGCATAGATGGGATAGTTTCACGTAGCTGGATTTACCTTAATAGAGCCATGGCCATTCACACTAACTGTGAACTTGACCTGGAAGTTTTATGGGGCTCTGGCTGGTGCTGTGCTCATTCTCGTGTTAGCTCTGTGCTTCTCTGTGGTCTCGATTCACAGCATTTCCCCTCGTGAAGACGGCGTATAGTCCTGCCTGTTACGTGGCCCATCATGATGGTGTCACACAACATTGATATTCTGAGATCAGAAATGATCGCCTTATTTCCAGTTAAACTTAAGATGTTGGCTTTGACCTCTAAAGTCTTGAACGGCTTGGAATCTGCCTGTGGGATCACCTCTCTCCCACAGTTGCAATCAATAGAAGAACTCAAGCTTGAACCCTCCTGATGTAAATAGGACGGAGCTGCTGGCAAGAGCACATTTTCTCAGACACAGTTATTGTGAGAATCCATTCTGTTTTCATCTAAGACAGGCAGAGTTTATTAAGAATTGGAATACACTGCGAGATCTATTTAATTTGCTTGTGTAGAAAGAGGGGCAGAAGCGAGGCTAAATGCTTGTGTTGCTCAAATTGGTTTTGATGGTCTTAATTCTGAATAATTATTTCCTGAGTATTTTCCTCCTAGCTACTCCAGCTGACCCTGCTTGAGCAGGGGGGTTGGTCCAGGTGATCTCAAGACAGCCCTTCCAACCCAAACGGTTTTTGTGATTCTGTGATGTCACCGCTGTCCTAGATCTAGTATGTTATTTTGGGAGTCTATTGGAGTACATGTTGCTCGTTCTGTTATCTTAGCACTTCTGGATATGTGTGTGCACGCGCGCATTTGTGTTTGGCTACTGATTCATTCATGTATTTTTGCCTTTATGTTTACTGACATGAGGCAACTGATTTCACCAGCCTGATGACTGCACTAATCCTAGCCGTGGTACAGGAGAGTTAGACCCTTGTACGGGTTAAGCTGGCAAGAAGATTGTGCTAATGAGGACCTCGATACCTTCCCTTCCCTGCTGTCTCTTGTGATGCTGTAGCCGAGACTTTGCTTTTCGGTGATGGTTGTTTACCTCCTTCATCCTACTTTCCTCCTGCTTTTATGTCGGGATACTGAAGAGAAGTTGCTTTTCCTTTGAAAGTATTCTCCGCCTGTATTGCCTGGGTATGCAGAAGATGAAAATGAAATCATGTGTCCAGGAAGTTTTGTTGCTGGCTTTAACGGAACCAATATTCCATTTGAAGTGGGTAGAGGAACAATAATAGTCCAGTAGGGAATTCCGTGAAAGGAATTTATGTGGAAGGGAATCGATTACCTGCCTGTCCTTGCTTCAGAGAGAGCGCTTGCTCATTTTGAAGCTGGAGGCAATACCTGTTGGGTGGTTTTAGCTATATTTGCCTCCTTTGATGAAGAGACACAAAACTTTATTTCCCTAGTAGCTGCCCTTAAACTGGCGCTTCAGTGTTACAGCAACTCCCCTTTGCACAACAGAAATCATCGTTTGCATGTAGCGTCCCAGGTGTATGAAGGAGAAAACTCTTACACTGTTAAAATGATAAACGAGTTACGTTTCAGAAGCTGGAGAAGCAAGTTAACATGTTTCCCAACTGAAATGCGGTACGGATATAGTTCTTCATTGCTGACTGTAGGTATTGGCTAGACCATCATTTTTGCACCTACCTGTATCTCTTATAGCTCATATTCTATTAACTTCATTGCATATTCTTTTTTTATTCTGTCAGGAAAATATCACTAAAAGGATGAACATTTACAAAATCAGAGCACAAAACAACACAAAAGCATCAATCTTAAGTAAAATCTAGTAGAATAATATGTATGACAACAACAAAAAGAAATATATTAGTTTTACTAAAACCTAGGTTGGGTATCATTTATTTGGGGGTGTGTGTGAAATTATTGCTTGTGTTACATTAGCATTTCAGGGTTCTACCTCAAATATAATAACCCGTGCCCTGATATTGCTTACCGACAGTAAAAATGAGAGGACTTGAGCATAGAGAGCACCCAGGCAAGACTTTTGAAGTTCTCGGAGCGGGAACTGGGGGAGGTGGTGATTGGTCCTTAAAAGAATGGAACGCTCTGCCTCGGAGCAGCACCTGGAGCCAGCCAGGCAGTGGGACAGCAGTGTGCCTCCTTCACAGCAGATTCATTATTTATCTGTGGACCAGTGAGCTTTAATTATAATTAAGACTAGCTCTTGACTCAGATTTCTCTTTAATCCTTATCGAAAACTGAACTCAGGTCAAAACTTGGTCTGAAGTGATTTATTTAGATTTAACGCAAATGTGGGGCTACACAACAAAAATTTTTCAGCGCTAAGTGCCTAGTTCCTGCTTTTTCCCTTCTCCTGTCTTTCGTTCCTGCTCGTTGGCCAGAATTTGTCATCCCTTTTACAGCTCTCTGCGGTGCAAGAATTGGCTCCAGAGGCCTGTTGTTCCTCTGTCCATAACAGCCACCTTCTAGTCAAAGCCACTTCAACTCAGCTAGTAGAGGACACTCTCTTTGTTGTCCCTTGCTGGATGCAAAGCCCTTTATATAGGAGGGAAAAAAAGTGTGAAATTTGTGTTCTGTCAGAAAGATAATGATTAACATCCTGTTTTCACAGCTCTAAAACAGAGCTCAAAGTCTAGGGGCAATGAATAACATGAATAAAATAAAGAAGCAAGATATTATCTCAACTGCTGCAGTTCCATGGCAGAAGTGATAGCAGCCAGTGCGTTACCTTACAGTGGAGTGCAGCGGCCAAAATCTGCCGGTATTTGGTGAGACAGATTGTAGGATTTAGGTGTCTCAGATATTTTAGTTCTTTTAGGTGCTAATTGAAAAATAAGTCCTGAGCACATATTTGGTGGCCATATGCAGCTGTGAATGATGAGGATTCCTTTATGTCCTTGTGGTCACGTTTCTTTTCTGTGTTGGGGTTCCGTGTGTGCCGTTTCGGTAGCTGGCTTAGTGTTACAGGCAGTTTGGTTCTAAGCTAGGCTTGCATTATACCAGCCACCTTTAAAAAAACAAACAAAGCAAAAAAAACCCTAAAACCAAACGCCAAACCAACTGTATCATTCATATGTAAGCCAGAGGAAGAAACGGATGGAGTCAGCTGGGGTCAACTTTCATTCAAATCTCTGAAGCCTTTTATGCCACAGATACCCTGTGCCTGAGTGCTCTATGTTTAAAGTAGAAAGAGCAACTCATAATGGTCCAAAAAATAGGTGCTATTAATATCGCAAGACTCTTAGTTGATGGAGACCATAGAAGTACAGTGTCTTTAGAAACAGGCAGGTAGAATGGACTTAAAGGAAGGAAAAGGCAAAAGGCGTTTGAGAGGTTCATGTGTAAATTCAGGCTCTTTTTGGATTTAGTTACTTTTGCAAGGCTGGGGGAGGATAGCTGTTAAAGGAATATGAATTGTAAATTCCTTTAAAGAACACTTAGAATTCTTTTTCCTCTTTAAGAAATAGGAAAAGAAAGGGACACTCTATAAATTTGATGTAATGGGCAAGATGCATTCCAGAAAATGCAGATGTATGGTTTCATGCCTCAGGATGGCGTTGGAAACACTGTAATCGTTACCAGTGCTTTTAGTTTTTCGTACTTGCTGTTCTGTTATAGTAGCGATAGGAAAAAAGACAACCCTCAGACAGGTTTTTGAAAAAATCTGTTAAGTACCATCCCCCAGTTACATGGGCTGGGTTTTCCATATGTTCTGACTCAGACAGGCTTTGGAAATGGGAAGAGACTGTTAGAGGCGATTTATCACAGTTAATTAGGAATATCAAACATTGCAAAACATTGGAAATTTTGGGTATTGCTCCTGAATCTTCTTTAGGTTCAAGATAACTTGGACTTTTTTCAATAGACTGCCTCTTTTTATGTCACAGGATGTTCAGAAAGAGGCATTGCTGTTATGAAAGTGATTTATATCATGATATTTAACACTGCTAGGACTGCAAAGAAATTATTTTTTCCATGGCGTCTTTAGGCACTTTTGAAACTTTAAGTGTATTAAATGAGCTTTCAGAAATACCTTTTCCTCTTCATCCCCAGAGAAATTAATCTGAATAGCAGAAAAGCAAATTTCTATGCCAACATATAGCTGACTTCTGTCTCGTAGGAAGAAAAAGATCTTATGTTCAGACGTGTTCCCTAGAAAGATCTGCAAAACTGGTATCCCATGGTGCTGATGTACTGGAGGATCAAAGAAATTATCAACATGTATTAAAGCAGAAGGAAGCCTTGACCTTACACTATAGATTCAGATTTTAAGTCCTGTTTAATGATTGAGAATAAAACATGGGTTGGGAGATCCAGTTAAGCAAGAAGAAGTAATTGAGCCAAAGCCACAGACAAAAAGATGTTGCTGCGGCTTGAGTTCTGGTTTACAGAGGATTGTTCTCTTTCTAGAACACTTGAAAAACAAGTTAGTAAAGAAAATTTGGAATTTCAATGAACATTCACAATGGAATGTGGTGATTCAGAGAATGTCTTCCAGCTCTGAGGCAGCACTCGGAGACATCTGGTGGGTCAGCAATGGAGTTACAAGTAAATTTAATAACAGAAGCTGGGGGGTGTTAAAGGGAGGCTGCCAATATATTGGGACTGCTGATGCTGGATGTATATGTGACCTTGTGTTGTTCTTATTACAGTAGCATGTGGGGGCTGGCTCCATAAGACCTAAAGAAGTTTAAGTCTCTTGAAAGTTTTGCTGAGCTCGTCATACTGTCAACTTACACTGGTGATGGACTCTCTATGGTGCTGGGAACTAGCGGTTGGATATTCTGAATGTGTAGGATGTCTGCCATCTAAAGAAGTTCCATCTAAACATGAGGAGGAACTTCTTTCCTTTGAGGGTGACAGAGCACTGGAAGAGGCTGCCCAGAGAGGTGGTGGAGTCTCCGACTCTGGAGACATCCCAAACCCGCCTGGACGCCGTCCTGTGCAACCTGCTCTGGGTGACCCTGCTCTGGCAGGGGGGTTGGACTAGATGATCTCCAGAGGTCCCTGCCAACCCTGGTGATTCTGTGGTCCCGTCCCCACCCCTACAAGTCAGAAGTTCACATTTTCAAGACTGACTAGAGGAATTAGGCAGGTGACAAAAGAGTGGCTAAAGTGTCACTGTTGGCCATAAGAAAACCTCGCATACAGAGAATTTGAGGGTTACAAGTAGAAGGAGTGGCAAAGTTTCTGGTCTCTGAAGCAGTAAGTGATACCGTTAGACATCGGTCCTTTTCTGATCAATGCCATGAGTTAGTTTTATTTCTGATCTTGGAAAGGAAGCGTGTAACGGGGTGTATACAGGCTCCTGATATGCAGCCCTCAGGAAAAAAAGTAACCTAGACTTCCAGATACTAATTCTTATCCCTGACCACATCTGCTCCTGTCTTACGAGCACCTCATTCTCTGTGTCGTCTTCTTTGAACTGTTAAGAATCTCCTTTGGTCCTGAGACCACAATGTATGGGTTTTGCAAATAGTTGCACTGTTGCAGTACAAGCATGAAAATAGATCTGCTGAACAACAACTTCACACACCATTCATTAAAAAAAAGCGTTTTCCACTCATCCGTCTTTTCTTGTCACTACTTTTCAATACTAAGGCTTATTTTATTGTTGTAAAAGGTACTGTATTTATGATTTTTTATGCATGCATTAAACAATAGGGCCTTTTAAAAGTAAGGTGATAAATTTATTGGCTTCACAGTCACTGGAGTACTGGGCATCCAGCTTGAGAGGCTGCCCAGGCAGTGACCGCAAAATGCAGCTGTTAAGAAGGGCTGAAGTTGGAATGACATCAGACTTGCTAATTTGGAAATCTCTCATGGAGGTGAATATTTACTTAGGTGGCTGGCTGTTTATCATTAAATTTGCAGTCATGACTTGAAAGCCTTGCAAGAGTTAGAGGACAAGATCAGAAAAATATTCTTCACAAGTAAATGAGAAGGCTGCGGATGTTTGGTTTCCCTGCGTGAAGAATAGGGACCGATGGTATAGGAAATGGAGAAATCCCTTTCCTGAGGGGGATGTTGCTCTGTGCTAAGCATAGAAATTGCAGGCGTTAAATAAGGATGATGCAATCTGAGGGCAAATGGGTCTCCTACAAATGTTTTGCACAGCTGCCTTGGTGGTGTTGGTAGGAGGAATATGTCAGTGATACAGCCGTTAATGGAACGGGGACCCTTGAGAGGAACGTAGTCAACGAAGAGCAGGCTTTGAGTGGCTCTGCCTAAGAGACTTGGGGAGGACCTTTGTTTCTCCCTTCTCTCCAGCACCAATCTTGTCTTGGCACTTCAGAAACAGATTTTATCATTTGCTTTTTCCCTTCCATTCGGGCTAGAAGTCAGGATGGCATGCAGGAGATCTCCACGGAGCGAAGTTGTAGAACAGACTGGAGAAGGACAGTTCTACAACTGGATCCTGAGGGGTTTTTTTCAGATTTATAATTTTATAAAAGATTTTTTTTTCCAGAACAGGAGAATTCCTGGAGAGAAATAATTAAGCTTCAGCTATAAGCGCTTAGATACCTCTTGCATTGGTATTACAAGATACTTTGTCAGGGAACTGAGTTTGTCTCTCTTTGCCCCGTGTTTGCCTTGTACTAATCCCGTCCCTTGGGGGTTTTGTTGGTTGCTTGCAGAGACCAGTAAGAAAATATCTCCCCCCCCGTCCTTGATGTGTGACAGCTTCTGCAGGGAGCTCGATTTCTTTCCTCTGAAGTACTTGCAATTGGCAAGGGCCACAAATTGAATTTAGGGTAAAATTTCTCGGGTGCCTGTTTGGTACACGTTGTACCTGGGCTCAGGATTAAGCCAGTGATCGTATTGAGAATCGAGGAGCAGTATTTCCTCAAGGGTCAGTTGCCAGCAATATTCCACCCTCCTTTGCAGCGTGGGGCAAGGCTGGAGCGTTTCATTCCTCATCACCAAATCTCCTGCTCTCACAAGGCTCCTTGGTATCTTTTGTCCCTTCTGCAATTTTTTCCTCTTACTGTAAAACTTAGGTTTTGTTCCAGAAGTAGTGTGTTGCCTGTGGCGTTTGTATGAGCAGAGTGGTTGTGAGGTTTTGGCTGAGACAGGTTTCTGTTGGGTGACTGGCCTCAGGGTATAAGGGATAAGACTTTCTCACCTCTTGTCTCATGTCTGGTCTAGTGGGAGGTGTCCCTGCCCATGGCAGGGGGGTTGGAACTAGATGATCTTTAAGGTCCCTTCCAACCTAAACCATTCTATGATTCTATGTTGCTAGTATGAGCATCCCTACTGCTAGAGATCCTTGGGATTCAGGCCTTTATTGAAGTCAGGTTTATCAATACTATAATGAGTCAGTTAAAAACCATGAATGAACCTCTACATGTACACCACTGGGCTCCCAGAACTACAAACTTTTCCGTTACTTGTGTGCACAGACATGGCTTCTGTGGTTTTTAGGATAAGAGCCCCTAATTCCTATTCTGGTCCAACCCACCTCTCTGGAGTCGGGTCTAGGGCTGCCTGCGCACCAGCGATGGGTGCAGGGCACATGGCCCTTGCTGTTTGGACTGCTCGAAAAACTTAACACGGCGGTCACGGTATTCCTTTGCATATAATGTTAATGGCTGAAAAGTGAAAACAGAGGGTGCATAAGGTAAAGCTGCCGCTTTCCGTAGCCCTGTTACTGCAACATATGCAATGTCTTGTGAAAGAAAAGTGATCCCAACTGTTCTGTTTAATTTGTTCTTTTTCATAACTGTGTTCATGTTCCCCATTTCAATAAAAACTGTTTGCTGGCAGCGCAGAAAAAAAGTGAGGGGAGGAGGGAAGAGAGGAGAGAGAAAGCAAAGTGGCTTGATAGAGTTAGAATTAGCATAATCAGGCAAAGCATAATAAAATGCTTTGCAGTGAGGGCTCTTTTGCATAATGCTGTCTCGCTGAGGTGTTGCTGAGGATGGACTGTGGGGAAGGGGAGGACCCAGTGAAGTGGGGGAGTTTGCCATTGTGACTGTCTTTTGGCACCCTCTTCTCAACCCTGTCTCCAGGAGCAGAACGTGGCAGGGAACTACAGCGACAAGATGAAACTTGATGTGAAACGTCTTGCTGTTGGAAGAAGGGGTGGGTTGGTTTGTAACAGCTTGTGTGTATACGTGAGAAGGAAAAAGAAAAAAAAAAAAAAAGCTGTTTTGGGTGATAGTAGCCTTCACAATAATTCAAGAGATTAGGTCTCGTAGACCAAACTGGATACAGAACCGTGTAATCTCACGGCCTGAAAAGTTCAGGACTTTTGGGTGAAAGAGAAATTGGTGAGATGGCTTACGGTTTATTGGTGCGATTCTGTAATACTGTTTTTTAGAAAACAGACAAGAGGCAGTTTTGCTGCCTACCACCTCCAAGGCTTCATTTTCAGCAGCTCTTTGCTCCCCTCCTGCGCACATTCATGCCCCAGCAGACATAATACTCATTTGGCTTCTTGGAGTCAATTCTTTACGTTTGCTGTTAGTCCCAGAGGAAATCCCATTCACGTGGGCAAGCTTCTGATTAGCCTTTGCCATCGGGACAGTGCTTTGGGTACTGGCTTCCAGTATTTTAGCTCTCACGTGACCAAAGAGTATTTAATCAATCCATGATTTAATCAGCAGCTTTGGTTACCAATATACTTTAACTAGATTGGTGGTTAATGGCAGCTGTTAATCCTCTCGCAAAACCATAGGCCTGGTACGGTGGGGCCGCAGGTGTCTGAATAAGCTGATTCAAATCGAATACTTTTTCCCGCAGAAACCTTAGTGTCACCCAACATTTACCTTGTGCATCCTTCACAACCCTCCTGCTCCCAGGCGCAGTTATGAAAAAGCTGTCTTTGGTCTCCTGCGTGTCTTTTTCTGCCTGAACCAGTCAAAGAGTTCAAAAGCACTAGAGCACATTGCTGGGCCTGGTTTTTGGGAACATCCCCTGAATTTGAAAATTTTAGTGGAACTGAAAAAAGAGGGTTGAGAAAAGCTAAACAAGGAATTTCTTTTTGTAAGGAAAAAAATTTGTCATAAGCAAAGCTTTGTGTTACAAAATACTGTATTTAACTTATACACCGCTAGCCAGGCAATCAAAACAAAGAAAAAAAGTCCCATTTTTTAACCTGCACTTAATAATAAGATATTTTTCCACTTGAAAGGATGTTTATTATTTTACAGGAATGTTTTGATTTAAAAAAATGAGCTCAACTTTTACAGCTTAAAGTTTGTTTTACTTCATGAATTTCTGCAGTTGCTATTCCAATATTGGAACAGAGAATAATTATGACACAAGTAACGGAAAAGTTTGTAGTTCTGGGAGCCCAGTGGTGTACATGCTGAGGTTCATTCATGGTTTTTAACTGACTCATTATAGTATTGATAAACCTGACTTCAATAAAGGCCTGAATCCCAAAGATGTCTAGCAGTAGGGATGCTCATACTAGCAACATAGAATCATAGAATGGTTTAGGTTGGAAGGGACCTTAAAGATCATCTAGATCCCATCAAGAAAAAAATAATTCCCCAGAGAATTCTACTAAGAATCAGGAAATTTAGGCTCAATTTTATATCTAGACCTGTTTTTTCTGTTCACCACGATATCCTCCGCTTTGTGGGATGAGGGGTTAGATTTGTTTGCTAGTTAATGGTTTTTGGGACTATTAAAGATAGTATTTAAAAATCAGGCCATTATCTTAGTACCTTCTTCTAAGGACTATTCCTAAATACGTTAAGGGTGAAACCATCCCAATTCATCTAAACAGCCCTCGGGGAATAACGGCATCAATTAGCATAGAATTAACAGGTAAATTTAGCACTTGGCAAACTCGTGAGGGTGACAAGTGTTGAACAAATTCAGTGCGGGGGTTTGTTGGTTTTTTTTCCTTCTCTGGTACCGTACCTGCCGGGGAGCGTTGCATCCTGATCATCCTTACGTGAACAAAAACCGGATTAAAGAAACTCTGTGTGAATGTCTGTAAGTAATCTGGGGCGGGGTCAAATGTTTTGATTAAAGATCCGTAAGCGGGTGGTGGTGTGTGGTTAGAGCTCAGCTGTTTCGTGGCTACCAGGCAGCCCGTAGCCAGAATGTGTTCATGTGTTTATTCACACTCCTGGAAGTGATTAACAGTGCCGGGGTTTGTGACGCTTGAATCAAACCTATTCCATGCACGTTACTATAATTAGGTCAGATACAATGCACAGGCAGAACACAGCTGTTTTACAAATTAATCATGGTTGAAAAGAGTCTTTCTTGCGAAAAACATTGTGTACTGCATTTTTGAATAGCGGAGTTTTTAATATATATGATCTCGGGTTCTCAACCGTTCTTTCTGGGGCAGCGTCCCACTGGTGCGGTTCGGCAGCAGTGCAGTCAGTCACGTCTGCTCTTCCCGTCCTGCTCGGCTCCTCAGGGCGTCCAGCTCGATCCCGACAAACCTAGCTTGAGGAAAGGAGGACTCGGACGTGCTGTGGGGACACGTGCTGTGCGTTTACCGAGTTTTTCAGCTGATAGTGACTTAGACAGAAATATGTCACCACATCCAAATATCATGGGTAGAACGTGCTCCGAGGGGAGTGTAACAGAAACTAATGGCACTGGGCTCGGCTAAGACAAATGTAGCTTGTGTATCCGGGAAATATTTTCAATGGTGATGGGTTACACTTTAAAAAAGCCCAATTATTAAGTGCCACTAAATGTCAATAGAAGTTAGGCTCCTAACCCACATAAATACTTGATTATATATTTTTTTTAACCCAAAGTAGAAGTAATTTGTCTATGCCATGTTCCTTTTTCAAGGTTTATTTATTCACTGTGCAGATCGAGTAATTAATTATTATTTTACCGGTAGCAATGACCCTTGGATCTTATGAAAGAGGGATGTTCTAGGGAACTTCACTGAATATTGTCAACAAGTGTGTTTAAGTCAGCACATTCATTCCAGATTGGAGATGTTGCTTAATAAAAGCACAGTACTTAACTGTTACATAAGTTATCCATTAATTTACTATAGGGAGTATTTTGACTTGCGTCTTTTACAAACATAGATGTAATCTCTAAAGAACATAATGTTTTAGATGAATGTTTTAAGTTACAACGAATATAGCACTGTTAAGTGAAATGAACGGGAAATGCCGGAGCAGACCTGAAACTGTCTCGAATCTGGAGCCTTTGGGAATGGAGGTATTACAGCCAGCCTGAGCTGTATGTGTGAGCGCAGTGGGTATAGCCCCTGTCACTCCTGGAAAAGACTGAAGGTAAGTATGATTAATCCCAAAATTAAAAGATTATGTGTTTAAATATACTCGATAAAATCCGAAGATGGTTTAAATCAGCAGAACTCAGAAGCATGCAGTCCTGAATCTGAAGTTGCCACTGCTTGCTTTCATGTTTTGAGTGTTTGGAGGGCTCTTCATCCATATTCAAGAATTGTCTCCGTATCTGTAAAAGTTAGACCCAGAGTATGTTATGAGATGGAGTAAGAGGTTGGGGTCTTTTGATGCAGTATTAACCTTTTGCGTAGGCCTCACTTGTAAAGAGTAGATAAAATGCAGGCACAGATTCATTGCAGCTTCATTGCAGGTTTTGAACATGCAGATTCCAGCCTGCGCAAAAAAATGGCTGCAATGTTCTCTGAAAGGGATATTGCCACCATGACTTTTGAATTAAATTGAGCAAGCAGAAATGAGATGAGTTTCAGTACATAGCAGGTGTAAACTTGATGTATATTACTCTCATAATGAATTTAAAAGCTCTTGTTATAAATACTCTGGTTCCACAGATGTTAGAGTTGAAAGCTTAGATTTCTCAACCTCAAACTAATTAAAACCAAATTAATACAATTTACTTTTTATATGGAAAAAGAAAAGACAATTGAAATAAAAGACAGAGTTGACATCAGTTGAACAGGACGGCTTAAATAGTGTCAGGCCATTTCCAGAAGTGAAACGGATCCCAAGCTGGTATATGGTAGCGGGAGCGCGTTGGCATTGCATCGAAGTCTCGGCTGTTGACTTCAGGAGTCAAACAGATCATTTTTATTAGGGTCTCCTCGTTGCCTTCACTGGTGAATCGAATCGGATCAGGTTAATAAATTCCAACATCTTATCCATGAGCCGTCTACAGTGCCAGTATCACAGCAGGGTGAACACTGGCATGGCACTGATCAGCACTCTGGGGAGAAAGCGTGAAACCCCCAAACATACAGTTACAGCAAAACTGTGAAGATTTAGCTGGAATTAACTCAGTTCTGGGCTCAACTGGGGGGGGGGAAGAAAAATCTTTTGTCCTCCCTCCTATTTGAAATATAATGCATGTATGAAAATATAATTTATAGAGACATAAATTTTAGAATGCTTTGAGGTAGATGTTGTCTAATTTGCATTTATGGGACTACTGCAAGACATTCTTGTCCAAATTGGATTATTGCTGTTTGGTCCTTACTTGAATCTGGTGTAATCTAAGTACTGTTGTATAAAACGATACAGAGAAAAAGAATGTTTTACAGGCTATTTGGGTTAGTATTTTTCAGTGTCAACCATTGCTTTTTTTTTAAGGGCAAATAAGTTGCTTTTATTTGGAAGGAAACTATTTTTTAGAAATAATGTGTTTATCCATTCTCACATGATTCTGATGAGCCCATGATTTCCCATTTGATCACAATGGTACTTATTCCTGAAAAATAAGTAGAAAATTGTTGAGTTGGACCAGTTCCCTGATCCAGATCACTGTACAGCTGCACAATCATCTGTGCCAGCACAACGAGAGGGGCAACACAGAGGTGGGACAAGTGTCCAGGCAGTCTGGGAGGAGGAGCAGCTTATGCCAGCACTGGTCTGGTCTCAACCTCATGTGGTAAGTCCAGGCTTTCTACCTGATCTACCCAGTTACCCCATTTTTTGAAAAATAAGTAGTACAGTAGTGCAGCATCCCTGGCTTTGCTTGCTTTAGTTTTCCTTTTCAAGTGCTGTACATCGGTGATGTATGACTGCCTGTGAAATACTGGGTTCCAGATGCAGGATTGCATGTCTGACTCTGAAGACCGCTCTTGGTAGTCTTGTTGCATCAAGTTCATGCTAGGCGTTGAGAGTTACAGCTCAGAAGTTTGGCATTCAGCAGCTGTTCAAGCCAACCACACCAGGCTGAAAAACCTTAGAGTAAGTTTTTGTGTAGGATTTCTGCTGTTGCCTGCTTTTGACCCAAACAGAAATATCTTTAGAGCCCTTCATCTGTTCCCTGTGTACAGCTCTGGAACCCCCAATGTAAGAAGGACACGGACCTGTTTGAGCGGGTCTGGAGGAGGCCAGGAAGATGCTCCAAGGGCTGGAGCCCCTCTGCTGTGAGGACAGGCTGATGAGATAGTTGGGGTTGTTCGGCCTGGAGAAGAGAAGGCTCCGGGGAGACCTCCAGTATCTGAAAGGGACCTACAAGAAAGCTGGGGAGAGACTTTTTACAAGGGCAGGTAGTGACAGGACAAGGGGTGGTGGCTTCAAGCTGGAAGAGGGGAGATTTAGATGAGATCTGAGGAAGAAATTGTTGCCCGTGAGGGTGGTGAGACCCTGGCCCAGGTTGCCCAGAGAAGCTGTGGCTGCCCCATCCCTGGAGGTGTTCAAGGCCAGGTTGGACGGGGCTTTGAGCAGCCTGATCTAGTGGGAGGTGTCCCTCCCCATGGCAGGGGGGTTGGAACGAGATGATCTTTAAGATCCCTTCCAACCTAAACCATTCTATTTTCATTTTTTTAGCTTCAGTTCCAGCTGGAGTGGTGTAGCCTTTGGCAAACCAATAATTTTTAGAGAAAGCCCATATAAACGTTTCAGAGTTTGAAGGGAGGGAGAGGGAATCCAAACCAACTCCATTTTAAGTTTGCCTCTGTAAGTGTAAGGACGTTGCGGGTATTTCTTGTGACAGAAGCTTTGCTACAGAAGTCACTAACAGTGGTATCCAGAGGTCTTTCTCAGGCAAGGTGCCCAGTGAGGTTAATGGGGATGGGTGCTTTCATAGGACAGAATGCACTGGACCAATTATTTGCATTTAGCAGTTATGTGGAAAACTACAATAACGGTATTTTTATGTGAGCTGGCTTTTTAAGGTGCGCGTGTGCATAGGTTATGCATACCACGCTACTTTCTGTTGGGAGAAATAGAAGTTGTTAGAGTGCAGATGCAGGGCCTTGCACCGAAGACGGTTTTCCTTGCGTTCAACAGGTGGCTAAGTGAGCTCTAGATAACAAGAACTTGAAATCTGAAGGGTCTTTCTACGGATTTTGGTGTGGCACAATGAAAGTCTGAGCTATCAAGGAATTGCTTGCAATAGTGCTAATTTTTCAGAGGCGGCTAAAGAAGTGCAGGACGTAATTCCCCATGAATAGTCATAGAATCCAAGTGCATAAATCTTCTTTGCTTCTTAAAAATCCTTCGTCAAAGAGACTCCCCCCCCCCCCCCGATCACTTTTGTCAAAAAA
>VYXH01012753.1:17538-104233 GCA_013397275.1 Burhinus bistriatus
CCCCCCAGTTAAATTCTTTAAATAAACAGTCCGTGTCCTTTTGCTCAGTTCACTTCTTGGATGCAATGTGACCAAAGTTTAGGCTGGTTTAAAAGAGAGATAGACTCTCCATTATACCTGGGGTCAAATAATCTGATTATAGAACTCCATTCTTTCTACTCCATTGATCCAGTTTATTTTCAGTTCTGTCTGTGCTGAATGGGTTGAATTCATTAGTCACTTCAGGGAAGGCTGTAAACGTTCGGTTATCATCTGCGTGGAACTGCCAGGTTGGGTATTGTACACAAAAATCAGAAGGCGAGGAACAGAAAATGTCTGTAGGTAAAGATCAGCCATTGCTTCTGAAAAAAAGTGGAAGCTATTCTATGTGACTTGGGTTCAGAGGTGGATTTGAAATTACCTAATTTCATCGTTTACAGTTCAGCACACAAATTCATTCCTATTCAACAATAAATAAAATATGAGGTTTTTCTGCACCTTCATCTGTCACTTAGGCTTACTGCACATGAAAAGATCCTGCTCTTGGCCTGTGTAATATTTAACAAATACCATATGCCAATTATGATAAATCATTTGTAAAATAACACAGAAAGGGTGTAAAATCCAGATAGGCTATATAAAGGTTTTGCATGATCTAATTTGCTTTAAAAATTATAACATGCTAGATCTTATTCCATATGTACATCAGTTTTTCATTGGACATACAATTTTCGATGCTCTGAATTAAGGGCAAGTATCTGCTCATCAAGGAGGGCAGTTAAAGCATTGTGTAGAACTTGAATTTCACTTAAAAGCCCAAAGAATAATGGAACCTTTTGAGAAGCTGACAAGAAGCATTTAAAACAAAAGCTTTTCAGAGTACTTTTTTCATGTTATGTAACATAAAGTCATTCTTTGGAACTTATGACTGTGAGATGGCTTTGAAATCAAGAGAGCAACACAGTGTAAAAATAATGTATTTTCAAAAGACAGGTATGTGATTAATGAGGATATTCAGGATTAAAATTATTATTCAAAGAAGTCATGATTTTTTGGTATGGGTGCCAAGTCTAATGTTCAAGGACATAAACTAAATAACAAGGGCTGAAGTCTGGAAGGTCATGATGTATGATAAAAGAATAATAGCCAGTAAATTTTAACACATACCGGTTTCCAACTGACTTCATGATAGGCCACGTGTGTTTTGTGCTAGATGCAGTTTATGATCTGCAGTTTGGAGAAGTACAGCCTTGGCCTAAATTTCAGTTCCATTTTCCACCTGATCTCATTCTGCTTCTGTTCTCTTCACTCTTCTTACCTTTCCTGTTGTGGTTTGAGACTGAATTGACAATGTGGAGATAAATGGGCTGATGCCAAAGCATTTTTAATCATGGGTGTATTTAATGTCGAGTGACACAACACCCTTGTTCAGTGAGTGGAAGAGATGGTGCAATCACAATGCTTTAGGTCAGAAGGGACCTTAAAGCTCATCTCATTCCAACCCCCCTGCCATGGGCAGGGACACCTCCCACTAGCCCAGGTTGCTCCAAGCCCCGTCCACCCTGGCCTTGAGCACCTCCAGGGATGGGGCAGCCACAGTCCTGGAGAGAAGCTGGGCAGGCCAGAGCAATGATTTTAAGCCTGACCCCTGGTCTCACAGGGGTGGCCATGGGGTACAGAAGAAAGTCAGGTGGGTCATCGTGGCAGTTCTAGCTGTGGGGCCCTGCGGTGGCAGCTCTTCACTCTCATGGACTCTTTGTCAGGCCTCACGCCAGACCCCATAGCTTAGAGGATTGGATAGGCGATATACAGCTCTGATTTGGTCAAATTCCTCTGGTGTCTTTGCTGGTGCTCACAGCCTGCCCCTCCAGAAGGTTCTGCTCGTGTTGGCAATGACAGAGCATTTAACACCTTAGTTATAAGGAAGTAATTTGAGGTTAACAAAGTTTAACCAGTCCCAGTACCAAACTACTACAGCTGTTCAGACGGCAAACTCATCTGACGTGTATGGCGCATCAAGGACCTACTAAAACAACAACAGTAATGATCACCCCCATCAACTGCCTCTCATGAGATATGTTATCATCACCTCTGGCTTGATGTCCTTCATCCAAGGATTTGAAAATAATAATAATAGTAGTAATAATTTTTGAAAATATTATAAAAAAATTAAATACTTCAAGTGACATAAGACAGACTGTCCAAAGGGGAGCTCTCAATAGCATTGTGTCCCAGTAAACAGCTTTTCCTCCTCCCGTTTTTGCAGTAGTCATGATTCTGAGAGTCCCTCCTCTCAGAGTGAGGCAGAAGATGTGCCCAGGTTCTCCTCGCAAGGACTGCAGTTCTTCCTCACCTGGTGTCAGCCTCTCCGGCAGAGTTTCTTTAAGTATGTTTGGAGCAAGGAGAAATCGCTTTACTGATTAACTCTTAAGCTCCCTGCTTCTCTCTGAGCAGGGGAGGTAGGTTTTTTTCACAGTATAAACAGACGTAAACACTGAGGTGCAATGACTGTAAATTTAATTCTAAAATGCACCCAGATGAAGACAAGAAGTAAGTGTAAAAACACTCATGTAAATGCATGAGCTTCAAACAGCAAGGTCACCAGAATTATCTTGCCCATGACGTAGGTTTTGCTTAGTTCTCATCTTCCCCATAAACACTTGTGGCTGCTTTCTCAGGATCTGGTAATCACGAGCCAAACTGAACCAACCGTCTATCAATCTTTGCATAACGCTGACTGCTGGTGAAAGAGGACAGCCTGAAATACTTCCCATCCCCTCTGAAGCCGCGGTAGCATTAAACTTTCTAGAACAAATTGTGCCAAAGGGTAAGTGGGCAAGCCAGATGCTAAAAAAAAACATTTGGCTGGGACTGAGCACAATCTTCCTCTTCTCTGCCAGTAAATCAAAGAGCTTTTGACAATAATTGTACGGTATTGTGTGTGCAATAAAATAAGTACATTTTTGCAGTTTTAGTTTTTTATGACAATGCTGTTGTAAAGAAAAGGCTTAATTTGGATACTACAGTAGACAAAAATTCTACTGAAGTGAACACGTTGTCCTTGCTTTGGGTTGCAGAACAAGGCTGAGTAGTAATGTAACCTTATTGATGTTAGAGTAGTATCCAACCTAGAATGTGGGAATGGGATTCAGGGAGCAGAAGACAGATCCTCTTCCACAGAACTTAAAATCAACAGGTGCAAGACAGGAAAGTCCATTATTACACCCATTTTATAGGTTAAGAAGTGAGGAACATAAATGAAGGGAGTCGTACTGATTGAGTAAAGAGTAAAACTCTCTCTGTTTTTCAAGGTACTAGCACTCTTTAATGGGCGTTTCGCGCTTGCTGGCGGACAGGTAATGTCTCAAACATTTCAGGGCTCTGCTTGCTGCCTACTGGTACGTCCAGTACACTGGTAAACCAGGCAAAAAGCCTCAGCCTGAAGCTGATGAATGGTGGAAATAACGAGGAGCTGGTTTTGCTGGTGTCTTCTTCCACCAAACCATCCAGTCCTGGATGCAGCCAGAAAGCAGATACTGCACAGCATAAACTTACAGATCCTGGTATTCCTGTTATCCTGTTTATTGCTATTTTTCAAACATAACATGAGGTTCTCACTAAAATTTTAATCAAAGTGTTATCTCAGAGGAAATCACAGGGTTGCATTTTGAATCACTACTGAAGACAGACCAAGCTGTTTTGAACAGAGGCCAGTATTTAAACTGGTTTTTGGCATTTACCTTTTATTTAATATGAGTGGACATGAGGCTTAGAGTGACAGAAAATTCACAGCCAAGATAAATGCCAAAGCACAGGCTTGTTTTGTGTTGTTCGAATGTATAGTATAATACTGGTTCGAATCAGGCATGATCCTGTCTGTATGCTTTCAGTTCTTGGCCAGGAGGCTGGATTGCTGGTCCTGGGAACAGCAGCCAGTCCTGCCCTTCAGACCAGGTAGCTTTCAGCCTTGAGAGCAGAACTTTTGTCTGCTGCCAGCTTTGATGCTGGGAGTGCCGAATAGTACTGCTCCTGAGGGGGCTACTTAGTAAGAATAGGCAAGATAGCCCTTCTCCCATTTCCTTCCCAAACTACTTCCCATCAGATGCTTGGAAGGCAAGAGTTTTCTGTTCTGCGTCCATTCTCTGTCCCGTTCCCACGCGGTGACCTACAGAGGAATGACTCCCTCCGTTCCCAGAGCCAGCCCTTGCCCACTGTGTTCTCCCTCCCCCTGTGTTTTCGCTCCCCCTGCGACACAGTCCTACAGAACGCTGCCGCGTACCTTGGCTTCCCTCTGCTCTTCCTTTCACCTTGGCTGCTCGCTTCTGCAGAAATAGATGAAGTCCGGTTTGGATTGCTAGACGTAGCACGCCACTCTTCAGTAAGACCTGTGTCAGTTGGGTCTATTATTTAATTTCTACAAGGCAAGTGGTACATGCCAACCTTGCAGCAGATTTTTTTTTTTTTTTAAGTTCTGCTGTGAACTGGTGAAAATACTGGCGTTACAATTCCACTGAATCCTAAGGGCTGCCAAAACTGTGTCATACAAAGCCTCACGCTGTATTCCGTATCCATATTAATTTGCACTGAGACTAATTGGCTATGAAGACTTGATCCTTGCAAAGCACCGAGGACTCTTCTCTCGATTCTAAAAATGCTTCCGTGTGAAGTTCACCAGTACTAAGGCAAACGTGTTCTGAGGGCCAGTCCCACCACATCATACATTAATTCCTCTGGGGAAATGAGTAACTATCACAAATCCGGCCAATTTCCTGTCACGATGGCAGAGACCATTCTTTGATCATTTTTGTTTGTTTGTTTTTTTATTTCTTTTATGCACTGTAGTAGGTGTTCTACACATATGGAAGAACTGCCTTACAGAACTTACTTTCAAAATATATTACCAAGGCAATAGATAGATTCTAATAAAACATAAGTCAGAGCATTTATGTTACTGGTATTAGAGGGAGACAGAGCTACCCATCTTGGCTACTGTTAAAATAGTTTAATATCTACTGGAATAAGTTCAGAGATTACTCTGATGGGAAATACAAGAACCTCTATAGACGATAAACACTTAAGTGCGTGAGTTATTCTCACTGATGCTATGCCGGATTTGGGAACGTTTACGCTAGAAATTACAGTAGCGGTGAGTGTATCACTTTGAAACGGACCATAAAAAGAAAAGTTTGCCTTCAGATTCACAGTTTATTAGAAAGAAAGAAATTACTGCAAAGTGTAAAATTTTCCTTGAAATACTTAAATGTAAGAACAACCTCCATTTCCCTTGGGGAGTAACGAGAACGTGTTGTCAGGGAGCATCCTGCGCGGACGCGAACAGATGCCTGACCTCATCTGAGAAGTCATGAAGGTGATTGGAAGAGAAATGAACTTAAAAAGCTTGACATGACTAGTTTGCATATTCATCATTAGTTTTATAAGTGGCAAAACAGGGTGCGTCCAGAATAATTAAGCACCTTAATACATACCACAGAGTAGAATTTAAAAGTTGGTTTCCATCACTGTGCTTTATGCCACCTCTTTTTGGGGAAGGCTCGAATTGAGTGTGAGATGGAAAGGCTTTCCTAGGTCTACGTAAAAACAAAACCATCCTTCCTTAGGTAAAGAAAACAAATGGTGCTGCTTGCCACTGGTTTATCTGCGAATTTCAAAGCACTTGATTGGAATAATTATTAGCGATGGTTAGTCTCAGAGCGCTTTGTAGAGAAGAATTAGATATTTTTCTTGTTTTATGAAGAAGAGTCCAGGACACAGAAAGGTTATGGCCAAAATTTGATTGCTGCCCTCTTACAACTTGAAACACAGCCAGAATATTTAAAGAGTTCGTTTCTGTGTGTTGCACTTAAGAAAATAACTGGATTTTTTTTTTTAAATTAAAAACGGGGGTTACCTTTTGGAGCTTTTTTCAAAATCTAACCATTGCATGCAGGTATTTAAATAGGGACCAACGGCCACTTTTGCATATTGAATATTGGAAAATACAGTTCTTCAGGTTGCCACGAAGCTGTCCCAGATAATTTCAAAGATGACGAAACCGGAACTTCTCAAAACTGGATTGTCACTGTTCCAAGTTAGCCCAGACAGATGCAGTAAAAACACTGATGTTACCAGTTTGCTGTACAGCCAATTAATTATCCGGGAAAGTTCTTAGTTTTACATATGCAGGGTTTGGTTGTTAAGACCAGTTCTGCCCTTGGAATAAGTGGGTGAAGATAAAGGATGAATACAACGGAAATCAGCCCACTGGGTTTTCTGTGTTTATACCGTGACTAAGTTTGTCTCCTTTCGTCTTCATACATCTATGGCATGACGATGTCTTCAAGTGCATCAGTACCATTGTGGCTGGTCTGAAAGAAGGATGATTGCTAACGTAATTCCAAAGGCTGATGGAAAATGACTGTATTTTGAAACTTTAATGGAAAATTTATTGTGAACTTCTTGGGAAGTCAGTGAGGAGACACAAGTGAACAGATCTACTGACTGGAAATCTTAGACAGTGCTCTTGTTAACTCCCTTATTAACAGTACCTATCTTTTGTGATTTATACCTGTACTGCTTCAGTGTTCCTGTGATCTTATCGTTTGTTGTATTCAGTGCTCACTTTTATGGATCTGATCCAAGACCCTGAAGTCATGGTCCGAGAGCTTGATGTCAGTCCTCTCTTGGATTTGTTTGGGCCAGAATTCACTCCAGGTAATGCTAGGTGCTTAAGTGAGACATCTTAGTATCACTCCTGTAAATATGCTCTATCATCAGAAGAGATACCCACACCTCTAGTGGAAATACAGATTTTTAGCAACTGCTGAACTGCTCTCTGGAGATAAAGAGCCTGGAGTAATGCACTCCTAATGCATGTGCTTTGAGCTCTTCAACCTCACTCAGCATGGAACTGCACTCATATCCAGACTCACGTTCTGTTGATCCTATTCCTTAGTTTGTGAAGGCTCTGGGTCAAGACTGTTTGATGTATATGTGGTAATACAATGAAAATTTATATTAATCGTAATCCTGGTAATAAAAATGTAGTAATTAAAGTACCTAAAACAAAGCAAGGTTCTTGAGACACAAATGAATAATCAGCATTGGCTTATCAACTGCAATGCTGGTTGCGTAAAATCTGCCAACAAAAATAACAGCTAAATGTACGATGAAGCTAAGCTGTAAGCTGCTCACTTATTATAGAACCATTAGTCATTTCATCACACCTCCAACCTTTCTTTTTTGTTCTTTTAATTTCTTCTGCATAGACTTATTTTTAGAGGAACTTGCTGCACTTGGATTCATGCACAGCAACACAGCCTAAAATATCGTCCTTTGAATTAATTCTATTTTTTTCCTTCTACATCAAAACAACTAAAATTATACTGCATGGCATATCCCAAGCATTCCTTCTACCCACCCTCTGCTTTTTATGTATGAAAAATATATGCAGTCAATGTGCAATGGCTTGACTGGGCTAATTCTAGTTAATGGTGTTGAAAAATACTTTGTAGCTCTCGTTTATACTGTGCTTTCAAGTTTTAGAATAATTCCTCTGGATGAACTGCTGAAGACGTGAGGAGGATCCGAAGTGGTTTAGTTCCCTGAAAATAACCTTAAGCCTAAGACTGGCAGGGATCCCTTCTGGTGGCTCCAACAGTCAGGCAGGTGGACTATGCAGGGAACTCGGGGCAAATCTTCGCGTACCGACGTGTGTGGGGTTTGGGAGACCTATGAGTATTCTTTGCTTATGCAGTTCTTTGGAAACTAGCTTGGGTTCCTTAAAGTTGAAATGTGTTATTAGATGTGATGCTAAATCAGTTATTAGTTGAGCCAACTTAGGGTTAAATTCTAACCTATGAAATGTGAAGAACACAAGCAATAGGACAAGATTAGCAGCATATGGTTTTCAGCAGCTGAAATATTAATTGATATAGCTCTTCATATTAATTTAGATTACAGTAGCATTCAGTTTCCAACTGGTATGACTGCAGTCTCTTGAGCACTGTGCAAATATGAAGGGACAGTCTTATTTTTTCTGAAGTAATTTGTATGCTGAAAACACTTTATGCTCCCAACCTGGTAAGAGCAAAACAAAGAACTTAACCTCAAATACTTCTCAAAGAACATCTTTAGAAGACACACTGTTTGTCCTGGGAGCATTTTTCTTACACATATCATCTCACTTTGGCACTTATATATAAAACTATAACGAATCTTTTGTCCGATGTTTTGCTAGCTGCAACTGCAACATAAACCTTACACTTTGAGGCAGTCAAGTGCACCATGTAGCAACAGTGGGATTCTGAGATGTTGAAAAGCATCCAGACAGTCACCAAATGGGGATTATTGGTTATCCATCACCTTTGACATCACCTAAGTTCCTGCAGTCTGTAGTATGTCTCTGTTTGTAGCTAATACAAATATCCTGCTCATATCACAGGCTTACTTTTAGAAGTGGTCCAAGTAAACTTATGGCCGGATCTGAGGAAATTCTCTTTTTTGCCTCCTCACATGCACCTTCCTCTCCCACTACTATGCAGGATTATTTTTCTTTGTCATAGTCTGTCATACCGTATTAGAGTTTTTCCCCTATCATTGGTTCTGCAGGTTCAGTAACACCCCACTATCCATCATTTCTTTGTCTCCCAGTTTAGTCATTAATCATTTAACACTTTGCATGGCTAACTGTCATTATCCTGTTTTTCCATCCTTCATCCTTGATTGATTTGATTGACCTTGATAAGCAGCATGCATTTGAGGTAGATGATGACAACAAGGCAAGTGGCAGCAAGAGCATTTGCACTGAAGGATTTCTTGGGCACTCAGATCTGACTGAGAACGGTTGAGCAAGATCACTAGGGCATTCCAAGATTTGATCTTACGAAGAGATCTGCTGATCAGTCTCCAGTCAGTAAGCAGTCATCTCTTGATTTTCATTTTAAGAAGTAGCCAGCATCTCCAGCTGCCCACAAGCCAGCTTTGAAAAGCCAGCATCTCCTCCACCTCTCCTGTTTTTCTTGGATGTTCAGTTGGCAGTTGACAGTTCTGATGACTTGCTCCTGCCTCTGCCTCCTCCATGTCATATGTACCATCCCCGTGTATTTAAATTGAGTATTTACGTCCCTGTGTGCATCCACTCTCAAGTAATTAACTTCTGCAGAAAAAATTACTTAGGTATCCATCTAACTGCTAAGTGTTGCACTTTTCAAGAGCACATCCTTGACAGTGTGCAGTGTACACCTGTACCAGGTTCTACCTGTAGATTATTCCGAATGGCTGCTCATTAAGAGTTTGGCAAATATTAACAACACTGGGCACACTGAGATGATGGGGATGCGTCTCGCAGTGGTGCATGCCTTTCCGTTGGCAGCATGGTTTACTGCTTAGACCAATGGCCTGAGGCAGGATTCATGTCCCCCACTTCCTTCCACCCTTGGTTTCTCCCCTTGCAGTGCTAGGAGTGGACTCTACGTGTCTCTGTATATTAGGATGTGGTGGTTTTCTTATGGGGTTGCTCTGGTATTACACAGTGTCTGTATGTGTTTCCTGTATGTGTTTACTCAAGAGAAATTGGTTTATATCCTCTGTTTATCTATTTATCTTCCTTTTCAGCTACATAATAATTTCAACAGGTACTATAAAGTGCAATCAATTAACATCTGTGAAAACAGGAGATCCCCAAATGGGGAGATACTCTGCAGGGGCTGGTAGTGGTTGCTTTTAATTTCCTACTGAGGTGTCTCGTTGGTGTGAGGTTCTGTATGAACGTGGAATGCTGTGCAAGGCTCTGGTCCCGGTTTGTAATATTAGAAGTAGGTCGCTGTCATATAAGCCAAAGAATAATTGGAAAAGTTTTTGGGTGTCAAAAGAAACAAACGGGCTCACCACAAGTGGTGGAAGTTGTAGAGTATTTGCCTAACTGCCACTGTCAGCTCCCTGTGCTGCTGCGTGTGCTGGCTTAAGGCTCTGTGACTTATATCTGAAGCAGAACACGGCCAAGTGAGAAAAACCCAAGACTTGAAGTAAAGCCAGTTTGCTGATGTTTGGTATCAAAATAAGTCAGGCCCAATTTGCTGCAGCTGGTAGCTGAATCTCACGCACAGAACTTCCTTAGTGAATTACAGGGCTGCTAGTTAGCGGAGCATGGCCATCCGTCTCGCACTGATCAGTTCTCCCACGGCCAGCCCTGCTACCTGCTCTCAGAAATGGCTGGGAAAGACCCATTAATCACAGCGCGTTCCGCCAGCCTGGTGATGCCCACTGCTAAATAGAGGCAGGAGCCCTCTGTTCCACCACGTGCTTTACTTGTCAACAGAGAACGCATGCCGCAAAGCGGGACTCTGTCTTCTAGTCAGTGCAGAGAGACAGCCGTGCTAAACCTCTTTAAGAGTTTCTCAGACTCTTTATTCGTGGATGGACTTTTCTTTCCTCTTGTGTCCTGAATGTTTCCTATGTGCTCATTATTCCAGTAGGGAAGTAAGTCTGGATTGGCCTAAAGTGCAGCACAGTTCTGCAAAATCTTTACCAAGGTAGTGGTTTATTTTCCTTATAAATCTGTGGGCTAAAGAGTTGAACTGCACCCAACGTAAAGTGCTTCCTATGGCTTGGAGCTAAGTAACTGGAGGGAGCACGCACCCCAGCTTGTAAGCCCATTTAACCCTACGTGGAGAAAAAGGGCACCTGTGAATACCTGTTCTCTGCGCTAATGAATAATGTGAAGAAGCAGGTAGAGCCATCTATCTGTGCTCTTTCTGGCACAACTGAGGCATAAGCCAGACAGTTCCTGGGCTCCATTTCCATTCCTGTTTGTCAGAATTAGGCTGGAGAGCAATTTACTTCTGGTACAAGCTAACAAAGAAGAATTACACAAAGATACCAGTGAGAGAAAGTGCTTCTGAATTGCTCTGTTGTTTCTGACATAATGCATCTTGCACATATTACCTTTTTTTATTCTCTCCACTCTAACTCCCAGAGACAAAGCCTGGTTCTCCAAGGAAGTAGGGTATAGCTTTATTGACAGTTATGACAGAGGAAATGTTTCCTGGAATCGATGATAAACGCAATCAGTAGAGTCTTGAGGCTGTGCACTGTATATCGTCTTTTTTGATGTTGCATCATCAGGAAGTCATGATGAACGTATGACTGGAATTCAAGAATCCTAGGTTTCCTGTCTGTCTCTGCCACCGGTCCACTGACCTTGAGCAATTAATTATATTTCTTCAGATATCTGTTTCCCCACTTGTGGGGATAATAATAATGATTTTCACCATGAAGTGCTTGAGACCTGCTAATGCAGACTGTTTGACAGTGATGCGTTGTCCTGACGACTTGGAGCCTGAAAAAAATTCCCCCCCACCTCATGGAGGGCAGGGTGTGGGTTAGTTTGCAGCAGGCAGAGCACGAGCAGAGCGGCAGCTGAACTTCAAGAAAAAGAGGCATTTCATCGCCCCACATGTCGGATGATGGCAGATGCAGGTGGTCAATTAGCTAGATGTGCCAGGGATCAGGAAATCAGACAGATCTGAGGACATGATAAGATATAATTGTGGTGCAGAGGAAAAAGAGCACACAATTAGAAGTGGATTCTCAAATTAAAGCACAGCATGTGATGTGAATTCCTGTTCATACTCTAAAAGACTATCATATGCCAGTGGGCTATAGCATGTGTTCCTTTTTTTTTTTTTCCTTTTCTTTTTTTCCCCTCTTTCCTAAACCCTGCTGCTTGGTAACGGCAGTATTTTTGGGACTGATTCTTTTGCTAATTGCTAACCAGAAATAGCACCTAAGTTTGGCAGAGCTTTCAGGAGAAGAAGAATGAAGGCTTTTTGGGGGAGAAAATTCAGATATGCATAAAACTTGCATAAAAACCTGTTTCATTCGTCTCTCTGAAAATTCATTGCTCAGGCATACGCAGAATGAATACCATTATGACAAGTGGCATAAGGTCCAAAAAAGCCAGACTGCTTTAAAGGGGTTAAAGTTCTAGCTGTTCTCTTTTCAGCATTCAGATTTGAATGTGATTTGCATCTTCTGTGTCTTTTCAGGCGTACCTGGTGCCAGGGCCTTGGCGTGAGCTTACGGCTGTCCCACACTCCGTGTGTCTCATCCCGATGTTGCTCGCGGGCTCACCAGGCTAGCTTGTGTCCTGCTGGGAACACCATGCTGGTGTGTTGAGTGATAAAGAGTGAAATGAGGGAGCAAAAATCTTGGAATCTCTTCCCTTCTTCAAAAGGGCTATGTAGTGGGACTTGTGATAAATTAGTCGGAAGACTGCTTGGCCCCTGCAAGCATGCTTCTTTTATCCAGCAGCTAGAAAGGGTGACTCGGAAAAAGGAAATCGGCTATTTGGGTAGTTTCTGGATCTGCCAGGGTGCTGCAGGTCCGTCAGCTTTTACTGGAGTTTGGGATGCCCCTGGCCTCTTAAGTCTCGGCTTACAGCACGTCATGTTTTGTGATGAAATAACGAAAGCTGGAGAGCAGCGGCCCCTTTATAAATTGTTGGCCTGCATCTGTTTGATTCTGTTTGCGTGTGAAAAACAAAAGCAATAACTATTTAGGGACCAAATTATAGACGTTTTACTGGTACTGGTGAGCATTTACTCATGTGAGTAGCCTCATTGACTTCAGTAGTTAAATGAGCTGCGTCGTTAAGCTTTTAATGCTTATGTCCCTCGCTGATGATACAAATCAGCAGTGTCCTTCCAGGCTGAGAAGGCATGGCAGTGTGGGCGCAGAGTTCCTTGGAGCGTTGAAGTTGGACACAGCGGCACCTGTTGTTGGAAAGCTAATAGAAATAGATGTGATTAAATATACAGGCTGTGAAGCTTTTATCTGAGCCCATCACTCAGTAGGGAATGCTATAATTATTTTGTACTGTAGGGTGATAAAATATATATCCATTTTTATTTTTTCTGAGTCACATATTTTTTACGGCAACTGCAGAAAAGAAACCAGATAATGTACGTAAAGGGGAAGCTGGAAATGAACCAGCTTTGAGCTGTAGCGTCTGAAGATGTACATTTAAAGTAAAAGAAAAAGTAGGGAAGAAAAAGAATAAATGGAGTTATTTTTGTATAACATTATTTCCGGGAACAAATCAAAAGACCACACTCCTTTCTTGTCCTAATTAACGTCAGATCAGGCAGCACAGTTGATTTCTGCAAACTTTTCTCATGTGAATTTTTTTTTCTGAAAGTTTTTTTTTCATTTCTGAATGGATTATTGCAAGGAAACGGGGATTATACTGAGTATGTCTCTTAGTGTTACTTACCTATTGGCAGCTCTTACAACGGTGCTAATCCACCTCAACAGATGCTCTATTATTTCAGGCTGCTTTGAGTGTTAAATTTTCTCATTCATCTATTGTTGCTGTTATTAGTTGGACACTTTAAGTCTCCAATCAGAGAATGAGAGCTCCTGGAAGTATCTCCTGTACACAAATGAATAGAGTCCCTGCTTGTGAGGATTTGGAATTACAGCCAGTCAGAAAATGGTTTGGATTTTTTTTTCTTTCTCCAAGAAAAATCATGAGAAAAGCAGGAGAGATTTTTCTGACATCTACCCTTTTTTCCCCACCCTGCATTTACATAACTAATCCTCAAAAAAAAAAAAAAAAAGGCTTTGTGAAGCAAAGGAAAAAAACAAACCCAAGCAAATCCTGATACATTTTTTTCTAGTGTGAAGCAAAGGTAATTATTTTTTATTTTTTAGTGAAGTCCTTTCACTACCACCAGATTTTGTGAGATCTTGATGAAAATTCTGTTGGATTTTTTTTTGTGATTTGTATTAATTGACTTTTTTATATCTGGGAAGGTAAAAAACCAAATCAAACAAACAAAACCAGTGAGGGGGGATGGCTCCTGAACTTGCATAAATTAATTGGGAGAGAATATGCAAAATCAACCTTGAGGTCTGCGTGCTCTTTTGCACATATTCCTATATCCTAACTCTCTGCCCAAAGGCACGCGTGTGAAAGGATATATATGTATGCATAATTAGCAGCACCTTTCATCACAAGTCTCCCAAGGGCATTAGGACTGCATCAGTATGTGAGAGGTTTTTAATTGTGTGTGTTTTTTACTAGGAGAAATGCATGTCTCAGTTCCAGCTTCATGTTGCCTGGTTTCCCAGAGCCAGGCTATGCCACCCTGGCAGTGTCCGAGCTGACGGGAGCAGAGGTGGCCCCTTCAGTACACTGCCGTGCCAGGGCCCGTGCACCCAGCTCTGCCAGGACTCCCCGTTGGCCCCATCGTTCGAAGGTCTGATGGGGATGCAATGGTGAGATGCATTTGAAGCACAAGGTCCGTGCAGAGATGAAGTACCTGGGAGTGTTTCTCGGTGTATGGCCGTGTCCCCAGCTGCAGGATATCCCATGGGGATCGTAAAAGGAAACCTAACTGCATGACCAAATGAAAGCTACGGTGTGCCCCCGAAAGGTTCTCTGGGAGATTAAATGAACAAAGTGTTTATGATACTGTTAGAGCTTATGGAAATAGAGCATAACCAGGTGTCACTAAGATTATGGCCAAAAAAAATCCAGGCATCTTCAGGAGATGGTGATTTTTAAAAGATCAAGAGCCTAGAGGTGGGAAACAGTGAGGTCATCGGGTCTTCCCTCCAGAGGGCCAACAGCTGGATTCTTAACCATACAAATAAACGCTGCACGTTAATTCTACAATTGATAATTATAAGATTGTCTTCTTTACACATTCTCTGTTAGCTGACTGTTGTTAGTTTGATTTAAAACATTATGCTGTAGATTAGCCTTTGAAACTTCTGTGGCTTTTCGGCAGATGAAGGTTCCCTCCAGTCATCTGGTTTGTAATGTTCTCATTATATGCTTATTGTCCAGCAAATGAGTTATTTGCAAATATGTGTATAACTGGGATGAAAAATGTTTGAACCCGGTTCTTGCGTGTGGAAAAGCCCCTTTATATTACTGTGGTTTGTGAAAGGGCCATCATGTGGATAGAGCATTCATTTGAGAGTCTCCATTTAAGGGAGTTTTGGAACTAGGTTATAGACTTGTCCATCTTTTAATAATTCGTGTAAGCTTGACTCTTAAGTCTAATTTTTCTTTAAACATTGAATATAATTGAAGGCCTTGTTACATTCGTATACAATAAATCAATTTCTCCCAAAAGGCAACTGCCTCTCGAATTAGTGTTAGTATTCTGATAATCTTGATTCAGCGCAGCTGTGTAGACTTGCATGTCAGACTCCTGTTGTAGAGCACGCTAGGAGTTCACACAGAAGAGAAAAGGACTTTGTGTTGGGTCAGTGCAGGGACTCAGTGCAGGGGACTTCAGTGCCTAAGACTTACCTTAAAAATGTATTTGGAAGCCTTGATGGCTCAATGGTATTGAATGTGCTCCTGATGGAATTTCTAAAAGTACCTGAGTATCTCGACGGTGTAATGCAGAGGGGTTCACATTTGTCAAATAGATGTGGGGGATGATATGCTACATATACCAAATGAAGGATAAACAGAGCCTGTTGGATTTGGATCTCCTTCCCCAAAGCTTTGGCTGTTCCGGGAGGAGAGCTGTCCACATAGTGTGTTTAGTTAAAATTCCAGAGCATTCAGTGTTACTGTCTACTGGATAGCAGGGGGTAAATGTTGTATGTTATGCTCAGCTGCTGCTGAGGTCTGTGCATAAGGGATGCAATTGTTTATGGTAAATTTTCCCCTTTTAATGAGGACACACTCTTAATGAGACAGTGTTTTGGAGAAGGGTTCATTAGTCATTTGCTATTCTTGTCACAGCTCAGAGTTAAGCTGGAACGGCTGGCTTGGCATAAATGCACACTAGTGTGCCTCGGCGTTAGAACGTCTTGGGAGACATTGTGACACAGGGCAGATAGGTGTATTGACTGGGAAGAGAAAATGAAAGCTAATTTCCCATTGCTGTGGGTATTTCTGCACAGCAAATTAATAGATGACTGGAAGGCAGGTAGTCATGCCTGCGGTCATCTTTCGTCTAGGTAGTTACGGATTGCAGTTTTAAGAGGGGGTTCTCCTGCGCTGGACTTTGGTCTAGATTGGATGAGCTTGCTGGGGTCTCAGGGTATTTATCCCAGTTACTGACTTCAGAGCAAGTGGGAAATATCTATTTATAGGAGCCATATGTGCACTGGTTTTAATCCAGTTAGCATGGAGGACAATAGTAGTGAATACATAGTGACAGGATTTAGAGTGTAAACCAGTGATCTGAGTATCTACCCGCAGAATTGTTGTGCTTCTGTATCTTGCAATTGTGGTGTGAGGATAAGTCCAGTGAAAACTGTGACGTGTTCAGTTACCATGGTAATGGAAGCTATATAAGTAAATTAGAAGGGTCCTTTGGAGATTGAAAACGTGGAAGAAATAGGCTGTTGCTGATCGAAAACACTGTCTTTGTACAGCAACTCGGCTTATTGTTTGGAAAGGCACTGGTATTTTGTTCATTTTTTATTATCATTATTATGGTGGCACTCAAAGGTAGCATCTGATCCAAAGCCCACTGCGGTAGAAGCTCTACAAACAGAGATCAAAGAGATGGCCCTGGCCCCAAAAGCTCGTAACGGACATGCTTTGTGTATCTCTGCACAAATACCTACTTGACTCAAATTATTCCGTCGGGTTACCGTGCCCATCCAAGACGAATACGAACAAGCACATTCACAGAGAAACAAGCTAAGGATAAAGCAACGGCTGCCTCAGATGCATGCAGAAACAAATCATGGAGGATTTTCTTATTGATTTTCTAGCAGGTCCCACATGGGACGGGGGGGAGGTGACAGTCGGGGGAGCCCACTATGTTCTCAGTGTCCTCATGTTCCGAGGCAGGTAGTGCAGAAGATCATTATGGTGACCTGGGACACAGTGAAGGATAACAAACTTAACAGGTTTTTACCCAAATAGAGGATGACAGACTTGGAAAGAGAAGATTCATTCAGCTCCTCTGATGTGATTCATTAACATATTGTTTAGACGATATAAGGTGCCATGCTGAGTAATGAGCAAAGCCCCTCCAAGTTGCTGTGGTGGGGCAGATGCACCAGATCTCACCGTCGCTCTCCCTAAGGGAAATAAATTGCTATGGACTGATCTTTTCTACATGCCCAGCAGCTTGCTAGAATGGCCTGGAACGTCACTGGGGCTTTCTAGGTTTTGAAAATCATGTCTTCATTCATTTGTTTTGGGAGCTGTCAGGGCAGGGCAAGCATTCCAGAAAAACTTGCCCTTTGCTTCACTAAATTTTATTAAAAACAAACCCCAATACCCTCTAGATTTTTGTCTGTCGACATAATGTGGTGTTTATAGATCATCCAACCCCCACTGAAAAGGGAAGTACCACAGAATATTTTCAGAAAACCTGGACATTTTATATGCATCCTACAGTGTTCATCACTGTCATTACAACTTTATAATTTTCATAGCCTTTTGTTAATGTGCCTTTTTCAAAGTGCAGATTCCAGTGTTGTTGTTACTTTAAAAGATACCTTGATACCTAATAATGAAAATACTTTTTCACCCTGAAAGTGTTTTAATGACAGAACCTATGACTTAGTGGTTTGCTAAAAGCGATACTGTGTTCACTGATGTTGCAACGGAATAGCAACCTCCGCAGCCATGAAATAGGTTTCTATTAAGATATCTGCATTGTATAGATTGGTGAAATGAGAAAGCGCAACGAGCTGATTTGAGATGCAAAATTAGAAGCTATTTTCTGGTTCACAGTTTGTGATTGTATCACTCCAGCTAACGTCGTCCCACGCGGGACAGCTTAAAGATCACCATGTGAATGCGCTTTTGTGCCTGTGTTCATGCATTTGTGAGGAAAAAAAAGTTTTCTCTACCTCTAATGTAAAGGTGTTTCTGTGGAGACCCACGTTGCTCTTGACTTCCTTTTTGTATGTCTCATGGAAGTAGAAATTGTCATGGAAGAGAAAAAGTGGCACTGATTTAGAGTGGAGAGTATCATATCTTGTAGGAGGAGACTGGCGATTCTGGCTGAAAACCACTGAACTGGCAACCTGAGAGCAGAGTAGATGAAGTATTCACTAGAAATCTGTTTTCTTAACAAATGAATGACATTTGAATGTTTAATGAATAGGTTATACGTTGTTTCTATTGCTTTGAGGTGTTTTATATTTGAATCAGTTGGGTAAAGCAAACATTTGGGGACTGTAATAAGAATACTGACGCAGGAGTTGAAATGAGGACTTCAGTCGCATGCTTTTATCAATGGAAACACAAACGGCCTCTATTTCCTATGATTTTGTATTGCAGTACTTCAAAGGGTCTTTATTGTTGTGGACTCTACAAGCCTGGAGTAAATGGTATTCAACGTAGCAAGAAGCTTACATACCTTAGTAATGAAAACAAACTTCCAATGGGAGGAGAGCAAAGAGAGGGAGAGGTGAATTTTCCAAATCGCAAAGCTGATTAGCACTAAAGCGAACAGGCTTTTGAAATCTGAGTCTGGTGTGACCTGTGGACTGGACTGCAAGGTGTCATACAAAACCTCGTGCTCAGGTGGCCTTAAGGTAAGTTTTACTGCAGCGATAGAAAAATCCTAACACATGTACGTGGCCTTGTGCAAACTGCTCTCCCTTACTCTCTCTTCCTAATATGGTTGCCGTCATGATACCGTTATTGACAGAAGCTTCCCAAAAAGTCTGATTTACCAGGTGGTATGTTCTGGGGAACACAGGAACCTAGAGCTGAAAGGAGCAGTGGGGTCTTACAACCCCGTCCCCCATAATCATAAACGGAATGATTCACAGGACCATCTGCTCCTTCCCTGGGAGCCTGAACCATAGGTATAGGTCTTATTGAACTTGTTTATTGTTTTAATAAGATTACAAGTTAGATAAATGCAAGAACACCAATAATGTCAATGTAATGTAATATGATTATGAGCTCAGGTTGCAATGTCAGCCTTGAGAGGAGCAGCTGCTTAGGGCAATTGTTTGACCGTATGCAAGGAGAACAGGAGTTGCCCTGACCTCACTCATCCACGCCACTTCGGTGGACTTTCCAAGTTATGACCTGTGCTGTGTGCCTACCGTTATCTTGTTATAGCTCCGTTAAACGCAAACACCTGGAACTGCCATTGCTTTGGAAATCGCTGTCCTTTGCCAAATAATTTAACACTACAGCGCACATTGTAAATAAGGTGGGTCATGCAGAAAACTAATTGCATTTCCAGTGGTTTTACAAAATGTTGTAGAGGTGACAGAGATCATACAGTAATTGCCACAGTAATCTCTCCTCTCTCTGTTAGGTCATTGAGGGAAATCTTAAATTTAGTCTTCATTGCAGTCAAATATTGGAATCTAGCTGGCATCCCCCAGCCATCTGGCGTGCTATAAATCTAGCCAATAACATGGCTCTCCATCATGAAACTTTAATTATTATTCAAACGTCTATGATGAGGCCTAAACAAATAGCTTCAAGCAGGTACAAATCTCAAGGGAAGGTTAGGCACAGTATCAAAGAACACCAGGTCCAATCCTTGGAAAGATAAACAGAACAAAGATATTTTACCCAGCAATAATTTAATCTTCCTTGATTGCTGATTGATTCGATGGACGTCACTAAAAATACGACACATTCACAGCACCTTAGCCTTCTCATCAGTCACTTTAATTTGCACTCTCCTATATTTCAAATATGTTCTCAAGGTGACTCTGTAATTTTTTTCTTTTCCTCTTCATAAATTAGAACCAGAAGAATGATGGGAGGACTGAAATTCAGAAAGTGCTAAACAGATTGGGATTTTTTTGTTTAAGCCAGAGTAGAGAGATGTTGTTAGTGGAAAAATGAAATGCTTTAAATTTGCAGTTTCTGCTGGCAGACAGAGGAAGAAAGCTTTTTTGGGGGGTGAAGATTCTTTGCTTGGTTTTAGTGTCATATCATCAGCTTCTCCAAGGTGACATGGGTATAATAATACTCGTAGGATATTTCTTCTAGGGAGTTCAAAGTGCTTTTCACACAAGAAGTTTTGTGAAGTCTTAAGAAATACAAAGATTTCTTTTGGGAATCTTGGGCTTGTAGGTATCAGCTAAGGGAAGTCTTCCTCTTCAAAACAGTATTTAAGATGCTAAATTTTAGGCATGTACTGAAGGGCAGTAGAAGTCAACGGGTGTTTTGCTGAGGTACATAACTGAGTGCTTCCCTGTGGTAGGATTTGAATAGAATACGATGTAGGGAATGCTATTTCAGATGGTCATCTTGAGAAACAGGGGTGAAATTAATGTTTCAGGTCTGTGGAGTGTAGCAGTGACTAACGTAATAACCGCTGCTGCCTGCATCAGCCTGGGGAAGACAACACAGTATCATTGGATCATATTATGGGACTTCAGGAGAGTCTTCCATAGCCAACGCTGAATCGTACCTCCTTCTGGAAAGGAGCAGGAGCTCTGTAACAGAGCAGATAAACAGCGTGGGACACTTCAAGATGAAACTGCAGAAAGAACTTGGACAGGAAAGTCCACTTTGATCAGGATTTCAGTTTAATACTTGAGCCAGAAAGAAATGTCCTTACCAAAATACAGAGCTACTAGGGAAACAGTCAGCTCAAGGGAAGAAACTTTCATAAAAATAGTAAGAATACTAATTTGGGGAGCAAAATTAAGTCTGTCTTTTGTGAGGATGATGACACTCAAATAAACAATCATTTAATCAACAGTGTTTTAGTGGTGCAAGTCAAGCCAGATCTAGGGAGTGCGGCGTAGCGCATAACAGAAAACAATTTTCTGAAGCCATAACATGGCTGTAACGTGAGATGTCAGTACACAGCGCTAAAAATGTAGTGAGGTTTTTGCATTTTGTAGGACTTTCATAACTTGTAGCATATGTCTTCCTCAGGCAACTCATATTAGCTCCTGGCTGGAATATCGTAGCTTGGGGAGGCTGGAAAGTCATTTTCCTGATTTTCTGACTGATGTTTCCGTGCTAGATATATACATTTTTTGTACAGGTGATACAGTTGTGGAAAACCGCAGCCAGACAGAATTGGTATGAAATGCAGGTCTCTGTATAGCATTCTAAATTGTAGTGCTTGAGCACCTTATAGACGATAGGAAAATAATAACACGTTTTACAGAGAAAGTAATTTGATTTGCTCTGAGGATATGTGTCTGACTGGAGCAGGAATTGAACACGACAGAGACCCACACTAGGACTTGAGAAACTTGGTTTCTATCTTCAGCTTATCAGTACGATGAGTGAGCCTGATCAGCTTATTGCAATGTCTCGATTTCCCCTTTTGTAAATGGTGATGATGTTACAGAGCTCCTTTGTACAGCACTTGGAGATGGACAGACTGATTGAAAGCTAAAAATGTCATTATTGCTGTTTATTTTCCGAGTTACAAGCTAGTGCTTCAGTCACCTGCCAGCACCCTTCTTCCTGAAAAGACTTGCCAAAAGAAGTTACAATTCTAATTCTAACAAAATTCCCGATGTAAATATCACAAGGCCTTTAGTATTTGCCTCTACTTACTAGAAGAGCAAGATAAATAAAAATTAGATTAATAAGTTTTGACATTGAAACGGAAACCTTTCTTGACTTTCTTGGTATGTATGATGTATTCCTTATGCTGGAAAGAGGTAATTTACCATTGAACGGCCAGCCCAGCACATTGCCAGGTGCTGGTGGGAAGCTCTGAACTCTGTAGATTGGCAGGTGATTTTAGTGTCTGAAAGAGTTTCTTTTTCTTTCCTTTGTTTCTCTTGTTTCTCAGACATGGGTGTTTTTGAAGCTTTGAAATTCTGAAATCCATGCAGCCAGAGAGACTTTCAAGTTCTGACATAAACTAGAAAAGATTTTGGTGGAAGATGTAGGATTTCACCTTCTTGCATCTCCTAAGAATCCGTTTTTCGAATTGTTTCATCAGAGGCTCTTTAGTTTTTAAAAATTCAGTATATTTTTTTCTTGTCTTTTTTAATGAATAATAGATCTAGATCATCCATGGTGGACATAAATGATCTCTACATAACATGCTTTTTGGGTTGTGGAGCTTGAGCTAGACTTGAAAATTGGGTAGCTTTTGGGCCAGGATGGAGAAAATGGCACTGCTGCGTCAAGTCCAGGGCACTCCAACTGGAGGGCACCCTCCTGTTTGCCAGCACAGTCTCTTTCACAGATATCTTCCTTATCCAGTTCAAACGGTTGTTTCATGATGTAAAGTTACACCTTAAAACTACCGTTTCACTGTAACATACACACTGGATCAAGAAACGGAATGATCTTTTATGTTGATTGGAATGCTAAACTGATCTGAGTTTGCGCAGGCAAGACTGTCTCTCATTCTTGTGAACACTTAACTCCAACTCAGCTAATGAGAAACAAGGGCATCTCTCCCTGCTGTAAAAAGGAAAACAAAGAACTGGGATTATAGTCTTTGGCCCTGATTCAGGAAGACATTTCTGATTATGCTCGCCTTAGAGCTTCAGTAAACGTGCTCATAAGTATTCATGTGCAATACAGCCTGTGCGAATTTGAAGTAGTCTTCATGGGCAACTTTGATCATCTTCAAACTGTAAAATTTTTTTTTCCATGCTTCAATAGACATGAGAAGTCATACCAGATTTTTTCTAAAGAAACAAACTGTGGAATCATGAAAGTCTGGACTAGTTGTAGAGGATGTTCTGAAACTCCAGAAGTGCAGCTTTATCAAGCTCATGATCACTGTTGTGTTATAATAATAACGCTTTGAATACTTCCTTTATCTACTCTAGGGCAATCCATGAAGGAAGTCAAGTAAATTAGAGGGTTCCTTCAACCTTTTACGTCTACAGAGCCAGCCTGTAGCTCTGCAGTCATTTATACTTCATCTGTGCACTGCCGGTAGTACCAATTTAGTCTTGATCAGATGTGAGTATAGGATTGCATTTCTTTCAAGCTAGAGAAAAAGATAATGAACGTACTCCAGCCTTGCCAGTTGATGTACACTGCTGGCTGTGGAAGGACAGGCAGTACCCAATCTGGCCTAAGTTCGGGGCAGCACGGATAGGAAGGACAAACAGCATCCGATCTAGCATAAAGCCTGTAAGACTCGCATGGTTAAGACATCAGGTTTTTTGTAATTGAATTATGCTCACAAGACTGAGTTTCTCCCACATTGTTGCTTTGCATCATGTGGCCACCGCGGTTTTCATCTGCTTCTCGAAGCCCTAAAGCTAGATGTGCTGTATCGCTGAACTGTGGCCTCAGTGTCAGCCCTTTTTGTTTCTCTACCAAACCACAGATTATCTCCTACAGGTCCTGTAAGACCATTTATGCTGCCTGAGAGAAAACAGGCATGGTTTTAGCTGGGAGGGAGGGATAGGGAGAGAAAATATTTGAGACACAGAAGTTTTAGAATTGTAGGTACAACCTTGCAAAATTTGGTTTTAATTTGCTTATTATATGTTATTTGTATGGCAGGAACATCCTGTGATTCTAAACAGACTTTGGAACTCTGTTGTTTTTTATGCTGGTCAAACAAACATATATGCTTTCAGGACTTAAAAGTGTAAAAAAAACCCACCAAGCACTAAGGAAATCTAGTGGATAGTGTAAGAAGAGTGGGAGGTTTGTACCCAGCTCTGCTGCTGATCTGTCATATGTGCCTGGAAAAAGCCCTTCACAAATGTGTTCATCTGATTCTTTTTAGATTACAAACACTCTAGAGTAAAAAGTCTCCTTTACTAAAAATTTGCGCAGTAGCTGTCATGATACATGGGCTTTTGCTCTTTAGATATTAGTAGTATTTATCTATAATAAATGACAATGATATTTTCTACAGTTTGCATTTGTTTCAATGAATGTTCCTTTTCCTCCTTGTATTACAAGAACAAGTAAATAGTAATATCTGACTTACGTGGCTTCTGTGGAATGATACATCTGACAGCTCTCTCCAGCAGTCCTATGCGCAGCCTTGATTTCCCAACACTGTACATGAATAATGCCATTCTTTATTAATTATTCCTCAAAATGCCGATGATTTTCAAGATACCTCATTGGCTTCTGGTATTTTATTTTTTTGCTGATTTTTCAGTTGAAGTTTTAACAGCGTATTGATCATTCTGGGCATATATGACAGCCTTGTGAAACTGGGAAGCAGAAAAAGGGTTAAGAGGTATGTTAAGAGAGCTTTGAAAGGGGGCACAGAAGTGTCGGAAAAGAAAGTGCGTTGACTCATGAGAAGCTCACGGATTGATCAGGCAGGAGTTTTAGTTTCTGACTTGGTCCCTGGCTCCTTGTGTGACCTTGAATAATCAATCTCGCCTGTTCATGTCTCAGTAGCTGCATCTTTAAAATAAGTGTAAATAGAAGTCAGAAAGGGAGTGACAGTTTAATTACTGCTAGTAAAATGCATGGTAGTATTGCAGAGAAAGGTGCTGAAGAAACAAAATGCTTGGTACGTTCCATCAGTCAAGGTGAGAGGTTGAAAGTAGTTTGGCAGTGTCCTCCACGGGGCGTAGGAGAGCCAGCGGTTGGGCTGTAGGTGACTTCGACAACGTGTGGCACAAGCGCGTGGTTCCTGGATTCTTGAGGCTGAAGCTGAACCCATTAAACTGTGGAAGTTTTCTGTGACTGTCAAAATATTTCATCAAGCAGTAGAAGAAAACTCAGAGTCTTGGGAGTCTCCTCGAACTCTGATTCCACAGAATACTCTAATTTTTAGCCCAAATCCCACACGAGGTCACTGCCAAAAACCAATCATTATCAGCAACGTAGAAAACAGGGGGCTTAGGGTGCGTTATTGCAGTCACCACAGCAGTGCTGTTCTGAGTAATAGTAAATTATTAAATTGAATTATTTCTGGAAAAAAACCCTATATGTAAGTAGTCTCACCACACATGGCTCCTTGAGCTGTACCTGTGTCTCTCTTTTTTCCATGATTTCCACCCTGTGAATGCTATAGTGCATGAATACATTTACTGGCTAAATAATATATGGAAAATAAGCAAAGCGAGACAATAATTACCCTGATGAAAAGGCAGTAAGAAACCTCTGAGTAATGAATAACAAGCAAAGTCTTCAACACAGAATTTAAGTGTTCTGCTTCAAAATTCTAAGTTATTTGAAACTTAGGGTAAGATGTCGGTTTTACATCTGAGGCGTTCCTGCGTCACTGGTGGTGTAAAGCCATCTCTGCCCTTGGGTGGTTGCCTCTGGAGTTTGGAATTTAAGCAGGAGTTTATATTGTGTGCGTGTTTGAAACCTGGTAGAGAAACAGCTATGAGAAGAATCTTGAGAGTCTTTAAAATTTATTCCTCTTTTTTAATGTTGTCCGAAGGCATGTGTATATATGCAATTTACAGCTCACTCCAGTTTTCCCTTGACAATTTACAAACTACGTACAAGATGTTTTACCACTGAGAGTAGTTTACAGGAGCCTGAGAACACATTGAGGAAAATCTGAAGTAAGGGAACAAGAACTAAATCATGTTCTGACGTCATTTATGAGCTGCAGGCGAGGTGGACATTGATGTTTCTGAGTCTAGTACTCGTTCATAACCAGTAGATGGAGCTTTTAGTAATAGAGTTTCTAGGCGTTCCTCAATTATGAAGACTTCTTAAAGCACATTTTAAATAGAAAAAAGCATATTAAGTATATACAGCTATAGAAAAGAGAATATGACTTGTATGACAGGCGCCTTTATTTGTTTACACTGAGTCCATCTTATTTTGAGAAGAAACTCAGGAAGTTTCATGCTGACGTCTTGGTAGAAATACTCGAAGGCGTTTGTGCCCAAGTTTCTAGGTAGCAGATACACACAGGGAGTTTGAAAGAGCTGAGCTTTCCCGTGAGCTGCTAAGCCAGAGATTGTACAGTGGACGTGTTTTCAGAGAGCATTCAGATACTTTGAAAATTTGCCTTGTAAATAAGCAATCAGAGTTTAAAAACTACTTGGCATTCGACCACTTGTAGAAAAAACAAACACTGTGATCACTTTGTTTAGATATGGAAACAGGAACTTACTACATTTAAAACTGTGTCTATAGTTTTGTATTTTGAGGTCTTTACTGTGAAGTAGCATACGAAAAGGAAGTTTACACTAAGTTAAATTTCACACCAGTATGATTTTGATGGTATCATTAGGTTGGTAAGCCCAAGCCATTGCTTCTATGTAGAAGAAATAATTTTTTTAGACATAGTATATGATCTGGCATGGAAGATGGAATTGTTTCAGCAGTTCAGTTTCAGTACAGCATCTGGTGTCCAGGAATTTCTAGCAGCGATCATATTCTGCTTTGCCAGGCTTTTTATGATTGTAGAATTTATTATGTTGCTTCCTGACAGTGAAACGTTCTCGTGATTACCCTGTCATGTTCTTCGTAAGGAAATGCCAAAGACAAGTGCGTACTTCAGTGGAAAAATTTTGAATACCATCCGGACCATGCAGATGTCCTTTCTTTGCGAGGTTCATCTAACATTTTCTCTAACCTAAGTCTGACACATCCATGTGTCTTCTGGCTTCTGGGCGGTGGGGAGTGTTGTAGATTCTGCAAACTTTCTGTTTAAAACAAACCAAAAATCCCCGTAACAAAACCAGCTTTAAACTCAATGACCCCGCAATGCAAGTCCTGACCTCCTTTTCTCATGCTTTGATCTAGTCTCCATTCTGTTGAAGCTATGAAGATGCTTCCCCATTGCTCTGCTTATGTAATTGCTTTTTGGATGAATGATCAGCGAATTCTGCTGTTTCTAATGCTTTATAGATAGGAATTATGTGATCCAATGAATATGATTTTTCTAGATTAAATAGTATCAGCTAGTTTTCTTGTATGTGATTTGACAAACGTGGCTGCTGTGACTGGCTAAATACTGAAGGATACCACCGTTTCTGCTGTGCATCCTTTTGAAGGGGGCTAATTTATTACAAGTGAACGGTAAAGATGTACCCCTTGATTTTTTTGCTATACTTTTTAAAGCTTCAGTACGGATCAGTCTGTTCAAGTCATGGCAGGAGTTCCCAATGGGAACTGGTGTGCCTTGTTTCTGTTTCGGCAGAAGCCAGTGTCAGTTCTGGCACCGATTCAGAAGGTTAGCGTTCAGCTCCTGTTGGCTTGGATTGGTGCTGGAGAGATCAAAGAGGTGTTGCCTTCACAACCAACCCTCAGTGCTAGAAGAACTCGTAGTTCGTTTTAAGGAGTAATGAGCAGATTTGCGAAATACTGGTTCCTTTTCATGAATACAAAAGTCCATGTATGTTCTGGTGTAGGGAACTGAAAGAGTCAGGGGAGAATAATATAAAATAGATGCAATTTGGTGGAGTCTTGAAAGGGAGCAGGCAGAAGGACAGGAAGACCTGATAGTGTTAAAGAGCCAAACAGCAGAAAGGGAAGATAATTTTTAGTCATCATGCACCATATTTTCCAAAGAGAAAAGTATCTTCTGGATAAAGACTACTGAAAGCAAATGGGACTTGAGTATTTTGAATCGCATAATTCCACTTTGGATTTTCAAAAGAGTTTAGAATGTGGGATGTTGATTAGAGCCTATCAGAAAGTGAAAGGAGGTGGGAAAAAGGAAATTATTTTCCTCTGCTGAAAGTTTTGATGAAAATGAAAAGCATTTTGCTTTCAGATTTGATTTGCTTAAATTTAGGAAACACAGGAAGGAACAGAGTTTTTTGGGAAGAGTAATAATGATGTACAAGCAATATAAAAAGCACCAGACATTAGAAGGAGTACATTTTTTGAAAAGGAGAGAAAGTCGATCAGATCGAGTAGACTTTTTTTTTCCCCTGGGTGATCAGATAACATCACGGTGCAGTTGTTTGACCTTGGAGCACCTTAGCCGTGAAGCAACACATAGCTGCACAAGGACATTTCCAAACAGTGCTCTTCATTTAGAAAAATGCTGAAATATGTAACACCTGCAATTTCTAGGTCTAGGATCAGTGTTTCACATCCTGTATAATATCTGTGTTTTATTTTTTCTTCAGGAGCAGTATTAGTGATGTGAGAGCCAAGCTTTAAAACAGTATTAACATATTCTTTAATTTCTGTGTCATATCACAGCCTGTCTGCCAGCAGCCAATGACAAGGGATGGGTGACTCTGGGCTGTGGTATAGAACTTTCATAGGCTGCACAATTTATAGATCTGCAGAGATTTATAGTACCGTTGGCTCAAATCCTCTCCCAGGGAACATTTTCCAGAGCTAGGTAATTACGTGACTTCTGAAAGCAATGTGCCATCATCAAATACATCCTGATGTTCTCCTTCCCCTTATTCTTTTTACTGTAACTCTCTCGAGTCTGAGAGCCAGTTTCTTTTTTTTTTTTTTTTTTGTGAGCCCAGAATAGCTTCCCTGCAGTGTTTGTCTTGCGTTGTGAAAAAATTCCAAATGCTGGCAAGGAGCATTGCTAATAAGAATTTACCTGTATGACTCAATGAACAGAACTATCCCACAACCATATGATCATGTAATTACTGCTGTTGTATATAACAAAATATGGGCATGAAATACCAAGTGTTCATTTCTGACGAATTTCTTGATCCATGTAAGCAGCTCCAAGGGCAGCAGAATCGGTGGACTTGTGGCTCGCAGTCTAGTAGATCAGCTGTGTACCTGGCGGGCAGAAAAAGTCAACTATTGTCAAGCTGATTTGGGGGACTTTTTCATTCTTTGCAGAATGTTCACATTGTTACTTGAGTGTTGTGAAGTGTGGTCCTGAAGTTTAGCAGGTACGTCTTTGCACATGCTTGTCTACTCGAGGACTCTGACATGTCCCATTTTACTACCTAGAAAAATGACCACATGCAGTAGGGCAAAACAGTGCTTGACACAGTTTGAACTGAAAGGCGTGTATTCTGTAAGCTAAAAAAGCAGGTCCAATTATTAAAAGCATCTATTAGCAAACTAGCAAAGGAGGTATACAATCCACACTTGATGTCAGTATGTCTTTTGCTATATATGCGCAACAGTCTTTATGGTGTCCCTGGAGTGTCCAAGAAAGCATGTGGAGGTGCTTTGTCATAGTCCTTTCCATCCTTTTCTGCTTCTGAAGTGAGCATGTAGGCAGGTTAGAAAGATCACGAGATCATTTTATTGAGGTTTCCCCAACAGAGAGCTACTGCGTATGTTCATGGAGAAATTGACCAAGTGAAAATTCTCAAAATCGAATTTGGGAGTACAAATTTCTTTTTCCAAAAGGACTTATATGCAAAGGGCCCAGATTCACCAGTTTTTATGCTTGTAACCTGCAAATGAAATCAGTGGGAAATTAGGAATCTCTATTGAATCTGGCCCAGAGGAGTCAAAGCCTCACCAGGAGTTCCCTGGATACACAGCCATTAGAAGAAGAGAATGTTATCCTGTGTATGCCCAAGAATTCCCCAAATGGGGAAATCTGTCATCCATTTACAGTCTTTCTGAGCCATCCAGTCACCTTGGATGTACTGGTCTGGCCCTCTGGACTTTATTTCCACTGCAGCCATTAGGCAAGCTAATAGAAATAAAACTTGTCCTTTTTGCCCTCTGTTCAGCATCGTGCCTCGAGTACAAGAGTCATTGAGCATAATGTTCATCCAGTAAATACAAGTGAAAAGGATACTATTCATTTGCAGTTCTATTAGTGGAAGCTATGGTTAACAATTCAAATCTAGGGAGAAAGATAATTGCAGGAGCTGATTGCCAGCCATCCTCCTATGTTGACTCACAGGGCAAAACGACTGAGAGTGAGAAAGAGAAGCTAAAATTACAGTACAACTCTCTGAGGAATATTAATGTAATAGTTTTAACATGATCCTGCTCACATTTTATCAAGTAATGTTAATAAAAAGGATGGCTCTGGTAATTTTTGCAATATTACATTTTCCTTGGAATAATTGTGACTCGACACTCACTTTGCAAACTAATGAAACTTTCACATTTCTGAATGTTTTTATAATTTTTGTTATTTAGGTGAAGATTATACCTTTGGGCTGAGACAGTGCATTCTGGAATTTTAATCTTGTTTGCTAAAATATTTATGTGCAATACTCTAAAGATACTGTACAGTGAAGGATCTTTCTTTGTGGCAACATGTTGTTATGAAATCTCCGGGATTGCTTTGAGAAGCTCATTAGCTATGCAAAGTAGGTTCATTTTGAGTTAATGCAAATCTAAATTTTTCATTATAGCCCCGGTCAAGAATCTGGGCCCCAGTGTGCCTGGCATTGCCCTTGCTTTGGAACAAACATATAGCCACTTCCCTGGAGAACTAACCGTCTGCTCACTAGATAGATTACTGCGAGCAGATGAAACACACGGGGAGGTAACAACAGAACCAGCGGAGCTTGGCTAAAAAGCAGAATTAACAGTTCACTGCCTGCACGGCCAATTGTTGAATGGTTTGTAGCCACTGAACACAACATAAGTCTTGGCTTACTCTTAGACACAGTCTGCGTGCCCTCTGCAGTGTTAGTATTCAGCCTGTGCTATGACAGGAGCGGAGCGAAGATGCAGATACTATGCGCTTCAGCAGAAAAGTGACTGATTTAGGGACCTGAGCTGCTTTCTCACTTGCCTTAGAGGTAGGTCACGTAATAACTCTGTGAGAGCCTACAAGGCTCCTAAAGAAATAAGAACCATCTGTAAGTCTGATCTGAGAACAAGGAGCTGAATAACAAAGGACAATGTTCCAGCTATGTCCAGCGTGATTGATTACTTGTAGTTTGGCTCTGCTCAGCCGGCACTCCATAGCCTCTCTAGTTCCTCCGTTGTGGTATCTGATGTTCTGTGTGGTTTATTTCTTCAGCTGGAGGGCCTGCCTGTAGGTATAATATTGTTGGCCGGGCATCTGGCACTTGAGCTAAAGAAGTGCCGCCATCCGGCGAGCAACTAATAATAAGCTACTGTTCTCTCAGCTGACTTACCTACAAACCGTACACCCTATGCGTCTAAGACAGACATTAACCCTTTCCTAGAGTGGGGCAAAATGGGCTTTTTTATGCCGTCGTTACTAAGTCAGATTATACTTTTCTCCATTCCCAGTGCATTTCTAGGTAAGCTCATTTTTCGCTCTTCTGCTTCGCCCCTTATCTTAAACATAGCTTATTATTTGCTACTATTTGCTAAGGCTTTCCCCTACGTGGTCATAGAAAAAAAAAAATTAAAAAAAATCATAGAATAGTTTGGGTTGGAAGGTACCTTTAAAGGTCATCTAGTCCAACCCCCTGCAATGAGCAGGCACATCTTCAACCTGATCAGGTTGGTCAATACGTTTTGTACACAAAACAATTAAAAATTTCTGTTAGGTTTACTTTCCCCTCCTATGCTAGGCAACTTAATGAGGCCAGTCCAGGATAAAAAATATTAGCATCTGCTGCGTGGAGCAGCACAGAAAGCTAATGCAATGCATTCAGGTAGGTCTTATGTATTCTGTCAAAAGAAAGTACCTCCTGGGTGTTCATTCCTGCAAATGAGATATAAAATAGTTTCACATTTCCCTGGGGTATCGGCACTGTTCACTCCATCAGACTGCAGTGGACATAGATCCATTAAAAGTTTTAAAACTAATCATCTGCTCGGTTATGATAGCCTCACGCTGCTTGGCGAGGTATTGTCAGCTTTCCGTCACTCTGTCAACAGCGCTGGTCTGCTGTGGTTAGAAGTGTAGCTATTTTTGCAGCTATTAACAATCTAATTCTTCCAGTCTTGGTTCCTACCTGCCGCCTTCTGAGCATGTGTTAGATTCAGTTTTGTAACGTGTACAGTACCCAGGAGAATAAGGTCAAGAAAGGATTATTTTTTTTTAATTTTTTTTTTTTCTTTTCCAACATACATCTTCAGTAGAAGTATAGAGACATAGCCAGCTAGCTAGGTTGAATTGTTTTCGTTCTCCAGTGCAGCTGCAGTGGTACCTGCTGAAAAGCTGATGTGGTAGTACATTCTGTGTTGTAAATTATACACAGCTCATTAGACCCCCCTAAAGAGATCCAGATTCTTTTCACAGGGTACTGAATGCCTTCCAACTCTCATTGAAACAAATGGAAATGCTATCTTGTAGGATCTGTGTTACTGGGATTTACTGTGACTGTTGCTGACCCGTGTGCAAGATGCTGTATGACACAGAACAAGTCCAAGCAGAGAAAAATCGGATGCTGACTGAAGATCATAAGATAGGCATGAAAAGTACAGTATTTTGAAGGTAATAAGTTTGAAGATAATAAGACTTTGAAAGCTGACTGATACTTTTAAACAGCTGATATTTTACCATCTAGGAGCAGCCCTTTCACATTTTTAAGGTGTGAAAGATAATCCTGCATCTGCTTTTTACTTTCTCTGAGACATTATTTTCTCTTCTCATGAACTTAGCTCAGCTGAGTCTCAGCTTTAAAAGTCTGCACATCATATGCTAAAAACTGTTTAGAACACAAGTGGCAATCCTGTCCCTAGGAACCTGCAACTCCCAGTGAGACTTTTATTAAGAAATGAAAGAGATTCTCATTTAAAACAAGGGAGAAGATGCCTCAGTAGGGCATGTATTTCAAATGCTGCTTTCCATATTAGCAGTCTTTGAAGTGAATGTACTGATTCCGATCAGGACAGCAAAACATCTTTTAAAGAGGAATTTATTTGGCTGTTATAGGAAGGGGAATTTTTAGTTTGTAAGGAAATTATTGTTTTCTCGGTGTGTGCATGTGCGTGCACAGGGATAGGAGGGTAGGAAGCCTCGTTACCTTGATTCCCAGTGAAAGTAATCTTCCCCTTTGGGAACCAGTAGTATAATCCAAGGTATTGTTCAGACAGAACCATTGCAGAGAATGCAGTTCTTGGCTGTGTGGGAAAGACAGGTGCATTCTAGACATACACATATTATATATATGTATATGTCTATACAAGAAGCATTTGCATCCCAGTCATATAAAATTTCCTTGGACTGCAGTTTTAAAACATCTGCTACCAGATGTATTGCGGAGTCAAGACACTGCAAATTGCTGAGTGAAACCATTATTATAATAGCTAGCAGTAGTTCTTACTGCAATATAGAAATATCCTTAGTGATTTACACCTATATTTCATCAGTTGTATCATAATTGAGCTTTTTTCAGTATGAAGCCTGTATTCAGAGGTTGGCGGAGCTAAACTGAATATGGAATCGTTTGTTAAAATGCACAAAGGGAGAGGAAAGCACAATATATTGTTACAGCGATTAACACTGCGCACTCAATACATTCTAAGGCCAGAAGGGACCATTAGAACATCTAGTCCCGCTTCCTCCGTCTGCAGCCTGCACGTTTCACCTGGGGCTATTGAACCCAATAACTTATGTTCAATTAATGCATACTGCCCAGGCAGGCAGTCAGTCTTGATCTGAACACTCCAAAAGACAAAGATGCCTCCGCTTCCCTTGGCAGTTTGTTTCGGTGGTTAACCACCTTCACTGTGTAAATAACTGACTAAATCCTGACTTCTAGTTTGTATGAGTCTGGCATTTCACATCCAGCTACTGTTTCTTTTGATACCTTTCTACGCTAGATTTTTAAAATCTCTTGGTACTCTCTATTTGCTTTCTCAAAAGGTGCGTATACATGCTAAGCTAGTCACTCTTCTTTTTTAATGGGATAAATAGATTGACGTCATAAGGTCTCTTGCTGAAGGACGTTGTCTCAAGCCTACCAGTCATTTTTGCCTGTCTTGCTGTACTTTTCCAGTTATCCAAAATCCTCTGCAAATGGCAGTACCAAACCAGACATCACTGCCACATACTTCTCCTGCATTTGGTCCATGCTTTTCCTACGTAGTCTGGGATCTTACTGATCCCTCGGGCGTGGGATCAAGCATTCAAGCACAGGGTAGAGGGCAATGAATGAGGGAGGGCATGTGTAATGTCATGTTTTAGAGAGGAATCTGGTCTCCAGTCAGCGAGAGCACAGTTTAACCAGCTTAATTGGCTGAAACACATAAGCCCGACTGGGAAGGAGCTGCGACTGGAGTTGTGCATGTCTGCTTTTGGCGTATGTCGTGTGGGTCTCCAAACCGGTGTAAGGAGAGAGGGGAACTCGAGCTGTATATTTCGCATACACCTTTCTCTTCAGATAAACCCATTCATGGCTTCTGCTTGTGCCGTTTCACATCCCTTCTGCTTTTGCAGAAAGCTGGTATGTGAATTACTGATGAAATAGCCTAATCCTGACCTGCCTCAGTGCTGTGACTGCCGTTTGCAAAGGACCTTACAGGTCTCAGGGATCTGCATTACTTACGGAGCCAATTAGTCTCTAATAAGAGTTTTGCCTTTCAGTTTAGTAAGGACCCTGATGAGCCCAGAGATCTGGATATTTGCAGCAGTGAGTCAAGACAGACATTGATTTCAAATATGCTCTCAACATCCAAGAATGTTTATTTTTGTAAGAGGATGAGTCAATACGATCATCTGATGTGCAGTGGTATTAAGAAGGAAAAAGAAAAAAGAAAAAAGAGTAGGCCAAATGTCTGCATGGATAATGGAGACTTTCTGCTTGAGTGATAATGATTTTAAACCAGCCTTGACCCAAGGGGCTAGAATTTATTCTCAGCAGCAGCCAGCAGAAGGACTGTTTTCTAAGGAAGCTAACCAATATTCCTTCCAAACTCTAGCTGGTCTGTGTCAGCACCATGCGAGTCCAGTTTTGGGCTCTAATCTGAACTTTTCCCATGAGGCCTGCAGACCTGACAAATCCTCTTAACCTTCGCTTTCCTTCTCCCTTCGGTTCCTTCTCCACTCTGTGGTGAAATTCAGGCGTCCAACCGAAGCTTTAGTGACTTAATTTGTTTGGACTGGAGAATTACACCCTGGTGAAGAGTGATGGTCGCTGAGTAAGTCACTTAGCATGCACAAATAGTCCCCAAAGGGTTTGCTCAGAGTAAGGTGTATGCTTAAATACCTTGCCCAATGAGGCAGGTAGGTCAAGCAGATGCTGGAAACAGGCACCTTTTTTGAATCTCCACAGTCATTCAGGCCAAAAGAAACATTTTGCAGGGAAGTGGCTGCATTGGAACAGTGAAACCCTGAGGGTCGTGTCAAGGTTCAGAAAGTTTATCCGTAGTGTCTTCTGTATTAAAAAAGTGTATTATTTTTACCTTTGGTTGCTCCGATCTACAGCTTCTGAGCCAGAGAAGTGAAAATGAAGGTTGGATAGAGTCAGGGGAGATGGACAGACGTGCTCCGCTTCGCTTAGACATCAGGGCAGGCAGGCAGGTCAGGCCCTGCTTGGTGCATTGCCATGTCAGAGTCCAGGGTTCGTTCCTCAGGATTTGCCAACCTGCTCTATCAGCTGTTAACAGCTCAGCAAAGGACTTGGGTTTTTTCCCTGATCCCTGATGACTTCTACTCTCTTCATCTTGTCATGGAAACAGTGAAATCAGGGACATTCAGCAACATTTAGGAATGTTACAGTATTTTTATTTTTGTAAGGTGAGATGCTTTTAAAACATAATGTCCCTATGGCGTAAGAATGTCATTTTTCCCTAGCTATTTGCAGAAACCAAGATAGACCAAAATTTTCACAGGTGATCTCAGAGTTTTGGAACCTGGTTTTCAACTCGAACTACTTTTGTCTTGACATCCAGGTGGAATGAGTGCTTGGGGCTCTTAGTGATGAGCTGGCACTGTGGATGCTTTGCATTTAAAATACTGAATTTGCATCAAAGTTGGCCAACTCATTTCAGAGAATTGATAACTTTGCAGAGAATTATGCAATAATTATGGTAGTTTGGTTCAAGGAATGTAGAGTCCTGCCTAAAACTCAAAAAGCAGGTGTCCAGCAGTTGAGCATCTACTTGTTTTGGTGTGCTCCCAGTTCTGAGCACTTTGTAGCCGGGACAAGAAACCTAAGGAGGAATAGCACCTACCTCTGCTTATAAAGACTGGGAATTAAAAACGAAAATGGGGTTTATGGGAGAGAAGTTTGCAGAAGATACTTGGAAAATAACCAGTTCAACTGCAAGGAAAAAAAAAAAAAAAAAGAGTATGGGGAAGGGGTGGAAGCCCTTCAAAGCAAGCTCCTTTATGCATTCAGAGGCAGGCAAGAGTCTTCATGCTCAAGAGCTTAGGCTAAAAAGAGCTTAATCAAAGTCAATGGACAATTATAATATTGGAACAAATGATGATAAAATACTGGATCTTGAAATTGGTCCAAGGGAAGACAGAGGAGCCTAATGTTTTCCATAATTGATTTCAAGGCTCAGATGGGGAATACTGTGTATTATAGAAACATCAATTGTTCTGTTTTCTTAATAATTTAGACTGCCGTTTCTTTGATAATGATGTTCTCGGCAGCTGTGAAAATAACTTTCTGGGTAAATAGAGTAAAGGCAAATGTAAGTACTTGACATCAGAAACAGTTAAGAAAGGTTGCACTTTTTGCAGCAGTGTTAGGAGCAAATAGAAGCATTTGGAGTCCATTATTTGGTAATTTGTATGCGGACGGTTTCTCAATTACTTTATGACTGCCTGGGACTGCAGGAGACACACTTAGGGATTTCATGTTCAAACTGGATCTTGCCAATGATACCTAACCTTTCTTGATAGATCTCAAGGTGTTTTACAAAGGAGATCAGTACTATTATCCTCATTTTACGAAAGGGGAAATTGAGGTACAGAGGCATATATTGATTTGCTGACTGACTTTAGCCATGTATTGCCTATGAACATAGAGTGTCACTTCCCTGGTCAAATAACTATATACTAATAATTTCTCGAGGTTGCTTTAATTTGTCTCTTAGAAGTAGCACAAGAATGACTGTTTTCCCCTGTAAAGCGACAACTTCGGATGACAACATCCTAAGAATGTGTAAGCAGGAGATACCAAGGACGCTGTTAATTGAAACAGATTGGTGCCAGCAGTTGAATATTTCAAACGCTTAGCAACAAAAGTAGACATATTTTAGAGCTGTGTTTATTAAAGAGACAGGCTGAAGGCCTAGATCATTATCCCCATCTTTGCTGTAATTCGGGAATGGCTGCATCCATGTCACAAAGGTGTCCCATGATCAAAACCATATAATGGTAATAGATCGCCCCAAAGGTCAGCAGGATGATACCAGGTGTGCCATTTCCAGAAGGGCTGGAACCTTTAGGGCCAATTGTGAAATCACAGATTCTCACAAAAGTTCAGAATTTGAAGTTTGGAATGTGTCAGTTGGGGCTTTTTTTTTGTTTGTTTTTAAATAAAACAAAACAGTTCTGAGAAACAAAGGGAAAAAATCTTCAGTTTTTACTAGACAGCACTGCAGAATATGAAACCCATCCATATTGAATAAATACATGGACAGCAGTCTAATTGCGCCAGATTTTCCAATAAATTATTTTAGAAGTTAACAAAAAAAAAATATCCTTTGTATATTACACTACGCAACCCAGCTCAATATTGGGTTGCTTGTTGCCATAGCTGCAGCTCAGGAAAATGCATTTTTCTCAAAGATTTATAAACAGAGATTGCAATGTTTTAGGACTGTGTAGCAACACACAATATCCAGCGTCCCCAAGTAACATATAAATTCAAACACTAGGGAGTCCTTCAGCTCACATTTGAGCCCCGGTCTACATGTGGCACAGGAATAGCATCTCACTGGTTGTTCGTTAATGTATCTAGTACTGGCCACTCAGAAGATACATTTCACCAAGGTAGATTCTGGGAACGGAGGAAAGAGTTTCATCATTTGAAACTGTAGGGATTACAATTTTGCTGGGGACTCGCCAGGACGCACTAAGCTGACTTTCCTTCCCTCCCCCAAGCAGCTCTGCACTTTTTGTGCTAGCCTCAATTTTAGAAATCCCAGGTACGCTGGTTAAGATTGTTGTTAGAGAGGCTTGATTCAGTAATGCCACTAACATGCTTTGAGGTCCAGGGTGATACAGTTTCAGGAAGCAAAGCACATTATTTCAATTCGTTATATAAATCTATGCATTTTCTAGTACTTCTCCAAAGTGTGTATGAACAAATATTTTCACTTGTTTGGGTTTTATGATAATGAAGAAGCACCAGTAACGCACCAGTGTCAGCCCCACGTTCTCCCAGGAGGCCAAATCCTTGATCGTCTGCATCTGTTGGGAGTGGAGAGCAGCTCCAGTGTCTGCGGGAGGTCAGGGCTGCTCCTGTAGGACACATGTCACAGCCGGGCTGACATTTCCACTGGGAACTGCACCCAGTTGTGCCAACTTCTTTTCAAATTCTGGCCGTTCAGGCTGAAATTTCCAGCAGCTCTGCTGCTGTGGTAGCTCCATTCCAATGGGTAAATGGGTAGAATACTGTTCAGTTAATGGAAGTGGACTTAAGTGTTTGAAATCTTTCCTGAGCGTTTTGTTCTGGTGTTATCTCAGGAGAAGCCAGAGAGGTATTTTGAAGGCAGCCTGAAGGAGCTAACCTCAGTAAAAGTGCACACAAGTCAGGGGTGTGCTGTTCTCACTTTTGCAAATGCAAATTTCGGTCCTATTCTCATATCCCATCTTTAATACTGTCAGCCCTTTGTTTTGACACAAAATTCTCTTAGAGATGTGTCTTTTGAAAAGGAATTCAGCTTAGTCAAATCACAGTTTGTTGCTTGTGTCTTGTTTTATGAGTCCAAAAGCCTACCATAAGATAGGAGTAACGCGGAGGTTGCAGGATGAAGGACAAACGGAGACACTGCGCAGAAGGAACCAGTGTCTGCTATAATATACATCAGACCCCACTGATGCATCTTTAGGGGTTTTGCCATTTCTTACCCCCCTTTTTAAAAAGTTAATGAGCCATAAGGAAAAGGCTGCTAATGAGATGTTTATTGTCAGGATCATGGGTTGAGGGCATAGTCTGCTGATGTGATATTAGAGGGAAACATTTATGTTCTGGAGTATCATAAAATGTTGGTTTTGAACAATACCTTTTGTATGGTCAGGGATGGATTTATTAACAGGCTGTACACTTAGACCTTTTATGTATCTTCTTAATGACAGTTTGATTTATGTAGGCTTAGACTTGGTACATTTTTAATCTTGCCTTTTGCTTTATTTTTGGGAAAGCACAGGAAAAAGTGGTATGTATTTTTCCCAGGAGCTGAGGATTTTTGATTTAACTCTTCGCTGTCTTCTGATTTTACCTGTTCAGGATTAGTTTCTGTTTATAATAAATACATCATCCGATTAAGTGGATGCAACAGTTACTGCTGCCATTAAGCTCTGGGGGGGGCAGGGAGTAACCTTAATCAAGCACAGAAGTGACAAATTAAGAAACAGTATTAGCAAACACAACTCTTAATGTATGCACTGCAGCTCTTATTTAAATTCTGATGGGAATCTGATGTTAGAATCCAATATCATGTTATTTATGTAAAGAAACAGAGCTTTCTTTCATATGTCGACCGTTGCACAGGAAGGTTAGATTTGTGTTTCTCAAGCCCCAGATCATTCTTTAAATTTCTCTGTGCCCAGCTCCTGTTGGTGTTTCTGTCTGCAGTGGGACCACTCGTGTGAGCTCTGGCTCTTTCCAGCTGTCCACTTCTTACATGTCTGCATTTCACGTCCTTGACAAGAGATTTCGTACCACCGATATCTGTCAACCCCTGAATTGACAGCTTAAAGAATTGACAAAATCCGTGAAAGTTACAGAATAAAGACATTTTCTTCCTTACGTAAACACGAAGATTTAAATAATAGAACATTTCAGGCTGGAGGCCTCCACAACAGATGTCTGTATGAGGCTCTTGGGCAGCTATTACTTTGTTCCAGAGAACAGTGGGGTTTTGAGCCATATCCTCAGAGTTTGATAACAATTTTCCAAAAGCATATTTGAACAAAATAATAGTGTGCCTTCCAGTGTATTAACATAATGCCAGACCTTGTAATTTCTCCTCCTTTGCCTGTTAAGTTGAAAGCTATTTGTATTATCTGGCGGATACTATAATGGCTATAGAGAGGAAAGGTAAAGCAGCAATTTTTAATTTCAGTTCTAGTGCCTCGATGTTAACTATAAACCTGCGTTAAGTATAGAAATTACACAGAAAGGAGCTACTTTCAGTAGTCTATCATATTTTCAAGAACTAAGTGTTTCTGATTCATAAGCATAATTATATTATTCTTTCAGTCTATTGTATGTAAGGGAGAGAACAGAAAGCCGATCCGCTCTTAGGAAATGCCTGAAATAACCTCCATGCTAGCTTTGTGCTTCAAGGGCTGCTATGCGGTTGCTCTAAATTTGTCTGCCTGTGCCCTGAAGACGAGCTAGCACCTCCAGACGCTCGCAGAGGACAGCCTGTGCCGGCTGCATACCCGCTCACCCACGGGATAGATAGTTCCTCCCTTCAGCACGAATTGCCGCTCTCTTTTATTTCAGAAGGCGCCTGGGTTGTATCAGTAGCAGATTGTCATCTTTTCCAAGTCAGCGTAGACATGGTCACTCGGTACCGACAAACCAGGGGCTAAGAAGTGCTGATCTTGCATATGCTTTTCGTTATGCCATCTTTACTGTCAGTCTACAAATCTAAAGCTGTATTTATATTCTTGTAGTACCAGTAAGTAGAGGAAGAAAATAAGACAACTGATTAGAAATAGTTTTGCAAGTTGGTACCTGCTATCCTTTGTGGTTTTATCAGCGAGGGGACTACAGGTGACATAGGGACTGCTAAGTAGTCGTAAGTAGAGAAGAGACGAGGGAAAAGAGAAAAGAAAAAGTGTTTCTCTTTTTAAAGGACTTTTAACCTGATTGAGGAGTGGGAGTAGCACGCCAAGACCACATACTCTGACTCCCTGACACAGACACGCTCAGAGCCTTCTGTAGTCACCTGGGAATGAGAAGCTTTTCTTCTTCAAATTCTATGCAAAATGGATATCGGACTGGTCTGCTGAAACAGCACATACAGCCTGATCTGACTGTGGGCTCCCCTTGAGATAAGAGCTGTTGAGAGGCGATAAATGCTCTTTGTTAGGTTCCTAGTAGGTGATGGGGACAATCACCAATTGTTGTACTTGATCATCTCCTTGTATGTACAGCAGAGGGGCAGTGATGCCTAGTAGCTGAGCATCAAGTTGCGTCAGGGGAGCTTTAGGATGGATATTGGGAACAATGTCTTCACCCAAAGGGTTGTCCAGCGTTGGCACAGGCTGCCCAGGGCAGGGGTGGAGTCGCCATCCCTGGAGGGATTGAAAAGCCGGGCAAACGTGGTGCTGAGGGACATAGGTTAGTGGTGGACTTGGCAGTGCTGGGTTAACGGTTGGACTCCATGATCTTAAATGTAATTTCCAGCTAAAACAATTCTATTATTGTATGATGATTTCCTGGCTTTGCCACTTGTAGCTGCAGTGTGTCCCTGGGTATCTCAGTTCCTCCTCCACATTTCACGTTGAGTCTGATGTAAAGCTTTTGATTGCTGTGTGTGAGTGGGCGGTGGTAGAGGTGATGGCCACAGCTAGACAGACCTCTTGCTAACCAGGTCTGGTTGCAATATATTAAACTCACTGTGGTAGCATTCTGTAAAAAAATTAATAACAAAGACAGGGTCCTCAGGAAGCGATCAAGTGTTTTTCCATCTGGTATTTGTGTTCTGGTGACAATCAGAGAATTGCAGCGAAGTCGTACCAAATGGTTTGCAGTCAAATGACCATTATGGCTCTTACTAGTCTATTGGCATTTGGGAGAGGAAGCCAAAATCTCTGCCTAGGTACAGACTGTACCTACAGAAATCAGCTTGCCAATAGTCTCACTTAGGGAAGAAAGAGGAAACTGTTCCTTCTCTTCATACGTGACAAGAATAAGGTGTCTTTTAGGAAGCACAAACCTAAAGTTGGAAAAGAGGTTGTGGAAGGAAACCCCAAATGGTGCAAGCTTCTTGAATCTAGCAGTTGGATGAAAAGCTACTTGGGAGTCTAAAGAATATTTAAAAGAACAGTTAGAAATAAACTTAACAAAAACGCCATTGCTTGACCCATTCTTGCTGCTGAGCAGGTATAACAAGAGAAGGAGCTTTCTGAGGATTGCAGTGACTAAATCCCAGTTTCCAATATACTGCTCCAGGGATTTTCTGATTGATTGTACAGCCCTTGTTTTTAACTTTTGACAGCCCAGTCTCCAAAGAAACCCAAAAGGCAAAACCAAAAATACCCAAGCCCCAAACTGTTTTGATATTTCTGAGATTAAATCATTTTGTGTTGAAAATGTCAAAATGGAATGTGTTTATCTTTTCAAAAACATTGTGTCCGTTTTTCATGATGAAACTTTGAGTTCAATATGGCTTCAAAGCAGCTTGCTTTAAAATTCCCCCCCTGCCCCCCGTAGTTATTTAATGATTTGCTTCCTGTAGAAATCTTTATTAACTTTACACCGTCTGACGCTGTATCAACATTTAGGAGTAGGACTCATTCCTTGCATTTGTCTGTCAGCATTTCATGCTTTCTGATTTTTTCAAGTGATTTTTGTATAATCATGGTGACAGAATCCTATTCGGTGACACAAGCGGTAATGTGTGTACTAGTCATTTCTTCTGAGGACTTCAGATTGCTTTAGCTGAGTACAGAAAAGAAGTATTGACTCTGTCTGTTTGACATATTGCAGACAAAAAGGTAGCATTGATGTATCTTAAGTAAAACTGAACTGTTGTGATCCAGTAGTCAACATGATAGTAATTTAAAATTGTGCATGACAACAAAATTAGTAACAATAATGAAAAAACTTGTAAAATTATATTGGATTCTGTAAACATAATATCATCTTACAGAAGTTACTCTGCTGTTTTGCAGTGAAGAATGTGTTCTGTAGATTGCTTGGTCAACTGCATTCTGATTCAGGAATTCATGATATAAGACACATAATAGACATCTATGACTTAGAGATTTTCAAGACAGTCCTGAGGAATAATCCCAGTCTCCTATTTAACTGTAGTGGGACTTGACCAAGAAAATCCCTTAAATTCTCTGAGAACTTTGTCTGGAAGAATATTCTGTTCAATAGTCTGTATATTCCAGGGCATGTTCACGAGAGAGAAAATGGCTTAAAATGCACGCAACCCATTCTCCAGTCTAGGTGTGACGATGCTCCTGGCATGCACGTGTGTGTATACATGTAAATCTCCAACTTTCTCCTTGAGCTGAGATATGTATATGTAAGTGGGTGTTTATATATACAGAAACTGAGCCCTAGCGAGAGTACGTATTGTTATCTATAGGACCTGGGTTCAGTTCCATGTACTAGACAAGCCCTGATACATTTTCTTGATTTTTCCTGATTGTGCATTCTGTATCTTAGTAATTATTCCCTTACAGGTGGGATGAATTTCATCTCCACTAGTTCCCATGATAGCTATTATTTCACCTTTTATCCTTAACTGCTTGAGTTTAGCAGGACATCCACAATTTCCCCCCCTTTTTGCATTAAGCTGCTAAAAGGTTTCACTTTAGCTTGTCTGAAATTAATGTTCCATTGAAAATAAATTGTCCTGTTCTCGGGTTGATTAAGGTGACAGATCCTGTGGTATAATTGCCACTGCTGTTCAGCTGTTCTGAGCAGAAATAACCAACATTTACCAGCTGCAGACATGAAGTTTGCAAATGACTCGACTCGGCGGCTGCTTCTGGCAGGGCCTTGTAGGCCTTGGCTGCCAGCAGTCGGGCGCAACAGCTTTCCTTCCACAGATGGAGGAGCTTTAAGGTAACCCAGGAGCCAGGTCAAGTTTGAGCTAATTATTTTGTTTGGCAGGGGGGTGTGGGTGGGTGTGGAGTAATGGATGCAAGAGGGTCTGACCTCCTCAGAGAGGAGGAATTCCTCTCCCATGTACTTCACAGACCAAGCCCTCTCTCCCTGACGCGTCGCGGTTGGTGCAGCCATGGCCTGAGGAAGGACACTTGCTCACTGGAAGTCTGTCACAGGGTATTGCCCTTCCCTCTTAGTGGGGGTGCATGGACCTCGGGGCCCCCTCCAGCCCAACCACGTCCAGGGGCGAGTTTGTGGAAGGCCCTCCTTGGCGGAGGAGTGGAGGGATGTGTGTTCATGGTGGAGGAGGCCCTGGCAGTGGACTCTGACTGGGAAGCCCCTTCTTTCCCCACACATCTTTTCTGCCACCTCCTGTCTCCACAAGGGAGCACGTTTTGTTGTTACCGAAGCAAATTCTTCCCTGAATTTTCTGGGAAGTGCGTGATCCTTGGATGGAAGGTATTGTGTATGGCAGATACGGTTCTTTAGCAGCTCATTGCCTTCTCTTTTACTGTATACTCCCTGTTAAGATGAGAAGTAGTTTAAAGGGTAGTCACAGCAATATCCAAGTTGGTTTAAATTGAAATGTCAATGTATTTTAATGATATGCTAAGGAATAGTCATATGAAATCGTGTGTTTTATATAACACAGATAATAACTTTTCTGTCAAAACCTATTGACACACCTTAATTTTGACTTATTAGCATCGTGTTGCAACTCCTGATTGACTTTTTAAATTCCAGGCTTTGAACCTCCTTGAAAACAACCTGTAAGTCAGAACAAGTCATTCAGCATCGAACTTGAGGCTTCGAGCTCATTTGGAAATGTTTGTGTGTGATCACCAGTGGTGTTACCAGTGTACAGACAGACAAGGAGGTGGTTGTGTCCCATCCGTGGTTGATTATTGCCTTGTTGTTGTAAGAGCTGAAAGAAAAAAAAAAAAAAATCATGGTCAGGATTGTCTTTCATTTCTGTTTGCATTTACATACTGCTTGCAGATGGATTGCAGTTTCTCAGCAAACAGGCATTGTGCAAAGCTGTCTACCATCTAGCTTTGTTAAATAATTCTCAGTCTTTACCTCTTTCCGAAATATTTGAGATCCGAGCCATGCTGAGTGGCGTAGAGGCCGTTTAGTGTTGATACTGACAGCTGCTTGAGTGAAGGTTGATTTTGGAATCCAATTCTGACAGCTTATAATTGCGGCTGTGAATTCAACAGTTCTTTGTCTCTGAATAGCTCCCTTAAAACGCTTGATACAGTTTTAAACTATTTGGTTTTTATCCTAGTGCAAACGGGTTCACAAAGAAAGATTGCCAAGTGCAGAAAGGCAGTCTCAGCACTCGGGTTACTCTGAAAGTCATTAGGAGATGAGACAAAATTTAATGCTTTGTCTTCCCTAAGCGTTTGCTACAGAATAACAGATAGAGGCTACCTAAATTGAGCTCTCGGGGCCACAGGAATTGTGCAGTTTTAATAATGTCCTGAAGTGCAAAAGAAGTCCTTTCATATTTTTAACTTGCTGCCCAGTTTAACTTTCTCCCAGTTACCCAGACACGAGGAGTGAATGGGAAGAGGCCTGTTGAGACCTGTCTGCTTGGGCTTGCTGTCAGTAAGAATACCATCTTTTAACAGTGGCTTAAAACTAGGTCTTTTTTTCCTCTTTCTCCTCTGCCTGTTCTGTTAGCTTACAGAAAGATGCCTATGGGTGCTACACGCTCGTTATTGTAGAATTGCAAGTCTCTGACGTGGGACTGGATTCTGCCTGAACACCACAGTAACGGCTCTGGATCGGAAAGTCACATTGCCGCGAGAAGATAGCGTATACTTGGCGTGTCCTTATGCTCCTTGATAGCATGTACTTCTTCTAACAGAGACAGGATATTGACTGAATTGGCTTTTGGCTTGATTCAGGAGGTCTGTTCTTATCCTGGTTCTGTTCCTCAGGCAGGAAGTTTTCATTCTGGCTGTAAAGCAAAGCAGGAAGAAAAGTTGCATTTATGACGCTGGGTTTCCTTCCTTACAGAGTAGTAACGTTAGGCAGGTCAAATAGAGTATACTACCCTCTTCCAGCTATCCTGCCTAAGTGGGGAGATAATTTGCATCTTTTGACCACTTGTGTGTTGGAGACTTGAGGAAAACTAAGACCTGGTGCTACTTACTGAATTGTAGTCAGAGATTTTCCCACTCATGCTTACCTTGGTTAAATTAGCACCAGAGACAAAAGATACTCAGCCTATAATGTTAGTAATGTGAAAGCTGCAGGAGATGAAAATGAAGCTCTGGATTTCTTAAGAAAACAATTACATTATTGTTCCAAGGTTTTCATTTTTAACTTATGAAAGCGAAAAAAATACTCAAGAGGTCAGAAAATGAGTTTCCAGAAGAAACTGGACGTGTCTAGACTCTGGCAGCATTTGCTAATGATGGTCAAATGGCTCTTTCTCTGACAAAGGCTTCCATTCAGAATGGCCCTTTATATCACTACTTTGTATTCTCTGTGTTTTTTTTTTACTTTCAGAAAAGTGCCGAATCTTGTTCAGTAGCAATGCCCAGACAGAAAGATCCATGAGACCTCACATTAACCTCATTGATACCTGTGTGATACACAAGAAGGTCCTGAGCCGGTGTGATGATGGCCAGCAGCACAGACTTGTAGGTTAGAGAAGACTACCCAAAACACTTAGCAACATCTAGTAGAACATAATTGCATTGACAAGAAATAGACATTATGACTGATGAGGCTCTCCTAAAGTCCTGTTTTCTGAGGGGCTGTGGAAACGCATAATGCTGAAAAATGTGAAGTACTAAAGGGCAGCACTGCTGGCTTGTCACTCTCTTAGCCTGCTTTTACCAGAGATGCTCGACAGCTTAACAAAATGTGCCATAATCTGCACTAAAAGCTGAAAGTGTGCCTTCTGCTTACTCTCGGCCAAATTGCCTGCTATGTATGCTACAAAGCTCTATTAATTTCAAGAGGATTGCATGGGATGTAAATACAGGCAGCCCATGACTTTCAGTCTCCAGTGCACTAAATTTTAAGTGTAGCTGAAATCTGGGATGGAGGTCACTGGCATTACATGCCTTCATTAGCAGTAAATGTGTGTGCCAAAGACTAGGGCATAAGGCATTTGTTTTAAATGCTGGGTCTTAACATTAGCAATCACATAAATAATTGAAGTGCTGTGATGTCTGGACCGAAGTTTAATGTTTGAAACTACAGTTCAGCCCTGGAATTGAGTACCTCTTTAACATGTAGGCCATAACTTTGCTATGTGCCTGTCGAACTTCTTATCTGAAACTAGAGTCCCAGCATATTTAGACACGCATTGCATAGGCAATATTTGATCCCAAAGCCCTGTGCATGTCAGATTTTCTTCCCACCCCCCACTTTGCTATTCCTGCTCCAACTGGTGGTAATGGGGATATCGGTCACTCCATACACAGCAAAGCAGTGCAGTCCAAAGGCTTATGCTGGAGTCTTTGAGACCCCAGGTGAGTCTCTGTGTTGCAGTGCATTTCTTAAAGCTAGGGCAGCTGGAGGATGGTGCTGAGCTGAAGATGTCCTTTTTTTTAGCAGGAGCAAATGTCTTGCAGATACCACTGTGGTGGGGTTACCTTTCTGGAGCTTGCTGGTCTGTTAAGGTAGTGATTCTGCATATTGAAGGTGGTCTTATTCCCTGTTACTTATGCCTCTGAGGTAAGGGAGATAAAAACCAAACTGCTTACCCCTGCAGTGCCTTTTGGAAGCAAACATTGTGGGTCAGGCTAATACTAGCTCTTTCACTTACTGTAAAAAAAAAAAAAAATACAGTACTTTCCCTCCAAGTTTTCACAGAGCAATGGTTCATATTCTTTAGCATCGTTCAGCTTCAACTCCTACTATTTTTTTCAGTGAAGACCAAAGCCAGTGTTCGCAACTGGTGAAAATGTCATTTCCTGTTGTAGCCAGTCTTAATTCTGCCCTGATGCATTTTTCATTGTTTGTTTTGTATGCGGGTAACTTGGTACGATCAATGCCTCTGTGCCCATATGAATTTACTGAGGCTCGGGGATGGTTTGCACCGGGGCGCTGCTGTAGTGGTTTGCGGCTGGTCCCGCTGAGGTTCATCCTCCTGCTGCAGGACGGCTGAGCTGCTTCTGCAGCAGTCTGACTGCGTTTGTGCTGATTCAGCGACTGCCGCAGAGCTGTCCCCGCTGCCGAGGGGAACTGGTACTCTGGGAAAGGAACTGCTTGGAAACTACTGCATCCATGCTATGCGTGAATCCGAGTTGAGCTAGCTCTTTTAAAACCCTTTCATGAGGAGTTGACTGGATTTTCCTAAGACTTTGTTCTTCAGAACCCGTTTGTACAAATAAACGTATAATACTCCTAGCATTCTACAAAAGCAAATTAGATTTATATGAAAGAGTTCAATGAACAGCATTTTGAGTGGGATCTATAATGGGCTTTTTAATTAAATGAATATAGTCATTTCATAGAGGCAGTTCTCATTAGTGTGGCAATATTGAGATGACCATTTCCTTCTAATTGCATTGTGTATTTATATAAGAGGCTCTGGTTTAGATTTGATTTGAATAGATTGATGTGTGATTGTGTCTTGACACCTAGTGCACATATAAAAGGCAAAATAGCTCTGCTTTCTAAATGAAGCTGTTAAATATTCAGTAAAATAAATGGCAGTTGTTTACTGTAGCATGTCTTAGTCGGTGCATGTACACATTGCAGTATGTACCTGTTGCAGTGTGTATAACTCCAGCTATTTAAAATTCCTTTGCCCAGTAGAGTGCATTTTATTAAATCCCATTGAGTTCCCACTCTAAAGGAGACGAGACACATTTTCTGTTGCATGTGAGAGACTTTAAGGGACTGTAAATTTCCACGACAATTCAGAAAGAATGTTCTTCCTCACAACCTTTTATTTCTTTCCCCTACTTTTCCATGTATAACACTTTGGTGATTTAACTCGAGCCAGCAACTAGGACCATGCAGGCCCACCCACCCCCGCTACGGTAGGGAGAAGAGGGAGAAAAAGGAAAAAAAACTCGTGGGTTGGGATAAAGACAGTTTAATAGACCAGTAACAGAAGAGAAAATAATAATAATATTGGTGAAAGAATATACAAAAAAAAGGGATGCAGTCCAACCGCTCGCCACCCGGTGATCGGTTGCCCAGCCCATTCTGAGCAGCTATCACGGATCCCTGCCCCCCGGCCTACAATTAACAAGAGTTAATTGTAGGCCCTGCGCTTTCACAGGGAGAGGAAACATTTATGTCCCATTCCTCCATCTTCTTTGGTACTTCCGCTTTAATTGGGGAGCTTACTTTTGAAATATAATGGAGAGTGATGACAAAAAGTTCTTGGAGAAGCTTCAATTCCTTTTTCTTTTTCTTTTCACCAAAAGATACATGTGTTACCACTTCACCAAGGTCAAGCTTACTGTACTTTGGCGTTGAAAGATATTATTTGAGCAAAACTCTTTTACCAAAGTTAATACCACATTTTGTATGTGATTTAATCCTGTTTCAGGAGGGGTCCAATACTGGTCACTCAATTACCTCAGTAGCTTGTAGGAAGTTCTTTAAATGTTAATGTACGTTGCTAATGTTCAGCAATTCACATCTGGATTCAAAGTGTTTTTCTGTTGTCAGAAGTCTAAAAACACAATCGGCCTCCAGTGGGTGAGTGGTTCAAACAGTTAAAGCTGTGAAGCTTCTCTGTTTTAATGACACAGCTGCAGAAGTGCTTTTATAGGAAGAACTAAAAATGTCAAAGCACAATTTAGAAATGTTAATTAAGTTTCAATCTTTGTGGACAACATTGTTAATCACAGTAACTGAGTCAAACAGCAACCCTTAGTGTTCTCTGGTGTCACATCTTGTTAAACAACAACGCGTTGCCACTCCTACATGTCACTTCAACTTACTCTATTCAATCTTTCCATGAAAAAATAATCACTTAATACTGGTTCTTTGGTCAGAAACTTTTGTCAAAAGTCCAACATTTGTTGGTAAATTTAATGTTGTTCATTTTTCCTCTTTCTTTACCAAGTTTTAATTATTACTGTTGCTTTGATGATCTCCCAAAGGCTACATGCTTTTCAAGCATGAAGGTTCAATGTTTTAAATATTATTATTTAAATAGTCTGGAAGAGGCGTCACACTCCAGAAGTGATCTGGCAGTCTCTGATCCATACATGTCATGCTGCTTTGGTGTTGGGAAGAGTTGAAAAGCCAGCTCCATTTGGGGTGTGAGTGGCACTGATTTCACCGATTCACTTCCCGGAGTAGAGTTGTTGCAGTTGGGTTGAACAACAAGAACCAGGATGAGATATCCTTCAATCTTGGGCAGTTGTGTACTTCGCACATCTGATTCCAACCTTTGGTGCCTTGGGAACGCACAGCCTGTGTGCATGATGAGAGGTGGAGGGAAATATAAGGCAGCGCAACCTTCTTCCCTCTCGCATCACCAAAACCAGACAAGATGTGCTTTGTTCCAGATATCCTCAGGAAACTCTAGGCTAATTAGTAGGACAGCCACAAAATGAAGAGTTGAAAATCACATACATCATCCATGGCTTCTTCATAGTAATGAAGAAATAACTCTTCACATGACGGTTTCTGCACTTTGGCACAGGCACCACCAGCTTAGAGAAGACTCCTGTATAACGTGACGGCAGCAGCAGCAGACTCTCGCTATGAGTGGCTCGGAGCTGCACACCTACCCGACTTGGTGTGCATACAAGCAAAGACATTCAGCTGTTCCCTGTCTTCAGGAAAAGGAGAGTGTGATTTCACACCGCCTTTCTCCACGTTTAGCAGTGTCTCAGTTTGGGAACGCTTTTCTCTTTGTCTGTAATATCTCGGTGATCAGCAGAGACAGGAGAGGAGGGAGAATGAGAAGAGGGCTGGAGGAGAGCGTTCTGTTTACCTTTTCCCTTTCGTTTCAGTCCTCCGCATCCTTTTACTGCACTTTCTGTGCCACTCACTGTGCCTCGGCATCTCTTCACACAGAATGTGGAAACACAAGCTGAGACTGTCGCTCCTCCATCCCTTTCTGAGACCTCCCCTTTCATCATCAGTCACATTGGGTATGTCTGTTTTTTTCAGGCCGCTGGTCTTGATAACGACACCCAATGTAGTGCAGACCTTTCCACTGTGCTAACGATTCTTAAATTACTTGGAGTATATTTCACTATGCTCATCACATAACCTCCATGAGCTCTGAGCTAGGCCTGGATGAGCTTTTTGACATACACAGTAGTTTACTGATGCATCCGCTCGGTTTTACTTACAGCAGTATTGCCTTCTAATGTTTTCCCCCCTTTAATTATTTCCATTACTCTGAGCCAACGTACATTATTTCTCTCAGCTGTCAAGCCCTTGCAGAGGGTTTTATCCCGCTAACTGTAATAACATTTTTTTCTTATTTTTATTGAAGTTGCAGCTTAAATCATACTTGCTTTGTTCTCACCAAATGAAGGAGGATGCTAACAAGGCTTCCAGTGTGTGCATATGTACCCTAAATGCATTTTGCATGTGTGCTTTTAAGCTGTCTAAAGGATAAGTGGAAACGATTTTGTGGAATGCTGCACTTTGTTTAAAAAAAAAAAAAAAAAAAACAAACCACAAAACCAAAAACCACCACCAACAAAAAATGCCCAACAAAAAACCCTACACCTTGGTTTGTCCTTCAGTATTTCTCAGGCTTTGAATCATTTCTATATAAAAAGGTAAGTGCATGGCGTGGCATTCATGTTAGGAATTTTCAGCCCTCGGTAGGGCAGGAATTGCCTTTGCACAAAAGTGTCAGCCTCTTCAAAGCAGCGTGCGCTTCTTTCTAAAGTCAGTGTTTGAAGGATTGAGATACAGGGAGGCCAGAAGACCAAAGCTGTAGTGCACAAGAGGAGCCTGCTCCTGCCGGGCGATGCCTAAGGCCATCCGAAGGAGTGCCTGGGCAGGGTGGAGGCTGCAGGAGGGGTGTGCGTGCCTATGACTAAATAATAATTAAAGCCTGTGTCCTGTACTGCTGGTTTAGGAATTGCGCAGTAGCCACAGGCTTTCTGCAGCTTCAGCAGTTGGTCTGAGGTCTGTCTGTCTTATCTAGCTTCTTTCTAAATACTTATTTACTTTCTATAGTACTTATCATTGTGACACTCAGACCGTAAAAGTGCTTCAGCAGAGCGTTTGCAAAACCTTGTCCACCTGCACAAATTTATTCAACGCTGCAAATTAACTGCTTTTGTAATACCATGACACAGAGTATGAACTGTGCTATTTTTCTTGCTGGTAAACGCTGTTAGACAAGCCATTTCTATTCCATTTCTTTGAGTGAAATACAAAAGGGTAGCTGTTTACCAAGAAATCAAACGACTGTTTTGCAAATGTCTTTGTGGTGCCCAAAAGCAGAAACACTTCTGGTTCCACTGCTGGTCACTGTGGGCAGCCCCTGAAGCTCTCACACAAAATTATAGATGGCTTCGTACAGAATTAGATGCACTGGTTCAGTAATGTTGGTATGATAATCCATGTCATTGTTTCCTTTCAGTTAATAAAACAGAGATGATTGCCGGTGGTGGTTTTTTCCCCTTCTGGTGGTGGTTTTTTTTTTGTCCCCCCTCCATTTTTCCCCTCTGTACCAGAAGGTGTTTCCCAGAACTGGGGACTTACCTCAAAACCGGCCATAGCTAGTGTTTCACTGTGCAGCTTTGTCATCCTGTCGTGCAAATTAAACATCTATAAGTCTCTGGGAAGGGTTCAGTCTTTGGAAATATTGAAGGCTTTAAAGTTTGGTACCTCAGATAGAGCCATTTCAAATCAATGTGCGACTTTGAAACTTTGCTTTTGGTATCGATGCCTCCATATAACCTTTTTTGACACGCGTGTACCAGCCTTCGTGCTTCAAGGGAAACACAAATGCTAACAGTTGCTGGTCCTGTGGTGGCTCATTGCCACCCAGTGACTTCAGTGGGATTTCAGTACTGGGATGCTGTAGGGTGACTTTCAATGAATATCTCTGTCTTCAAGAGAACAATAGTAGAGGAAAGATGATACATTAAGCATTGTGTGTAATTTTAATGGATGAAGTTGTATCACTTAAAATCTGTCTTCCGTTTGGGTATGCGGGGCTTGTTTCTGTACTTCATCCTGTTTTGACACACACACACACCCCCCGAGTGGAATTCGAGTGCTGTGGCCAGATGGGAATGTCTTTCTATTACCTTGTGTCTGTAAAGGGCCTGTGAACCTGTTTTCTGCTAAAGATTTCTGTGTCCTGTTGTAAAACTAGGGCTGCTGTCAAACTAGGATGCTTCCAGCTTCGTGTATGAATTTCACACGTGCCTTTTTGATAGCCTTTGCTTATCACTCGCCTTAGATCGTAGGTCTGTCACTGCATCGAGATTGCAGCCATAGGTCTTTCAAGGTTAGTCGCGGTTACCTCGCTTACCGAGCCAAGGGAAAGCATATAGGTTTTGTTTGAGGAAGTTAAAATCTCTTGGCATATTTATCCCCTACTTGGGAGACTGGCTGCTTCCTCCCCTGTGTGATCGACGCAAATCACACAAAGTGAGTGGGGCGAGGAAGGTGTTAGTAAACTTTGGTGTTTCCTGCGGCTCTGCCAGTGTAGAACTGGCTCTTAGAGCCCGCTGCAGTGTACTTGACCACTGTCATCAAACTCAGGCCAGGCTACTTGCTATTAAAAGTAGTTCTAGTGGAAAGGTATCTGCTCTTTCAGCACTGCATTCAAAATGTTACACTTGTTAATGTGTTCATTTTTTTGATTGTCCATAGATTCTTTACAAAGTGTTTATCTGTGTTCATGTAAAAATCTAACAGTCAGTTATATTTCAGAAAAAATGGAACAAGCTAGTACAGGTAAAGAACTTAATAGTAGTTAACTGATAAAATTTGTTAGACAAATTCTTTTTTGCAACCTTTTGTTTATTGTCCTCTTTTGAGGACAAATTTTTGAAAGCTATCTGCCTTTTAATTAACAAATTTTTGCCTCAATCTACTGCCGTTCACAACTGGGACCTCAGAGTTGCATCAGCTTTAATTAAATGTTCTCAACACCTCCATAAGATGGCAAGGCCTGATAGGGAATATATTGAAGATGGGATTTCCAAAGTCCCACTTTGTTGATCTAGCTCTCCTCTGACTGAAGGTGACAATAACTGATCTCAGTGACTTGAATTAGAGCAGGTGGAAGTCAAAACTGAATGGGTTTTTTGCAAATCTTGCTCTAAATGAAATCTTTAGCTCATGTGATACACAGGCAATGGTCAGGGGTGGAACTCAAGAATCCAGATTCTGATCCTTCTGTTCTTACCCGCTTTCTTTTCTTTATGCGCCCATTATTCAGTGGAATTGAAAGAAAAGAAAACACAGACCCCGTGAGAGCAAACGGGGAATTCCTTCCCCCTTCTGGAATAGAGAATTAAGAAACATACAAAATGCAGTGGTGAGAAACTCTGAGCCAGAAGCCAGAGGCTTCATACAAATGCTGTGAGAAAGGTAAATGGATCTTTTGGATGGAACCAAATGGAACCGTGTTTTGGAATGTGTTTATATTTACCAGTGAGGGGTGGGGAGAAGGTTGCCTTTAGCCGTGTCCTTTCCTATGTCTGTGTAAAGATCCCTGTGTAGTAAATCACCTAGATTTTTGGCCTAACGAGACTTTTTAATTCCAGTAAGTGCTTAGGAAAGTTGGATTTCATCCATTTGGGGAAAAATGTGGCGTTTCAGGATCGTATGAGGCACATTTAAGATCACAAAGTTGTAGTCTTGCATTGGGCTGTACACGGCAGCGAACCTGACTCTGTAAGGCTGAAGTCAGTGGGAAAGACTCGCCATGGAATTGTGCGGGGTGGCAGCTTGCTGGGCTTATTCCTCTGTGCCACAGTTTTCCATGTATCCCTCTGGCAGCGTCCTCGTGCACACAGCACGATGTCTGGCAAGAAACTGTGTGCTCAGGCCATGGAGTCGCTGGCAGCAGGAGTGCCGGAGCTTCTTGTCTCTTACCCAGATGAGTCAAAAGCTTTTTGAGAGAGAAGCTGGAATGTGACACGTGGCTGTGCATTTGATAGAAATTCAGTTATTGCAACTTTGGTGATTTTATTTAAAAAAAAAAAAAAGTAATGTTTCCTAGTGTTTTCCACTCATTTTAAGGACTCTAAACTTATGTTTCCGCGCCATAGTTATCAGTGCTGTGTTCACTGTGTTATAAGTAACCTGTGGCAACAATAATGATGTTTTTGAACAAAGAAAATAAATTCTCCTTTAGTAGTTTTTCAGCTCTATCAGGTAGTTTCTGGTACAGACTCACAGCCTGGTCTATCTATTTCCAGCAGGTGAGCGCATGTCGAGTGACAGGCTGTTGTTATGTGAAGGGAGAGGGGGCTGGATTAACTAGTTAGCGGTTATAAGGCGAATTTGTCCGTTGCTTGCAATACAAAAAGTATGAATTCTGCAATGATGTAGTTATAGCATCATCTGTGATTTTTTTCTTTTTTTTTTTTTCTTTTTCAGCTGAAAGGAAACATTCAGTGGTAAGCATTCAGGGTAAACAGCTTTACGGTGCTCAGCAATCAATGGGTTTCAGATAAGTGCTGAAATTGACTTAGATATTAATAAAATAAACTTGGAAGGCTAAGAAATTGGTGAGGAAAACCAGATAAATTATTTGCTTAAGTCCACTCTTACAGTCTGTCAGATTTTAAGTGTGCATCACTGCATTTTGGTCCTGTGATCTGACCAGTAGGATGTGAAGCTTTTGTCAAGATTCTGAGCCAGCTGTGCTGGTCCTGCAGCTTTTAATGCTTGGCATTCCTCTGTATTGGGCACTGGGTGTCACGTGAAAATAAACCTGTTTGTTTTGTACTTCGGATTGGATAGAAATACAACTGAAATGATGCTGAAGACACTTTTTAAATTGAATTTAAATGAAGTTACTTGCTATGAAATACTGAAATTATGGAGACTGAAATGCTAAATATTTGGTTATGGTGCTATAAAAGCAATAAAGGAAACAATACCAAAATCAAGAGGTGAAGCATCAAATCTCTGTTGGAGTAGATAAGGTACTTTTGCCTGGGATGTAGGGCTGCTCCAGGAGGCTTTATTGGGAACCAGATGGTCTTGATGGCCTCATTGTAGAGAGAATGTTGCAGAACAGAGAAAGCAGTACTGAGGGCACGCTGATCTTGCTTAGTCAGATATAAATACACAAAGATTTAGTAGAGGAGCCCAGTCTGTGTTTGGGGGAAATTAAAAGAATGGTGAATGAAAAGGTACAATGCTTATCACTGGTCCTCTGTGCCCACTGCGATGTTGCTTCGTTTAATGTGTGTATCCAACGTAAAAGGTCTGCGTTGTCTTGTTAATGGAGCAGCAGGAGGGAGTTAGATGCTCAGGGGAGATCGGATCTACTCTTGTTCTGGAGATTAGGAGTACCGGAGAAGAGAACTGAGGCCAAGGGCAGCGACCTCTTGAAATCCGCTATAAAACACAGCTAGCAGAGCCGGGGAGGGGGGAAGAAGGGGGATTGTTTTGCAAAACTGGCACTGGTATTATTTCCTTCTAGTTTTCTCAGTGGCGAGGTTTTCAACTTCCATCAGTTTTTCAATCATCTGAAGTACTGGCATGCGTACAGAGGGGGGTTTGTTTGGTTTTCCCCACCCTAAATTGCTTGTTCTGATGTATAATGATGCTGTAAAATGAATAGTAGCAATAATGCTTTCTTGACAGATCCTGTAAGCCTGGCTTTATTTAGAATGCATCCATCATGGGCGATACTAGCATTCTCCGGCTCTGTCTGCGCTATAGAAGAATCTGCTCTGCTACAGCCCCAAGTTATCGGTATCATTATGGATGAAGTACAAGCATCGCCCTTTTTTGTACTCTTTACAACACAGAGCTTCCTAAATTGTGACTTGTAGGTCACTGACGGTTCCTGGAGAGCTGTTCCTGTAAGATCGGCTCCTCCTCCTTATTTTCAGCAACAATACTACATACATAGAACTGTATTTATCTTAGATACTTTCTTAACATCACTACACAAGCAACTGCTATATATGTAGCACTGTCATCTGATCATCCATAAGAGGAGTGACTGAAGGATTGTGAAAGAAGAAAAGGAACAGAATTGTTCCTAATGATACCAGAGCTGGGTCCAGAAGGGAAAGCTTTCCACTAAAAATGTGCACCATGCTTAGAAAAAATACTGAAAGCCTTATTCTAATCCTAATCAAAGATCAATCTCTTAATCTTTTTGACAGCACAAACTGACTAATCATCTGAATAAAATTTAAAGCCACTGAACCACTTGCAAGAGTAAGAACTCGGTGTAATTTGGAGGGGGTTTGTTTGTTTTGGCTGTTCTCAATTGTCCAGACAAGCTTCCCCTTCCCCTTCTTCTTAATTCATCATTTCTTCCTTTAGAACTAGAAATGAAAAGAACTATGGCAAAAGGTTGTTCTGGTGTTAATTACAAGTGCAACAGCTGGAAAACTGTTTGGGAGATAAAAATCATGCAGGACTTTTGGGTCACATGAGTCTTTGAGGTCTGTCTTTTATGGAAGTTTTGCATAACAAATAGGAGCCTGAAACCTTAGGCTACTAGCCTGGGATCTGGTAGCGGCTCTTTCCACGTTTGGGGAAAGAGCTTCCTGCTTAGATAATCTTTAATCTGTTCTGTAGGAGATGAGGAATTTTGAATTGGCATTATTTCTCCCCCCTTCCTTAGCAGAGCTGCATTTGATCTGGGCTATCCCTTAGAGATGCTTCAGGTGGAAGACCTGTTGCTGTGTTCCACTGAAGCCTGGTTGCATTGCAGGTGGACCTGTCTGAGCCAGCTCATACAGCGAGAGCATGGTCTCACCAATTTCATCGTTGAGAGAGTTTCTTAACTGCCCTTGAGTCCTGATGCATTTGTACAGACTGTCCTATTAGTCTCTTCACAACGCTGGTACCTTAGTTCGGGTATGCTGAACTCAATTCCTGTTTGCAGCAGGGGTGCAGCCTCGGAGTTTCGTCAAGACAGCTGGTTAATGGCAGAAGCTTTATTTTCTGCTTTGGTGTTCAGGGACTATTTGATTGGTCTTGCTGCCTCACATAGCAAAGGTGTGTTTGTATACATGAGTTTGTGGTAAGTTTAAATATAAGAGTCAAGTGACGATTAAGAAGGCCGGTTATCAAGAGATAAAGAGGAGGCATGAGTTACTTGCTAAAAATTCAGTTGTAGATTAAGCACAACTTTGTAAGCATCAACCTTTAAGTGGCTCTGGGAGCCATGTAAAATCTCACCAGCCTCATCATCTATTTGACGTTAATGGCACCACTAGGTGCCAAGAGGAACTGATTCCAGTGTTTGGTTAAGAACGTGGAGGAAGGGATGGAGCATTCTGAGCTACAGACTGTGCTGGCCAGTGTGCTGTGGGCGGGCTGATAGTCTCAGTAAATTACCATCCTGTTCAGTCCTAGCTATAGGGAGAAACAAAACTTAAATTCAAGCCTGCTCTGAAAGTTTTCTGAACTCAGAATCATTTTTAGAAGATTTATGAGAGTTCTAGTTTTGGAAGGAGAATGCGCTGCAGATATCTTCAGGGAATGGCTAACGGCTTGTAACAAATCTCTCTGCAGAGTGAGTGCTCATTTGACCCAGGCAATAGAAAAAGGCTACAGACAACTTTAGGATATTCATTAACCATTTTGCTTTCACGGACTGGGTGATGCATTTCCTTTGGAGTTGAATCCACATAACTCTCACTCTGTCTACAGTTGCAGCAATCAACTTTTAAAATATAGCTGTATGAGGGAGAGATGAAGATGAACCCACATAAGTCTGGAAGCGTACAACCTCTCCTTAGCCCCAAGAACTGAAGCATTGATTAGCCTCTCGTAGCCGTAGGAAACCAGTAAAGAGTGCCTACTTCTGCAAGTATGTGCAGAGCATAGAATTTATGTTCTTATAGAGGCTGAGATCCTATTTCCAAATAAGTAGATGAGTCCGCTGAGACATGGATAACGGAGCATGGCATTAGCAGGAACACAGGTGAGCAGAGATGCTCTGAAATCCCATGCAATTACAGCCAGCAAGGCTTGTTTCTTTAGAGAGTAGAAAGATGATGACTACGATTACTGAGGGAGATTGTATCACTTCACAGTTAATTTAATGTTTCTGATAGCTCATGTACAAGTATCACAGTGTCTGTTGTAATTGAGAATAGATAGTGCAAGTTGTAATGGATTTAGATAGTGCTTTATTCAGGCTGCTGTATAGTAATGATATTATTTCATCTTATTCCAGACTGACCTAATGCATTTCAGTTTAAACGAACCCCAGTTTTTCAAAGAGCCACATCCCCCTTGGATTCCGTGTATCTTTTTTGACTGCTAGGAACCGGAAATATATTAACACCATATGGCAAATGCTCTATCTATTGCAACAGATATTTCGCATTTGAAATGTCCTAGCAAGCTTCAGGCCTGGAATACTGCTGTGTCTCCCAGTGGGAGCAGAAGGTAGTTGTTGATACCTCCTTCGTGTTCACCTATTCCAGAAGGAAGGTGGAGATAGAACTGTAGATGGTGGAGAGTAAGTTCTCCACTTTTTGCTGCTGCTTGTCATCCTTTATACCTGCACAATTTGTGGAAAGAGCAGATGGAAAATCTTGAATGGGAATAGTAGGCGTTTGCAGAGCATAAACGATGCACGTTGCAGTGCTGAGAAGTCATATTTTTCTCTTTGTTTTCCTCATTTTCATTCAACAAGTAGAATGGTGAAATTGCCGTTTATTTCTCTCTGTCCGTCTCCAAAACAGATTGATCTCAGAATGTGTTTTGCAAAGGTCGATCTCTAGCTCTGCTATAGGGCAGAGGAGAAGAAATTGCAAAGTATATATGGTGAGTCCATATATAGTTCATAATAGGAAATAGTGGAAACAGGTTTCAAAAAATGCGGATAGGCACTAATGGAGCTTTTTTAATTACTTTAAAAAGTGAGTCAGATAACTTCAGATCTCCCATTGAAAGGATAGAGGAGTTGGACAGTTTGAATTGCACGATGTCCTTGTAAGTGGTGTAAAGATGTGTAATTACAGACATCAAAATACCTTTGTAAACTTGGCTGTAGGTCTCTTAAACTTTATTACTGATGTGGTTTAATTTTATGTTGTTCTTTTCTTGCTAAAGTAAATAGCTTCCCAGGTTTTTGGAAGGAGACTAGAAAACAGCTTGAGTTGAGTATTTCTAAGGTGTCCTAGTGAATTTACTACATCTTTTCTTAGATACCTGGAACCTTTTTCTTTTCTCCACTGCGAAGGCCCTTTTTACAGCTACTGTCAGCATTCCCAGTTGAACTGAATAATTTACCCTTTTAAACTGACAGCAGCTGTCATTATGAAAATTGCAGGGCCAAGTTTGACAGTATTCACACAATGGGGGAACTTAAACTTTTAACAGGCTTCGAGAAAGCCCAGACTTTTCAGCACATCTTGTCAGTCAGTACATGAGCTCATATCTTCCTTGTGAAAAGTTGGCAGATTAGAAGATTATATCTGACAGATCTGAAACAGCACTGATGACATCCTCCAACAATAATATCTCTGTGAGGGGCGGGGGGAAGCGGGGAAAGCGGTATAATGAAAAAATTGTTTTTAAAAATGGGGTAAGCACTTTACAAATTGAAGGATGCTCGGTGTTTGTGGCTATCTGTTTATAATTCATTCCTCTTGTGTGGGCTGAATATTCACAGTTCTTAATTATTCAGAGATTTACTGCTCTCTTTCTGCAAAAGAATGTTGCTCGGGTTTGAAGGCTTCTTGTAGTTGAAGAAGCTGTGTCCTTTCCTATTCATTAGTAGCTAGTATTTTGACATTAAGGATTAATGGTGGCACGTGTCTAAGGCAAGTGTCACGCAGCAGTAGGTACGTCTGGCATTTTTGAATTGTCTGACGTTGTAAAAAGTCGCTTAGCAAGTGAAGTCTTTATACTGGTGGAAATATGTGACTGCGGTGACTGCGGTGCCTGGCTGTCCCAGGGCTTGTGCTTTGGGGTTTTCCCCCTTCTAGTGAGGTTAGGGCCACAAATACTCCTTTCTGTTAGGGTTTCCTGAAGATTTGTTTGCTTTGCTTGTGAACTAAATGTATCCCTTTCCACTGAACATAAACCAAATATGTTTTATTTTTATGGAGCAAACTTTCAAAAATAAAAAATCCCACCTAATCAGACTAATGTTCTTATATAATATGAATACTGAAATGAATGGATTGTAAGTGGTAAAACCAAATTATTTCATCTCAACAAGACCACATGTCCGGATATTCTCAGAATGAAATGGGAAACCTGAAACAAAACATTTTGATTTATGTCTGTACTGGCAAGAGCGACTTTATGTTTCCATGAAATGTTTTCAATTTTAATGAAATAGTACATTCTGACAGAAAACTGTTCCCTCAAACACGTATGCTTACCCTCACTCAGTAGTGAAGGCTCTTAAGAGCCAGGATTGGGATATTTTTAATAGTTTTTTTTTTCAAGTGCGTAGTGTAAAATGCAAACTGCCACCTTCGGTTTAGTAGTTTCAGGTAAAAGCAAGGGCCTTTCAAGAATTAAGTGAAGGAAAAAGGTTACTGAATCTGCGCAAGGTCTGCGTGCTCTGTATCAGGCACTAATGAAACCAGTTATGCTGATGATTTTGCTGACTATCTCCATAGTTACCTTTTCCCCACGAGACAGAAGAAACTGCCTGATTATATCGTGGCTGCTTCCCATAACCATCAGCCTTCATCTCACTGGAGTGAATGGAAGAGGAAGGTTTCTCATCCTTCAAAATGTTATTAATTTAGCAATTGTTTTTCTCAATTTTATTCTTTAAAAAAAAAAAATAATCCATATCCAGTGCAGAACTCATCAACTACTCAGGGTATTTATGCGCGTTTTAAAGTCAGAGACATTATGTGGCTTCCTTGCCTTTAAGAGAAATTGAAGAGAGACCTGCTGAAGTTGGAGTTTAGGCGGTTTGGGTTTGCTGTGTGTGTTTTCCCTCACCCCCCTTTACCGATGGCAATAATGGGGTGCCTCGTTACAAACAGGCAAAGCTGTAAGAGGACTGAAACCCACAGGAGTCAGATGGTCTCACTGTATCTGATGTGTGACCCAGTGGGCAGAGCACAAAAGCGGATATCCATTGTATCCCCGGCTCTGGTTGGATTTTGCTTGATCAAATGTGTTCATGTTCTCCTATTTCTCTCTTTGTAAACTGATATTAAGGCTTTCCTACTGTAAAGGTGTTAAGGATTGCACCAAATGCTGATACCGGGTGCTTGGGTACAGTATTGATGCGGACGAAACGGTTCCCTCCTCTGGTAGGCTCTGCTCTTCCGTTGTGTGTCCAGACAGCTGCGTTGTGCAGAGCGTCAGCCCTTGCGAGCGTCATTGTAGTAATCTGCTATATTTCTGTATTTCTGTCTTCTCTATTTTGTACATTCAAGTGAGAAGCATCCCGATTTCAGATCCTAGAAAAGCCTATCAAAGATTGTCCTCAAACCAGGACAATCTCCCTAAGGAGAGTAGCCGGAAAGGTGATTTCAGTATCCTGAAGACTGTTAAGGAAGAATTTGTAACGAGGACAGTTGTTGGGTGTTCATATCTATTTGGGATTTACAGTACTTGGAAAAGATGGCTATCTCGCTAGTGTTCAGACAGACCAGTGAGCCGAATAGCGAGAGCCTGGCTGGGGACAGGTTGAGCAAGAGTGCTTCCAGTAGATCAATTAGTATGGGCAGAATCGGAAGCGGATAACTCTTACCTGCTACCAACATCGTAAATCGGCAGCTGTTAGGAACAACTCATGGTGCTTTCATGAAGCGATGAGGGTGCTCAGCACGTTGCAGGAGGTATTCGTTATCCAACTGCACTAGACTTGAAGTGATTAAGCTCATGTTATGTATTTTACCAGTATTGTAGCAATTGGAATGGCTCTGTCATGGATAATTGTGTTTGTTTCTGTATGTTAAATTTACGAGCACTTTTATGCCTTCTCCCCATGTGCTTGCAGATTTTACATGGTAATTTGCAAAATAACCCTGATTGCTCTTTCAAAACTCCTTTCAGCATGCTGTCTGCAAAAAAGTCTAAAATGGCATTTGGACAGAGCTTGGAGCTGACAGTTCATCCTGCAGACTGCTGCTGCTTCACCAGTATTCATGTTTTCTGTCTTCTTCAGTCTAATCATGAGCTTGAAAAAATCTCTGTCAGGAACGTTCCTTTGTGTTGGTGCATTACCAAAAGGTACTTGATCATCTCATAACCGCTGTTGCAATGTACGTGGTCATTTGCTAAATGCTGCAAAATCATTCACATTATTTTGTAAATAGTCCCAAAAACGTCTGTCTGATCTGTTTCTGTAGGTCAAGTCAAGTGACGGCTGCACCCTCTCTTATTGCTGTAACCACTGCATTACGGTCTCCCTGTCCATCCCCATTTACAAAGAGAAAACGTTCTCTGCAGAATGCCACCAGTGCATGGTGCGATATGACAGTCCCCTCGGCCCTCTGAGTGATGAATGGCTCTACTTAGACCGTATTGTATTTGGTTTAATTTCAGTGGACACACATGATTCATTCTGTTCTGTGCTGCAGAGTCCCTGCAGCACATAAGGAATCTGCGAGTTTCATTTTGGCAAGTTGGTAATTGCCTGCCCTCGGTATGTTTATTGTAGTGTTGGGCCAGGTCGGTTTGTGGGGAGAGGGGAGGTGGGGGAGGAAATCACGAGCGTGACTGGAATGAGAATACAGGATGCAACAAAAAAAAAACCCCAAAACTATGGGCGTTTTCACCCCCATAATAATAATAATTCACACCTTTGATGAGGCCAGAAAGGAGCTTCAGAAACTAACAGTCACCCAACATTGCTAGCTCCAGCGCTGGGCGCTAGATTTAAAAAACTAGCGTATTTTGCTGGAGGTATTTCATTTGAATGTTTAGGGCTTTCTTCTGGGTTTTTTACTTCGTGTGTGTATTGTGGGGGTTTTTTGTTGTTTTTAAAGCAGGTCATGTTTGGTGACCCAGAAATACTACTTCCCCTGCCACCCTTTTTCTGTCCCTCCCCCAGTTTGTTTTATTTTTCTGCCCTTGTTGTCCAGTAGGCCGGCTCCAGGTGCCGGTGTTCCCACTTCTCCTTGGCTGACAGGGTAAACCCAACAGGTAGTAGTTTACATGTCTAAAGCTAATATGGTCACAGGAAATCAATCTTGGTCATAAAATTAGCTGAGTCTTTCACTTTTTTGCACATTTGAAGACCATATCATCTGCATTAGGGCAGTTTTATGGTGGAATTTTTTAATGAAGTGTAAACCAGCATTAACCGTGTGGGGAGGGGTAGAGATATCAAGCATAAATCTCCTAAACCGCAAACGGTTCTCTGTGCATCTAACCACATAGAGATTATGAAACGCTGACAAATTAAAAGAAATTTGGTACTGGATGTCATACTTGTTAGTCAGCTCAAAGAACAATTGCTGATATTCTCCTTGCATTATTCAGTAAAAATACCAGGAAGGAGAAGAGTTAAATGTCTGAAGGTCTACTGGCTCAGCACTCCTTTAAGAACATTCATATGCTTATGAGACATTTTGGGGCACATCTGCTAATCGTATCTCCTGTAAGATGGTGCTGGGTGACTTTTTTGTGGTTGTTTTTAATACAATGTGCCTTGCTCACATATCAAAATAAAGACATCACTTGATGACTTTTACAGTATTAAGGGCTTGAGAGGAATGACAGCAGGGAGTGTGCTGTTGAGTTGGCTGTAGCGTGAGAATGCTGACCTGTACTGGAAGTCAGATTCATGCGGGTAAGGCAGAAGGAACAGTGATGATTGACTTGTTAGATTAGGGGTTTAAAATATCTGAAAAGAAAAAGAATATTACTGGGCTACTTTTCCTTGATGATATTGGCAACCCTCCCTTTACTTGAATGGGTATAAAATTGGACGCATTTATTCATTCTGGTATGATTTATGGGATACAGTAAACTGTGTGATGGCCTCACTTCACTACTGACTCATCTGCTGACATTGAGAAATCCTTTTGCGCACTTAAAACATAGGTGATAATTCTTACCTACTTCATAAAGTGTGTGTCCAGTTATGGCTGCTGAAGAGTGGTTTCATAGGTAGAGGAGGGTAGAAAAAGATGTTCTCCTGAGCTTTCCATTATTTCTGATCTCAAATGGGCAGGGCTTTTGCAGCGTTTTGAAAATTTCTGTTGTTAGTATATGCTTTTGATCTTCATTTGCCAAATTAGGTATTTTACAGTTTCTCCTATATATACTTTACAGTTTCTCCTCTTTTGTGATTGCGGCCACGTGTTGTGGGGGTTGATGTTTGAACAACAGAATTCTCTTTCTTTTTATTCTACCTCACACGTACTTGACGATTTTGTGCGTGTGTGGTTCGGATTTGTTTTCTTCCTCTCCAAATACACATGGCTCCAGGTTTGCTTAGGCTTACTCTCCCTTCTGGAGGAAAAACCCCCAACATTCCAAAATAGACTATGACCCATTTTTCTCATTTTTAAAAAAAAAAAAAAAACCAAAACCCAAACATTTGATTTCAGGGTTCTGTTTCATCTCTTCTTTGCACACTCTGTTTCTGCCTGTTCAGTGTCTTGCGTTAGAACTTACTGCTCATTGGGCTCCGTTTTCATGGTGAACTTCATGGACACAAGTGAATAGCGTGGAAGGAAGCAAGCCCTGATTTTTCTTTGTTGTTAGAGTTTATCTACCAGGGTAGACAGCTTACTTCTGAGCCAGGGCATGAAGTGTGTGTGTTCTGCGGCCAATTAAGCATTCTTTATATAATGTGGGGATTTTTGTTAATTTTCGAAGTGTCCTATTTTCACAGAAAACTAAGGTTAAAAATAACTTCTCTGAGGAAGTAAAATGATGAGTTGAAGAACTCCTTGACCAATCTTCCTGCATAAGTGTAGGGTTTACTGTTAGGGAAATTTTGACAAAACTCAAAACAATACACAGAAGGGGTAAAGAACTAGGTGCCTGGGGGATCTCTAGTTTGAATATGCTGTATTTTGCCTTTGGCTATGTTATGAATTGGATGTCAGTTGTTGACCAATATAAGCTTTTAATAGTTAAATGCTGCTTTTGTCTGTGGGGACAAAAATGAACTCCTTAAATCAAGAGGGTAATTAATTTTCCTGACAAGCTTTCAAAATGCTCGATTGAGATTTTAGCCCTCATATATATGACTTGACAGTTTGCATTTGCCTTCTCCCACCGCCTCGTGAAAACTGCATGCCTCTGCTGAATCGTATTGTTAACATGTACAAACCCCCGTAAAACCAAGAAATGAGATTGTGCTTTAATGTGTAACAAAAACTTTGGAAACTACTCCCTCAAGTGCTTCCAGAGCTTGGAAGTGCATCTATATATATCTGTTGTATGCATAAAGTTTCAAAATCTCACTGGAAAAGGTCCTTTATTTTAAAACCTGTCATTCATAGAATCACAGAATAGTTAGAGTTGGAAGGGACCTTAAAGATCATGTATTTCCACCCTGCTTGTCCTAGGCAGGGACACCCCCACTAGCCCAGGTTGCTCCAAGCCCCGTCCAACCTGGCCTTGAACCCCTCCAGGGATGGGGCAGCCACAGCTTCTCTGGGCAACCTGGGCCAGGGTCTCACCACCCTCACAGGCAACAATTTCTTCCCAAGATCTCATCTAAATCTCCCCTCTTCCAGTTTAAAACCATCCCCCCTCATCCTATGGCTCCACTCCCTGATCCAGAGTCCCTCCTCAGCTTTCCTGGAGCCCCTTTAGGGACTGGAAGGGGCTCGAAGGTCTCCCCGGAACCTTCTCCTCTCCAGGCTGAACAACCCCAACTCTCTCAGCCTGGCCTCACAGCAGAGGGGCTGCAGCCCTCGCATCATCTTTGTGGCCTGCTCTGGACTTGCTCCAACAGGTCCATGTCCTTCTGATGTTGGGGGCTCCACTGAGCTCTAAAGCCAAGGAAATTCTGTAATGTTTTTGATGTGATGGTGACAACGTTTGCAGTTGGATGCAGTGGGAGAAAGAAGAGGCCCTGGATGGTAACTGCAGTGTTGGCCTTTTGCTCCTCCGATCCACTCACTGGATGACTTTGTAGCTCGATGTCTGTCCTCTTTCCAGTAATAACTCCTAAAACACAACTTCAGTGATGGTTCCTGTGCAGCACTCATAGCCCCCACGTAGGCTACCCATCTCTATAACCCTACAGTCCTCAAGCATGGCCATGTATTTGGGGGTTAACGTCAAAGGCAGTAAAACTCTGCTATTGTGTATCAGCAGAAAATCTGGCCCTGGGAATTTTTTGGCTGAATGCTTCTGTTTTGTCATGTATAGTTCCCCTTGAGCCAAATTAATTCACTGACTAATAAATTTAGGTGCAAATTGAGATTGAGAAATCTAGAAGTTTTGTTTCTAGTTCCGCCATTGCCCTTCTGTGTTACCTTCTAGGAAATTACTTACCTTCTTTGGGCAAAATATATCAATTTAGAAAAGGTCAAAAGTAGGTGGTCAGTGGATCACCCTGTGGCTCCATTTACCCATTATTCTGTTAAAGGTCTGGGATTATTTAGCCAGACTTAATGTTGAATATCAGTGTTGATTTCCATTCTTGCAACCTATCTTACTATAAAACTATTCTCAGGAGCCAGGAGTATAATGGCATAATATGGGCTGAATGTAATAAAGATGGTACCGTCATTTTATAATTGGGTTCAGAATAGTTGGGAGCCAAGTTACATTAGGTATATTGTAAAACAGGCTAATAAAAGTGACTTATTTAATGAGAGTAGGGAGTAGTTACGTTGATTAATTTAGGGAGGGAAATCTCACTATGAAATGAATTGTTATTTTTATGTTTAATTATTCATTAAACATATGACAACAGTTTTTCATGAATCAAAAAAAAGCATGTCAAAATATTCTATGGAGGAGTACGAGGAAAAAGTGATCAGGATGTTAGAATAAAATAAGGACTTTTGTGAAGTGGAAACTGTCTGAGTCCGATAGCAAATGTCAGGAGGAAGAGAACTGGTTTCTACAGAAATCCTATTCCAGTGCTGCCTTCCCACAGCACTCGCAGCAACTCTAGCTTTGATTTTAGGAAAGTAGCATTTGAGTTCTGAATACAATTGGGCAAGTGTCTTAATTATAGATATGAGATGTGACGCGGGGACATCACCTTTAGATATGGCATGTGCTCTACTGTCATACATAATGTAGCGTTCTGCCTGCTTCAGTAAAGAGAGGTTCATGTCGTGGGTCATTGAAATAGATGATCTTTTCAATTACAGGTATTTTACAGCATGTGTATGCATCTTGAAAGATGGGTGTTTTTCTGATCTTGTGAAAATATCAGGATTTTTGTGTTGGACTGTGCGAGTTCCCTCTGAATGGTGGCTTTTGTATTGCGGGAGTGACTTAAGATTTACGGTAAGTGGCTTCAGGCAGGAGCCATCCTGTTTGTTAGCCTGTACGGATATCTGCAACAGCCCTTGCTGTAGTTAAACCACTGTAAAACCACGAGTCAATATTCTGTCACCTGTGCCAACCACTAAGGTTCATGCCTCACTTTTCACAGCAATCGCGTCACTGTGCATGTGGGCCTTCGTCAAGGCAAAGCTCTTTGATCCGAGAGCGTTGCTGGGGGAGCCAAAGCAGTCCAGTGACTAGAATTGTCAAACAGAATCAGGGCTTTGATCGTGGACTCGTTCTATAATTGTGTCACTTACCTCCGTTGTGCTAAAGGTGCCTACTTTTGAAATCCCAGAATTGCTATTCACAATTGCCAGGCAGAATGGTAAGTCTAAACAAAACTAGAAGTCACTAGAAAATAACTACTGCCTTCCTCTGAACATTAAAAATGCAACTGAGTGCTGCAAGGAGCAGCTAATATGATTTATCTGTAGTCTCAAATGAAGACCTCATCTCCGAAGAGCACTAAGCATAGCAGTGGTTTGAATTCTAAAACTAAGCTGTCTTGTGCAGCAAACCTGGCTCAGCACGCGCTGGCCAGATGGCACTGTACAGCACTCCAAATAGGCAGCTATTAACTGGTTAACTTAATTTATTTCCTTTCTCCAGAGGGCTCCTGTTTCAATGTCCCGTGAAGTGACCAAAGTTACATTTCCAATGTTTGAGCTTGGCAAAAGCAGAAGCTGGGATTTAATCACGGTGGCCAGATTGGATTCTGAGAGTGCCGAGGTTTAGTTTTGTTGCCTTGTCTTGTCTTTCCCAACAGCGGTGGGAGCTCACATAATTGCTGGAGATGAAATCACTTGATGAAGTGATTCTTCTGTCAGCTAATCAGTAGATCTGTGAATTAAGTTACTTTATCATTTGTGATCGAGTGCTCGCACCAGGCACTATTCTCAGCCACACGGCTGGAAGTGCAGCAAATGGTGTGTCACCGCCGAACCATATATAACCTCAGGGACAGTTTCTTCATAACTGTTTGAAAGAAGTTCTGTTCTGAGGGAGGATTTGAGGGGCCGGCATGAGGCAAATGAGGTTGCAATTAATTATCACCAACTGGTGGTGGTGTGTTTTATACCTGTGCACTCCTGCATAGGGGCGCTTGGGGGTCGGGCTCGGAACAGCTCCCTGTGATTCCCCAGGTGGGTTTTAATGGCCCGTTCAGCACAGTAAATATCAGCAACATAGATCAAAACCACGATTACAGTAAAGTAAATATCGAATTGAAATGTGTGACTTCTCCCTTTCTGTTCCACTAGCTAATACCTCAGAATTACATATGCCTTTATTGTCAGTTTTCATTACCTTTCCTCCCTTCCCCCTACATTGGTAAGTAATACTGTAGTCATCGTAACAAAATCTCAGCTTAATTTCATCTTAATATTACCATTTTACTGCCTAGGACACTGTACATATGTAGACTACATACCTTGCTTTTATTTATTCCTCTTCTGTCCATTTTCATTCTAAGCCTGTGGCTGTTGAATCTTTCAGATTTTTAAGGAAATAAATTCTATGTGACAGTCCCTGTGTACTGCATTTGGTAGCAAGGGGCTACATTTTCAGTGAAGGACTCTAGAACCTATTGTTAAACTAACAGAGCAAATAAGATTATTTTGAAAGAGTAGTTGAGTCTTGATGCTCCTGGTGCACGTTGCTAAGAATGTCTTGGGAGTGGGCAGGATGACTCAATCTCTTTGCTAAAAGGTTTGGTATATTTAGGGGTCATGTGCCTTCTTAGTAACGTGTGAGTCGTCACAGTCAAGCTGATTTGGATCATACGTATCTAATTAAAGGAAACTTAGCACCCATGTGACTATCAGAAACTGATGGTTTGAAAAGATTGTGAGTGCTGGGACTGTCTAGCTTTTTGACTGTGGAATTTCACTGCCGTGGCTGCTGTGAATGTTGCTGATCCCGGTAATACCATAGTCAGTGATAGATCAGGAGGTAACGGGCACAAACTTGACCATGGGAAGTTCCATCTGAACATGAGGAGGAACTTCTTTCCTTTGAGGGTGGCAGAGCACTGGAAGAGGCTGCCCAGAGAGGTGGTGGAGTCTCTGACTCTGGAGACATTCCAAACCTGCCTGGACGCCGTCCTGTGCAACCTGCTGTGGGTGACCCTGCTCTGACAGGAGGGTTGGACTAGAGGATCTCCAGAGGTCCCTGCCAACCCCGCTGATTCTGTGGTAGACCTGCTGTTTGAAAGGTTGCTGGAATTCCACCAGAAGTAGATTGGGTCAGCCAGGATTGATAATTTTTCCATAGCAAGAGGCATTCTAGCACAGACTACGTTCTCACACCATTGACAGGAGGTTTTATTTCAGTCCCACGCGACACTGAGCAGACAGTGCTCAAAGCCTGAGCCTGCCTCCAGGGCGCCAGCCTGAAGGGCAGGAGGGGAGCTAGAAGCAAGAAGTGTTAATTCTCATTTTTTGGTGTTAAAGCAATAGTGAAAGCAGCACTCTGTTCCTAAGAGACATTTCTGCCTGGAATCTCAAACTTGAGGCTTCTCTTTCTTGATGTTCTCTCTGCTTGCCACCTCCATATGATCGGTCGGTACGATGCCTCTCTCATGGAACGGCCTTTCAACTCAGTATGAGGAGGTGAGGGGGTTTCCACAAGGTAGCAAGGTTCTTTAGGTGATCGGTAGAATATTGGTCAAAATACCCTTGTGGTTCCTCTCTTGGGTCAGCACAGAAAGAGCACAGAGAGCTAAGGTTGCTTCTTGGAATACCCGTGAATGAGACAAGGTGTAGAGTATTATTTTTTTGTCCTGGTGATGAATTCTTAGCATGTCCTGTGAAGCAAATGATGCATGTATTTTTCTATGAATTCTAGATATGTTCTTACCTGTGTCATAGTTCTGACACCGTTTTGCAGGGGGGGAAAGACATGATTTATAATTAGCCATACATGCGGACATCTGCTGGAACATGAAGACCTTCAGGAGAAACACAGTTTTGTTCCTAGTTTACTTTGATGCAGGCTGCAGATGAATCAGTATAAATTGCTTAGATTTATGTGTGATTTCTGAGTATTAGGGTGCTGTGTATATAAAACTCAAATACGTAGTGGTGCACTTAGTTTTTGTGTTGCTTGTTCTTAGAAACATTGAAAACCTTTTGTCTACAAGGGCTGAAACAAGTTCAGATCTTTTTTGCTGAAAGTAGCAGGTGTTTTCTTGTTCCTCTGTTAGAGGAAAATTAAATTTGAAGCAGCAGAATTTCCCTGGGAGGGAAATTCCGTCTTCTGGGGGCAGCTCTGATACTGGCTGGTATGTGTTTTCTTATATTCTCTGGTCTGTTTTTTACCTCCTGCCTCACGTCTTGTATCTTGAATATAGCTGTTCTGGGTCAAGGAATCAGCTTTCTGATCCGTCTATATAACATCTATAGATCCTGACGTGCAAATGGAGGCTGAGACACTGATGAAATGTAACTGCTAAATAAGCAGTGCAGGTGTTGCAAGTGCTGAGCTAGACTCACATGAAAAGGCTGGTGTAAACAAATTGGGCTAGCTTCTGAGTGCAGAAAGACTTCACTCTAAAAGTTGGATTATTCAAAGTGGTCCGTTACACAGTGAGGCAAAACAGCAAGCAGAGTATTCATAAGATAAATATTAAGTCTGTAGACATGTCGTGGTTTGGGCCAGATTGACCCAATCCGGTGGAATGACAGATGCTCGCTCTCTCTTGCTCCGTTCCCGAAGGGAGGCAAGAGAGAGAGAGGAGAAGGGAGACTTAAGAGTTTAGAAGGAACTAAACTACTTTAATGAAATATTAATAATAATGAAAAGAAAATAATGAAATATATACAAAACCATATTAAGCTCCCAGGATGACAATCACGTCCTCATCAGGCACTGGGGAAGTCCCAGACTGGACTCAGTGACGGATGGGAACTGGATTCCGGATCGGGATCAAAGGCAGATGCAGAGACAGAGTCCTCCTCGGACGTCAGCCCGTGAAGAAAGAGAGAAAGAAAGAAAGAAAAGAGGGCTGACCCTTTGATCCCTCAGCTTTTATACCGAGCATGAGGCAGATGGGATGGAATACCCTGTTGGTCAGTTTTGGGTCACCTGTCCTGTCCGCTCCTCCCCGCAGGTGTGACCCCTCTATGCTTTTCCGTTTCCGACCCTCCAACGGGGCAAGTAACAAAGTTGGCTGCCCTTGGTTGTTACAGCAATAAGGATAAGCAGGAGCCTCTCTGCATCTTGGCATCAACTGTAAACATGGGTCTGATCACTCTGAGAGTGAACAGTTTTCTGCACAACATGCTGGTAATTTCAGCAGTTAGAAGAGGCCTAGCTAAAAAGTAAAGTTACTGAACAAAATTGGTCCTGTTTTACCTCAAACCAGGACAAGACATAAACCTCTGCAGATGTAAACCAGCCAAGTTCCTCGTACGAGTTTGATAGAAAGGTCAGTTGTCAGGATTTTGTATTGTTCCGAAGTGAGCAGTTACTTTATCACCTAGATGTGTTGCTCAGGATTTACGTTGTTGCTGTTGTAGGGAAAGCAGGAGTGAGCAGGCTGTGAAAAGAGGCAGCTGGTGGGCTGGGGAGAAGCATTAAGAAAAAAGTAATGAAAGAATTAGGTGGGAAAGAAGAGACAGGGGATGATGCAAAGCTAAAGAAGAAGTTGTGTCGGCTCTGTTAAATTTTGAGTTATACCCAATTCTGGTCCGTTCTGTCAGCTCATACTATTGTGATTAGGGAGCCAAAGGAAAAATCTAGGAGTGGTGACTGAGACTTTGGCTCTGTATCCTGTTCTTCTGTCACTTCAGGTACAACCTCCATCACCTCACCATTTCCTTCAGCGCCAGGTCTGGAGCTTTTACAACAGGCCTCTGAACAGCGTGAGCTTCCCACTTTGCTTCCTTTAACAACCATCATGACTTTCCTGGAATCTCGACAGCGAGACTTTAAGGGGGCAGTATTGCCAAACAGATTGTTGCTTCCATGCCCCTGTAAAAGAAATCTCCTCTTTGGGGATGCAAAGGCATACCTAGATCATGGTGCGCAAATCTTTTCTAACCAGTTTTCTCAAGTGTGCGTTTAGCGAATCAAGGCATGGATGAGCCCTGCTGTTCTCACATATTCTATTCCCCAGCCACCTGTAATGTTTTCCTCAGCAGACAATAGCAGCAGTACCATCTTTCCCACTGATATCTCCATTTCTACTCGATAAGTATCCTCCAAAGTATTCCCACTTCTGTGGATTGTTACTATTCCCCAGTGGCAGACTCCCTCTGCGCAGTTTTTAATGTAAAGAATCGGGTGATTAAATATTTGACAAGTGCATTCAGCACTGAAATACTAATAAATTGCATTATCTCTTGGGGCGGAGGGTTATTTTTTTGTCATTTTAACAGCAGAAGAGAGTGATGATGCTTTTGGAGGTGTGTGGGCAGAAAAGGTTACAGTTTTCCTGCATGCAAATGCAAGCAAGTCCTCCCATCTTTTCAGTAAGGCTTTAATATAATTTGCAACTGTTGTTAACTTGTCATACTCTCCTCTCTTCCCCCCCAAAAATCCCAGTGGTTTAAAAATTCAGTGTGTGTATATTAGCCTCATGCTTTTAAAATTAGAATTTTTATCATTGGGCAAACTTGAATTCCACGTTCATTATGGCAAGAAATATAGATCTTTAACTTGATTCTAAAAGAATCTCTGCTCCTGCTCTCTAGTTTCTGATAGAAATTAACTTAATTTGGCATTAAAAGTATAAATCTACTTTCTCCACTCCCATTCTTCCAGTGTGACAACTGTGTGTGCTGGTCTGGTCTGGTTTTCTGCTACTCCCATCACTAGGGTTTATGTGAGCACCTGATGTGGGGCGCAGAAGGGAATGAGCTCGCTTACTTAACTGGGGCAGCCCCGCAGAACTAGAAAGCTCGGTAGCCGTGTGCGATTCAAGGAGAATATTCATAATATTCTGATGGTGAAGCAGCTGTGCTTCCACGGCGTTTACTCTTTAGAGACTGGTTTAGCTGTTGTCCCATACCTTCGTCCCTGTTTCGACCAGTGCAAAGTGAAATTAAAATGTAATCGTTTGACTTTGAAGCTTCAGTCTGCCTTCACGCGGAGTGAGTGAGTCAAAGTGCAAATTAACGGTCAGTCTGTCGTTAAGGTGTCAGTCAGCTGGGTTCTGTTTGAAATTGCTATCGACTCCTTCTGTGACCTTGAGAAATTCATTTAGTTTATTGGGTTTTCACATTTGCAAAACAGAGCAGTACTTCATTAGGATGCCAAGTTAGCTACCCTGTATGAATTTGAGAGCGCTGTCTTTTACTGAATCACACCAACACTCTCCAGTGTGCTATCACACAAAACTCCACTAAAGCTTCACAACTAGGAACTTAACTATCCCTTTGTGAGGGCACGCAGGTCAGAGCATACGAAATAAGATGCAGAATCAGAATCTAAATGTAGGAACATGAGAGGACCAGAAATGAACATGCATTATTGATGGGATGGTGTTGGTGTCATCTTGACACACTGAACTGGGCTGTTCAGTTGCATCTCTGAGCATTAATGCATTAGCTGTCATCAGAGTTGTTGCCAGGAAAACACTGTGTCCACAAGCCTGAGGCTGGAGGGAAGGGATGCCATCNCCAGGCTGAGAGAGTTGGGTTTGTTCAGCCTGGAGAGAAGAATGCTCCGGGAAGACCTTAGGGGCCCCTTCCAGTCCCTAAAGGGGCTCCAGGAAAGCTGGGGAGGGACTCTGGATCAGGGAGTGGAGCCGTAGGATGAGGGGGAGTGGTTTTAAACTGAAAGAGGGGAGATTTAGATGAGATGTTGGGAAGAAATTGTTGCCTGTGAGGGTGGTGAGACCCTGGCCCAGGTTGCCCAGAGAAGCTGTGGCTGCCCCATCCCTGGAGGTGTTCAAGGCCAGGTTGGACGGGGCTTGGAGCAACCTGGTCTAGTGGGAGGTGTCCCTGCCCAGGGCAGGGGGGTTGGAATGAGATGAACTTTAAGGTCCCTTCCAACTCTAACTGTTCTATGATCCTGTGACAGTCACTCCTATCTGTTACCGTCTGAGCCCATTGCAGAAATACAGTAGCTGCGAGCAGGCTCTGATCTGGGATGTGTTTGCTGCATAGATGCCTGGGAAATAGCCCAAAATGACTTGCTTCTAAGATCCAGCAGAATAAAAGGGATTCCTTCCAATAGCCCGGTTCTGTAATGTTCTTGAGAACTGGGAAAAACTGGTTATCCTAGCTAGTGTTTCATGGCTGCAAAGTAGCCGAGAGAGAGATCAGAATTACTTAGTGGGGGCAGTATTTTTAAAGCTGGGGAAAAAATGAATAGATTTTTCTAATATTCTTGGGGATGAGCAGTTTAGCTTCATTTCAAATGAAAATGGGCTCAATGTTTCTTCAAATCTGTCAGAACTTGCAGACGAATGCTGGGGAGGCTTGGGATGGCTTTGTCACTAGGCATTTTTAGGTTTCAGTGGTAGCAGATATCCCTATCCACTTAAAGGATCCAACTTTTTACCGGTCCGTGCAATGCACAAAGCATCAAATGCTTTTCTGTCAGGTTTTTCATGTTTGAGGTGAGCCCGTTGCTCCCCTGTTTTTGAGCAAAACAAAGAATAAGAGGCCTGATCTGGAAATCGCATAGTTAAAATCATTCTCACACACTGCTCTGGAAGTGAAATATAGACCATATTCTTCACGAAGAGAAGAGCTACTCATTGCTCACCTAAACCATTTTTAAAAGTGAGAATGACAACTCTTCAGTGTTTTATGACCCTTCTATATCAGATTTGAATTATTTTAAAGTATCGGTTTATGTCTACAGATAGACTTTTCCGTATATCCTGATCAAATGCATATTATAGCTGATTGGAAGCTTTTCTTTTGAAGAGGGAGAGAGTATCTTGAGCAAACGGAGAGGTATTTTTCTTTATGGTGACTGAAGAGTTAATTTGAAAATCTGACCTTCAAGGTGAAGTTTCTCCTTTCTCTTTTTGTAGCAGATTGAAATGAACAAGCGACGTGACAGACGGGAATTTGGCCCTGCTGATTATGCATTATCCTGACCTGTTTCACAGGGCGAGTGACATTCACAGTAGCAGGAATTCTTTGGGTGATTTAGGAACTCGGTGCCTCCTGAAAGTCCCTCTGCCGGGTATTTTTCACTTTAGCTAATCGGTTTGGTATGGGGAGGTAATATTTAAACTAGCAGAAAATCATTAGATGATTTACAAAACGGTGAAAACACATGATGAGACCGTGAGGCTTCTTTTGGAATAGAAGATGATTTAATTGTTCTTTGCCGTTCAAAACATTCGTCTCGATAAAAATTAAAATGATTGTGTCAGGCAGAAAATTGTGTTCCATGTTAATATTTGCAGTAAATGAACAAATGGCAGAGTGTCACTTGATTTCTTTGCTGGGCTGAAAAAAATGAAATACATTCTGTGGTCTTTTTAATACACAGTAGTTTTTCAAAGCTAATAAGGAAATTCTGTAAGCCTGCTTGTGCTTTATATTTTAATTCAAGGAAGTCTGTATCTTTGTCTAGTGGAATTACTCTCTCTTTTCTTTCTCCCTCGCTGCTAGAATTTTTGCTTGTAAGTATTTGCATCCGTGTCAGGTAAGCGTTGCCACAGCGTCTTACCTTACCGGACAGCTGATACTGTGTACGGTCATCGGATTTCTGCGGAGAGCTAGGGGCTTGAGTAGGTTTTCCTGCCTGTTGTCCTGGGCTTTCCTGGTACTTGGTCTGGCTCCCTACCTCTGTGCCACAGGGATGTAAAATGTAAAAACCCCAGCATTTTGTGGTTTACCAGAGTTTTGTACTCGTTCCACGTAGCACAGAAACAACGGAGGGCAATAATAAAACTTCAGCTTCCTGAAATCTTGAAATACTAGGTGGATATGCATAAAGGATTTTTTTTTTTTTTTTTTTAAGAAAAATTAACTAAAATTCAGTAGAATCTGATCATCCCAGTCACAGAAAGTGATTGCACCAGGCTGGACGCACAGTGGATTCTTCTCTTACCCGAAACCTGTGGGACTTAATTTTGCTGCCATGCAGTTGGCCGTGGGATAGAGAACAAGCGGGAATGTCTAGCATACCTAAGGACAGAATTTGTCTGGCAGCAGTAAAAATAAATAATTAGAAACCTTTCGCATACTGTTGTATTTCCATTTTTTTCTTTCATAAGCTGGTGTTTTGAAATTGTTTCTTCAGTAGCCTGGTGTTTAGGCTTAGGATACTGAGCCAGATAATCAGCTGTCTCTCACAGATTTCTGTATGTATTTTTTTAAAGCCAGAAGGAACCTTTAGATAATCCAGTTTAGTCTCCTCTCTAACTGCAGTATTTCACTTGTTAACCCTAGATGGAGCCCAGAGATCTTTCCCAAGCCCGTTCTGCCTTCTTGCACCTGAGGACCCAGCCAGTTATTTCTTGTTTCTTCAAAAGGAGCTAAGACCACAGGCTGAAGTTTAAACCCAGCCAAATTGGGCTCCCCCCAAAAGCATGCTGATGCGCAGAGTCCTTCTGTCCGTGTCTTCCCTCCTCCGGCAGAGTGGGTGGAAGCAGGGGGAGAGGAGGGGGACGGGTTCCAGCTGTCTGCACTGCTCTAATCTCCCCATTTGGGGTAATCCATGGGAATGGGGAGGGAGGGAACCCCTTGTATTCTGCACATTGTTTGACCTCAGCTCCGAGGCATTTTGACCACGGCAAATCAAGCCCAGCCAGGGGGCAGGCAGGGGGAGGCGGTGAGGAGGGCAACAAAGGCAAACTAGATTAATGTTTGTGCTGTCCCATATGGCTTTCAGGCCTTTATTTTGAATCCCCTTAAGGTGATCGAACTACTCCAGCATAAAAGGGATGAAGATTAAAATGGTTTCTGCTCGTTTTGACCTTGTTACTTTTTAAAAGTAGTATTATATAAATAAAAATGTGATGTGCTGCAGTACAGTCTGCTAAACTCTAGTTTTCAGGATAGATCCAATGATGCTCGAAGGAGAAGGTGGGTACAAACCCTCCCCCGGGTAAAGGGAGGGAAATCTTAACCTTTGCATATTACCAGGCGTCGAGTTTTAAACTAGGAATCTAAATTACAACACTTGGTAGATAAATATTCTTTTGGGGAAGCATGGCCCGGTTATGGACTGGAGTACTGGGATTAATGTCTACGCGGAATTGAAGTACAGACTCGGAACCACCTGACAATGCTGTTGTCAGCTATAGTTATATTTGATTCAAACCTTTAGTTAAAATAACTTTTTGTTTAATCAAGGGAGAGTACTTGCTTAATTACAGATCTGATACACTAGGCAGCCAGGAATAATGACATTAATTAAATTTAACCAACAAAACAATTTAACTAGCACGCCACACCTGTTCTTCAGTATTCATTTAATTGTATACAGTACAGGCAAATGTCTGGTCTTACTCATTCTCTCTCATTTTTTAAAATCCCTCTGTGCTGGGATGGCCTCAAACTTATCTCCATATGGCACCACAGAAAGAGGGCTCTAACTGGGATTGAACGAGGAGGAAGGATTGGGGGTTTTTAACTTTGAATTTTTTCCTCCCCGCCTACGCTGTTGTATCATACCAGGCTCTTCACTGACATTTGAAGCACCTTTCTATAACCACATAGCATGTCCTGTGGGGCTTCTTTTTAGCCTAGCAGATCCTAGGGATGCTACTGTGATGCTACTTTAATTCTATTATTAGCAGTTAGTTAACAACTAGGAAAATGGAGAGTCCTCCTGTATCCAAGTACTCAAATGTGTGATACGAGCAACTACGTATGCCTGCTATCCTTTCCGTTTAGATTTTCGTTGTAATGTACGTACACGCATGTAAGGGATTATATATATATGTCTGTGCGTATGTGCGTATATAAGACAAAGAAGTACTGAGGAGTACATTGTGTGCATTTTAAGTCATGGCTTTCACAGTAAGTGGGAGGAGGCTTAATTATGTTCAGGCCTCCTGAATCAGTGAGGGCAACCCTGTTTTCAAGCACTAAACCTTTAGCCTGTGCTCAACCACAAAACCAGAGATTCCTGGTGATGCTGTAATCTAAATCCATTACTGCTATGCAGAGACAATATCCCCTCAGCAGATTTGTTTAAAACTGGTAATACATTAAAAGCTTTTATATAATGAGAAGGAGTTTAGCACAAAGCTTTTCTGTATGTTCTTTACAAAGTGTTTTATTTGTCATACAAGTTCTATAAACAGTGCCGTGCTTTTAGTGGAAGATCAGAGTTTTGCTAAAGTCTCTTCCAGTAGGCAGCAGTGTAAAATTACAGCTACTGTTCTCCTGTGATAGAGCTCATTTATGAATCACTGCAGTGATCAATATAAAGAAATTGTTGGTTGCTAAGATAAAAGGTATTTTCTGTAATAAAGATTTTATTATAATATATGAAGATTAAATACAGTCTGTGGACAGGCTGGTTTTCCTCCACCCTTTCCTAGGGCTAATTTTCTGATGATTTCCTAACCACAGAAATCCTCTCTTATTTCCACTTCAGAAACACCCCTGGCTGCGACCTGCTTTAGGCAATGGAAGAGAAAATGAGTCAACAGTAACGGGGAACTGCTGCCATACTGTTATTCCAGACCCGGGTAGATAGTTTACAGCAGGTAGAGATGTATGTAAAAACAGGCTACAGGAGTTGATTTCCTTTACCCTTTAAAAACCAAAAATGGGGAGCCATACCTGTCCTGGGGCTTAAGCAGTGTAGAACGAGCAGGCATTTGTATCGCTAAGTGCGGGACCAGACGCTGCCTATGGTTCACCCACCATTAACTTATCCCTGAGAGCTTATGCTAGAACTAGAGAAATAGGTTTTTAGATGCCCTTGAGTAACAACATCTCAATTACAATGGGGAAAAAAGATCCCAACCTATTCTTTTTTAATTTCTGTGTTAATCATAGTAACATCTGTTTGCTAGTAGTTCTCAGAATTATGCTACTAACATTCCCTACTTTGAGAATATCTGGTTATTTACAAACGTGCAAAGCTTTAAAACTAGAGATCAGTCTTTTTTTGAAGCGTGGCTGACAACTGTAATTAATTCTCTGTCCAGGCTTGTTTGTGCTGCCTGCAGATTGTTCACAGGGTTTAGCATTTTTAATGCTCTTCTTATAAACTTATGGGAATGAATGGGTGTTTAGTTTAATTTTTGCGTAGATCAGGAATGCATTTTCCCCTGTTACTTGCCCTATCAGTTTTTAGCTCAGTAGTAAATATAATCTGTTGTAGTGCTACAAAGTTTGAAACTAGATAGGTACTTTTTCAGTAGGATTCCCAAAGCATTCAGCCCAAAGTGTTTTTTTTCACAGCTAGGAATATTAAACTCATAACATCAGAGTTTGTAATGGAACAATTCAGTGTTAGCTATAGCAACACTGCTTATGCACATTACAAATCTGTAATGTTTGCCACTCATCTGATTAATTCCACAAACACAGTTCAGAGAGTTTTCTGTGAGACTTTTTAAAGAAAACATATGGATTTTGCTCCTAACTCCCATCTGTCTGCATATCCTGCGTTTCAAAGGAAGAGCACAATAGTGAGATAATGAATGGGGGTTAGCTGCTCTGTGTTCTCGGTGTCTCTTCGCTCTGCCAGCTTTTGTTTCTTTAGACTCTGACCGACGTAGCACCAAAATAGCCTCCTTGCTGCCTTCGTGCAGTCAAATCTACAGGTGTATTCACATGCTTGCATAGAATTCATCAGTCAGGTATTTGAGGAACTCCTGTTGTGTTAAAAGTTAAATTGCATCAGCAGCGTCCTGCCCTCTGCATTGCTAAATGACTGCTGGGCACTGCCCCACAGTTACTTCTGTTCTGATTCCTGTACCGGTAATTCCCCCTTTCCTGCACTTGTGGAATTGTTTCTGCAATCGCTTGCCTATTGAACGCACAAGGCTGTGGAGACAACATTACATTATCGAGATGTGCTGAGCGGAAGAGAGAGAACGGGAGTCTATGGAGAGTTTGCCGTGCTGTCAGAGCAAGAAGCAATGGCAGGTTCTGTTGCTACTGCAGAAACAAACTGAACCGAACACGCACAACAACAACAGACTTGGAAAAGTGAAATTTCCTCCAGAAACTTTCACGGCAAGTCCCTGTGCTCTGGAATGTCCTTCACCTCTGGGGTCGACAGAGCGACCCCTCTCTTGTTGGGGTCGGTTGACCCTTACCTTCTTGTAAAGCCTTAAGGCAATAAATAACGGTAGTAGGGACAGATCTTCTGGGAGTCGTTTGCTGGATAAAAGCCTAAGCTGTCCATTGGGGCGTCAAAGAGTATTTCTGTGAGATGCTCGCGGGTGAAGTGCTTGCTTGCCGCAGTTTAACCTCGCATATGGAGAGCCTCCAGCTGGAGAGACGTAGCTGGATGTAGCTTGTGTGTGAAGGGGCCGAGGCACGCGCATAGCCCTGCGACGACACGTCACGGCTAAGGGAAGGAATTCTGTCTCAGTGTGCATGTTTCTCTGTTACCAGACAAAAATTGTTATTTCTTGGCCTGAAGACTTAGGGTCTGTATAAGCTGTAGCCTTTATAGTGCAGTGAAGCTCAGGCTGAAGCTTAGAGCTGACACGCTCTTCTGTGAGCTTGAAAATCAGGGAGCTGATCTAAGCCAGGAATGATGTGTTTGTGACTGAAGATGGGAAGTCTCTTGACACTGCAGAACCAAGAACAGTGTGTTTGACTCGAAGGAGGTGCCATTTCCAAACTAGTTTGCCTACTTAGTATTTTTATTCTGTGTTTTTGAGATTTCTGTGGGGAACACGGTAGATCACTAAGCCTGCCTACTTTGAATATTGACTTTTATACTCAAATCGTACTAAGTCCAGCTACCTTGACCTGCAGCTTGACTGTTCTGAACTCTGTCATTCAAACTAGACGCATAAGGAAAGCATCCGAGAACTTGGGAAAATGGAAAATCCAAATCTGAATCAGAACTGAGCGACTCTGTCCTATCCCCAGTCCAAAATGCGGTTGGGACAGCAGTTCTGTGCTACTGATTTGACCTTTCCATTGCTTACGGTAGGAGCTCTTGAGCAGCTAGCCATTATATCTGTATGTATGCAGTGTGTATATGTCCTTTTCAAAGTTACTGGGTTGTTTATTTTGTTTCCTTGTCAGAATGATCACAGATAGTGCATCTGTTTGAGTTATAACAGCAAGGGTCAGGACTGATAACAGACTATTTTAAGCTACGCTTAACAACAGCCTGTGAAACTGCAAGGTTGTGTGAAAGATAGCAGTGCAGGTTTATGGAAGTGTGGAGTGAATTATTAACTGACGCTTCTAGCCCAACATGACAAATAAAATTCTATTGCAAAAAGATACTCAATTGTGTCAAGCATCGATTTTTGAAGATGTGTAACAAATGGCTTCTGGGTAAGCACGCTATCTTTCTTAATTTGTCTGTCTGGTCAGTGAAGCTGAATGGAGAGAGCGCCACCAAATAACATTAGCATTTTCTTTCAGTCATTATCTGTGCTTTCTTAATAAAAGACTTGGAAGCCCCACTGATTTAGATGTATAAAATAAACATATGCACATTTCAGATATGTTTATTTCAGTTTCCTGGTAAAATCACTGAAGGACCATGAATCAGCTCCCGACATGGCAAAACAGATATTCGTCTCAGTGGTGTTGGGGTTTGGTTGAATTTTTTGTTTTATTTTGTTTTGTTTTTAACTGAGATATATCTGTTTGGCATACTGTTGCTGATTACCGTGTTGTTTCATCTTTGTTTTGTCCACTCGTAGTAATGAGCCAGGACGATATGAAAGGGGGAGGGGAGAGTAATTGGAAGCTACAATAGCTTGAGTTTCTCTTTTGCAAGGCTTGATCCCTGGCTGTGGATCAAAACCGAGAGAGAAGGAGGAGGAGGTACCAAGTCAGCCAAAGAGCATTGCTGCTCCATGAGGTAGATAATGGCTCCCAAGGATCCAGCCTGCCTCCAGGAATATCTTCTTGCCGATGGGTAAGATGAGTCCTGCATGCTTATTGCTAATACCATGGCGTAGGTCAGCTCCTGGAATCACGTGGTTTTTCACATCCAGTGCTACTTCTGGTAAGACGGGAGAGCTCTCTCGAAATGCTTCTTTCCAAGCCAAGTTTTCCTCTGCGTGTCCCTTGCCTCAGTCTGCAGCTCTGCAGGGTATTACCTTCCCCAGTTTGCATGCCGGATGGGGAGATCCACCTGCCGCTTTTTGGCAGCAGGAAAATGGCAGTGCCTTTCATATCTTCACAGGATTTATACGAAGGAAGTATATTTACTTGAGCCAGGTAGGGCTGTAGTGGGAAGGGGGAAGCCTTGCTGCTGTTGGCGGTTTTCAACCCTCTCTTGTGTGGCTACAGGACTACAAAGCGTAAGGGTATAACCCCACTTTTCTGTGAACACAGATATGTCATCTGTATTGTGCATGACGATACAGATGCAGTCTGTCGGGGATGGAGCAGTGCTTTTATCAGCCGTAGAGATTTATTTCACAAAGGAAATCATTAGAAGCTTTAAACTTAGAGGCATCTTATCCTACAAAGATACAAGGCATCTCATCATTAATGCTCAATCTGCAGGTAATTCAGGAGTAATATCTTGCTACAGAAACAGGATGCACAAGAATTTTTCATAATAGTTTGGTAGATGAGAGACTGAGAGAAGTAAGAAGATTAATTACTTTACAGGTAGCATTGTAGTACTTGCACTTTGCAGTGGTGTAAGTGAGGGAGGGTGTGCGGAAAATCTACTCGGTTGAAATTTAGATGTAAAGGCTGGCTTTCCATCATAGTCATATCTCATTGTTCATTCTTATTGCTGTGCTCAGAGTGTGGGAGAGAATGTAATTCACTCTTCTGAAGCATTTGTATTGTTTGTAACTAGTGGAATGAATTAAAAATGGAGTGTGTCTACTTTGGCTTTTCATGTTCAAAGAGGGTACTGTCACAACTTTCTTAATCGTGGTGACTTGAAATCTATTTTAAACTTTATTCTCCTCTATGTTTGAAGGTCAGAATAATACCATACACAGGTGTTAGATACTGGGTTAGCATTGTCATTTCCAATGTTACTTTTTATATTCAATATTCTGAATTTCTGATTTCGTCTAGTGGGCAGAAAGTGATTTGGAGGGGAAGGTAATATTTTCAGTTGTGACTTATGAACAAGTTTGTAAACACTTAAGTATCTAGTGCTAAACAAGATAGGTATAACATTCATTTCTAGTGTAGATTAACTGCTTACGGAGCTGCTTATGTTTTTCTGGCAATCTGTGTTGTTCAGGGCAGCTCAATACGATAACGCATCCCGAGATGTCTCTGAACGGCAGCTCAGCCACGCAGCGCAATGCAGTGCCAAGGCAGGGTACCTGGCACAAGTCTGGGACCAGTCCGACCACAGCGACAGAACCCGCCACCTGCGAGGCTCAGGCTCAGCTCGGCGCTGAGCTGGCTGATCTTGCACCGAGTAGCTCTAAGTGCCTTTGAAGCCCAACTCGTATCTGCAGGGCTGTGGTTTCCAGTCTGTGGTAGCAGCAGTGGTGCCCGGCAGTCAGCCTGCCCTCTTGTCTTCCCCGGAACGGGGTGCCTGAACGACAGCTCAGCGGCTGTCAGCTTCTACGGGGCATACTAACCTGGCTGGAGACCACTGTGTTGTACCTGGATGGTTTAGTTCATGAGCATCAGCGGCCGAGGAGGCACACCACGCTCAGGTAGCTTTCTGGTGAGGGCAGGAACCTGTTCCTACAGAGCGGTGCCAAGGCTCAGTTGACTTGCAGATACGACTCGGTGACCATCGGAGCCATAAATTGACAAGACATGGGCTCCTAAGTGCCTAAAATGTTTTTTACAATGACTTTCAGGAGCTAAAGCCGGGTAAGTCCTTTCAGCAGTTTTGTCTGATTTAATGAGATTCTGAGCCAAGGCCATCATTCAAGAAAGTGTTTATGCACGTTCTGTTCAAGAAGCACTTAACTGTATTTTGCTTAATCTACTGCGTTGCTTTTTCCCTGTTCTGTTTTATACCTTGCTCTGTAATGGCCAATATTTGAGATCTTTTGTCGCAGAAAAAAGCACGTGACCTCCGCATGCTAAGAATTATTATTATGGAAGCTATAGAGAAGTGAAGGTACTCTGCAACACGGGAGTTAGAGAGAAAAAAAAGTATCGTGAACAATTTCATTACAAGTTTCATTATAATGTATTGTAGGAAAGCATTCAGGTGCCCTGTTCACATGAACTAGTACTAGTGCTAATCATTCTTTTCCCTTAAAGCAAACCATTTGTCAGATACAGCTCTTCACTGCTTGGGTTTGACGTGTTTGAGGGTGGTGGAAGGGTGTGTCAGTTGTGGCATCCTTTTTACGTAGGCTTCTCTTACAGAAAAGTTGCAAAACATTGTGATAGATGAGCAGAAATGTGGGCAATTTCAGAAGAACATGAGAATTTACCTTTTCAGTCTTCTAGAGTGCCCCAGAACGCTGAAGTGAAATCCGTGACCTCACAAGCATTGTAGAGCCAAATCAGTGAAAATTTCTGACTGCTTTCACTTAAATTTTCTTTGCAAGCTACTAATCACATCCAGCAGCAGCTATGAGAAAAGGTATCACAAAGATGCAAATTAAACCTCTGGGAACTGCAACCAAATGAGAATTGGCAGCCCTGGACACCTCGCATTAGGAGGGAGGCAGTACTTAGAGTAAGCCTGGTTCCCATGCGCGTGAACACTCTCTCGGTTGAACCTGGTTCCTTAGAACTGGAAGCTCTGGCTACTTTCCACAAAGCTTTTCCATGCCCTCAGGGTTCTGTGTGGTTAGGGTCAGGATTACAGTCATCTTCAGTTTCTGCTTCTGCCTGTTCATCCCGTGAAAAAGAGAACTTACGATGATGGAGGGAAGAGAATTAACAAGCAAACACCATTACTACCACCACCCCTGCCCCCACCAAAAAAAAGGGAAAGAAAAAAAAGAAGGCGCTATCTTTAAGGAACATGAAAACTGGTAAAACCTGAAACTCACTGAACTCTCTTTTCCTTTCCTAACAAACAAACACAAAGACCAGGTCTCAGTTTTTGCTGTAGTGCCAAAAATGAGAGATCTCGGTCACATGGTTAAGCTAAGTCCTGATTGTGATCCTGCTGACTATGTCCTTAGAAAGCTGTTGGTGCTGCACCAGCCCCTCTTGAAATCCCATCCCCAAGTCTGTCTGAAGAGAGCAGTTCAAGATGTTGTCGTTCTTACACAAATGGGTGAATATCTACTGAAGACATCTAAATGTTGTTGCTTCCCAAAGAGTACATCGTCTTGAATGTTAACAGCCGATATATTCCTTGGTATTTATATTCATTTCTATTCTTGGTTGACTTTACATAATCTTATGAAGCCTTTTTATTTTTATGTAAAAGGAGATTACTGTGGTTAGCAACAACTGACGCCAGCACAGAAAAAATGGCTTAAAATAGTCGATAGAAAGGACGAGAAAGACAGTAGCACCTATAGAGCGTGTAGAAAGTTTCTCTGCGTTTACAGCTGACTTTTAGCAGTGGATAATCTGCCTCCCCCCCGCCC
>VYXH01012753.1:104276-154943 GCA_013397275.1 Burhinus bistriatus
CTCCCCCCCCCAAGATGTTTTGGCTTAAGACCCTGTGACTTGGGAATTTTTTTCCCATTGCTTTCAAACACTAAGCAAGGGCCCTTACATTGTGAAATGTCTCCACAGTATATTTAAAAAATAGTTTGGATGTGATACAGTCCCTTCCTGTGTAAGACAATTCCACGTGGACCTAGGAACCAGAAAGGAGGTTTAAGAGCAGAACTGTTAAATGAGCAGACTAATTTTGATGGTTTCTTACCTCCCCTCTGAAGCAGCTTGAAGATGCTGTTACCCTCAACAAGATAGTGAGTTCGGTGGTCCGCTCCTAAGACCAGAAGTCTTCACGTTCCTCTGAAATTGTACATACTCACCCCTGAAACTCCCTATATAAATTAAGTACGCGTTCTCAGGGCTTTGCAAGATCAGCGGTGGAATGGTGCGGCAGTCTTGCAGGGTCTAACCTTGAAGAACAAGCAGTATTGCAGTTCCATATATATATATTCTCCAGTACAGGCTTTAGCTTCGCTAAAATGAATGGGATTCTCCATTATTATATTAGCATCACTGGGAGAATTGACACAACTGTTTGATGGGATTAAAGCATATATCTGTCAAACTAAAATGAATCCAGCTCTTTTGAGATCCCCAGTTGAGCATGCTGCCTACAATATCACATGAAGTGTTTCTTGAGTCATGAATTTTCAGGGCTTGTTTACAGGTAACTTCTCGGCTGTAAGAGAAAAGGAGAGAAGTGCTTCTAGGTTTACATTTTATACTACTCTTCACAATTTTTAGATGAAGACTCCTGGATGCTTTCCCTGCTGTTGCATCCGTATGAGGGACAGAGTAAAACGGAGTTGACAGTGATTGTAATGTATATTTGCAGGGACTTTTTTTTGTTGCAGTGGGGCTGGCTTAATAAATTGGAGTAATGCCAGAAGGTGCTTCTCTCATGACAGGGGCTTGTAGTCCTGAAAGAAGTATTTATGTTGTAAAATGTAAAGCATTCGTCATTTTGCAGTGATTTTTCTCAGTGCGTGCCAACCTGCCTGCTGCAATGAATTAAATTAATGTGTGCCCCACTGAAATGGTTTACAGTGTAGTAATTGTCACTGGCAACACAACGGTGGTTTTAAGTTGTTATTATGCAGGCACAAGCCCATATGTCACGCAAAATTGATATGCTGCATTATGTATACTACCTTCAAATTAACTTGGTATAATATTTGTCTTGTTAAGAACCCGCTATTCTGTTGATGTCATAAACAAATGTGTCTTCTCAATTTTCCCTATTCAAAAGAGAAAAAAACCACACCACCACCAGCCCCCTGGCAAGAGCTGCGGTCCGATTTAATTTAGAACAAATACCTGGACTTTAATTGTTAGCATTCATCCAGGACACTGCAAAGTAGGTCCTAATAATTAAAAGAGAATGAATTAAAAATTAATGAAAGGAAATATGGAAGGACATAGTAGGCTTTTATTCCATACAATTAATAAATCTACTTTGAATAATCTGAAAGAGGAGAATAATTAGCTCAGCCAGGTCACTGCACTTGATTTACCAGGCCTTTTGGGGTAGTTTGCATACCGTGTTGCAGTCTGTGCGCGGCTTCCTTTTAGGCTTGCTCTCCATCATGGAAACAGGTTCAAGAGGGCTGAGCGAAATCGATGATGATTTATTGTGGAGTCATGTAGTGTTTCATTATATTCTTCTTTTTTTTGTCTGTTTGCTGTTTTCTTTTAATGAATATTCAGTTAGGAGAAAGCACAGCTCTCCCTAATGCCTGCTGGGTAAACGGTGTTTTGGTGTAGGAGTCTGATCCAAACCGGAGCATCTCTAGCTGCTGGTGTCGGTAAGCTTTCTGTCAGACCAGGCTGCAATGAGAATTGAGCCTTGAAATTTTAAATTTCGGGCACAAATTCCTCCTCTCGGTGCCTTTTCTGTTTTTCCTGGAGATCATTCCAGCTAAGATGCTTTCTTCATCCTGACCATTCCCAATCACCTGTTTTAGACACAGAGAATTTACAGATCCATTTACATTGCAGCACTTTTTCTCTAAGTGAGGTGGTGCACGAGGGCTATAGGTTATAGCGAGATCTGAAACAGTGAGATGGTTTACAAGCCTCACAAGGCTCTTTTTCATTAACTTTGCTCATTTACAGTGAGGCTTTTATGTGTTTCTTCTTGGTGATAATACTGAAAATGATGGAGTAAGAGAGAGTCCTGTGTTTAATCAAGAGGGCAGCTCATTCTAACTCACTAAAAGATTTAAGGCTAAGAAATATGGCCGAAGAAAGATTTCTGCTTTCTCTCACTTAAAGAAAGCGACAACAGCAACGAACCAAAAACCAATGAGCGCTGCTGGCTCTGCATACCGAGCAGATGTGTCGCGGGAGCATCAGGACGGCAGGTACCAACCAGCGTCCTGTTATCGCCCAGACAGTACATGGCCGATGCCACGTTTTATGCGAAGCCATTGCAAATTCATTAACTGGCCTCTACGCATTTTACAAATATTAGCTTCCAATCAGTTTTGTTGTTGCAGGGCCCACATTATTCTATCTGTTAAATGAACTCCAGGCTCAGAGGAGTGGATATTGGGGTGAGGTTCGTTTTTTTTCAATTTCAGGTTTTCCTGTCCTCGCAACAGAGGATCAGATCCTGTTGTTTGGTTCTTTTACCGGCTCCAATTATACATAAGCAATGAAAGGGCTCCCTCACTGAGTAGTTTTACTTCTTTGGCACCTTTTATCTTTTAGCGTAGTGGCAGTGTTTGCGTCTGAAAGAGGGAGTAGCTGGGCCTTGCTGTCGTTTCATTAATTCCCACTGAATAAGGCGATATCTGCAGGATTGTTCTAGTGGTATAATGTAAAGGCTGAGCACCTGTAGGTGACCGTAGTATGGAAGACTGAACGCATCAGGCTTGGACTAACAAAGGAGTCCTCGGAAACACCTTTTGCCGCAGCAGATGGGTTTGGTGCAGCCACAGGTGGATGGCACTAGGTGAGCCGCTGATTTCAGTACAGAATATACTTGCTATAAGAAAAGATCTGCTCCAGTGATGAATCACCTGCAAACCCCACATCATTTTAGTGATCAAATCTAGTATCAAATAGGTTACTTTATTTTCTTTCTGTCTAGTAACCCTTCTTCGTTTATTCAAATGTCTAGAAAATACGTAAGCATGATATATTCACTGCAGCAGTGAATTCCAGAGGTTGGTAGCACTCTCTGCCAACAATTCCAGATTGCAGATATAATTATATATAATTACATTGTTTCAAGAGAGGTGTGTTAAAGAGTTCTTGAAATGATCAAAGATGATGACTTTTAAGATTAAACCCTGACTTTTTACATTATGTCCTTGAGACATTTTAATAACCTACTCATTTTCTCTTTTATGTTTCCATATAATTTTACATACCTGCAATAGGGTGTGTGTTCTAGTGATAGTCAGACCTTTCTGGTATTACAGGCACCTGTGACCTGGTAGCTATCACAGCTGTTAATAGACTCAATTAAAGCACTGGCCATCTGTGTCCTCAGTAGGGTTGAATTACCAAAGCAAGGAGGGGCAGTTCCTGTTGGTTTTTAGCAAAGCTACCATCGCTTAATGTGGGGCAGAATCTGGTTCAGCGTTAGAGCAGAGGAACCTCTGTTTCTCTTGCAGGCTCTGCCAGGCAGTGGTGAGATTTTACACAAAGGCTTTGAACTCTCTGCTCCAGCTTTTCTTCAGCTGTCAAAGGTGAGTGGTCATCTCAGAACTCCGCAAATTACTAATGAATGTGCAAAATGTTTAAGCTTATTTCTCTGGGTACGGGACAGAGTTCTTTTGCAGCTTTGCTGTCTTGGGAAAGTTTTGAAGCTTACAGCAGAGTTTGATACCTCTCAGGAGATTTTCCTTAGTCATCATCCTGACTGGTTCTTTTGGAACCGATGCAAATAACAGTATGGTGTTTAGTTAGAACAAAGCTTAAGCTTTCAGAACCTAATTTTGACACAATGGATACTTGATGAAAGTTTTGTCTGCTAAAAAAAATTGGCAATGTTGTTCAATGAAACGTGATTTTAAATGCAGGCTCTGAAGTTTTCTTTACACTGAGCCAATTAAACTACAGCTGTTATATATCTTATCTTAATTTACAACAGAAACAGTATTCAACAATGGAATATACGAAATGAAACAAAGCTATGACAATGATAAAATTGCTTTTGCTTCGTCTTTAAAACATATGATCAAAGGCAAAACGAGTTTCAGATCTGTTGTATGTTCACTGTAAAAAGTTAAGCCATTTTTCTGTACCTGTCCTCTACTGTACAGAACCGAGGCAGAACCCTTCCTCCTTCTAGCCTTTGGGCTGGGATATTAAATTGAGGGCTGTGTAGGGCCCCCACGGTGAACCTCATCTGCATGAGAAGGAATGCTGCGACCTGCTCGTTGGTTTGTAAGGTGAAAACTTGAGCATTTGTTGTGTTCTCTACTGCAATACGAGAGCGTTCTGATGGCCTGGGCTTCTGAGACTCCTGCTTTTGCATCTCACAGTGGTACGGAAAGCAAATTGTCTTCGGCAAGAATTTTGAGTGTTGGCAACTTGAAAGTCTATAGTTTGGTAGAGAATATATTCTTTCAAATTGGATAGTTAAGCATGGAAAAACTTTTACTGCTACATTTGCTGAGGCTTTTTCCTGCTGATTTACTAGAGCACAGCCCTAAATATGCAGCTCTTCATGGCAAATGAATTTTGATCTGCACAGTGCCACTCGGTGTACAGAGAGCTTGTTGTTATTGCTTTTGGCATTCTTTGGGGGTTGCTGTTTGTTTTGATGAGGAGAATTCTGGCAAATTGTTTGTATCTCCAGGCGCTGGGTTTTTTTAAACCAAATAAAAATGAAACCCTTGCCACATAACACGTTTCAGCTGTAGAACTGTATGCAAGATGAGTGTCGTTATTCCTAATTAATGTATTGAGAAACAACCTGAAGTGGCTTGTCTGTGATTGTTCATTAAGTCACTGGTAAAAGCTTGGAATAAAATCAGGGGATCTTGAATTTGCATCCGTTGCCCTTCCAACAGCTTGTTCTTTTTATTTATTTCTTGATTTTTAAAGGTGTCTGCTCCCAGCATCTCTGAAAATCGGTTCACTTTCAATTTAGTGATGCTGACGTGATGGCTATTGCTGGCACCCGAGTAGCTAAGATAATACACTTGTAAATAAATGTTTGCATACTCCAGGAGTTAAATCTGCATGAGTTACCAGCGGGGACCAAAGATGCGCTGTTTCTTGAGCAGCCGTGTTGATGAGTTCTTCCCTTCATTTCAAATTACAGGAACGCAGGGTCTTGCACCACTCCAGTTCAGGGGAATGCTTTTGTTACAGCAGTGAACAAATTGGCAAATCTTTTGGCAGCTCACGTACTTTCATGTGCCAAGAATTATTTCCCTGGAATAGACAACTGTACTTTTAATGTTTTCTGCATTTGTTTGGAGAAACAAGTGGAATAGTATGATCCGGGATGGAAAATATCTACTTGGCTACCTGTAAAATCGTTAACAGATAGCCAGTGTGATCTAGCATTGAAATGTCTTTAGCAGTGAAGTACATTCTCTAGAGGAGTAAAAGAATTCAGTAATAGCATAATAAGTGAGGAAACATAGTGCTTACTTAGATCAGAACAGTATTTATATCTGTACCTTATAGCTGCAAAGATGAGACAGCCTCGGTTTGCGTGACCGTAGCATCCGCTATCCCTGCACGTCCGTCCAGCGTGCAGTGCCTGCAAGCCTGCTGTGAGCCTTCTCTGGAAGTCAAACAAGCAGCTCGGTCAGTTGAAGTCAGGGGGGGACGGACACGGGGACACGACAAAATGGCAGTTACAAGGAGGACCGCACCAGTATAGGCTGCTGAGCGGGGACAGGAGTGGAAGGCGGTGGAGCTGGGTTCGTTCTTGTGCTTGTAGTCCACTTTATGACTCTGTGAACGAGTACTTTACCCCCTCCATGTGGGAGCAGTTTAAAAAGTGCCTTGAGATCTACCGTGCTGTATTAGACTTAAGGTATTACTGTCATCTTTCTTAGCTTATCAAGTAGCTAAAAGACTGATGTTAATAGCTTTAATTTCACTGCAAACTTTAAATCTCTTACCAAGTGAAAGGCTTTGTATGCCGCAGTTGTCTCTCACGGCGCACTGGCTTGGCTTCCCTCGCATGATTTCAAAAACAGAAATTACTCATTCTCTGTACTTGCTCCTGAGTCTGTACGTATATATACACACACTGTATATATGCATATGTAAAAACTATATTTCCATTGCCTGTAACACGGCATAAAGGAAACTTGGCATCACTGGAAGTCACAGGTCAATAGATTAATTCAGTAGCAATAATTATTGAAATTGTGAGGGTGGTAAATACCTCTCAGCTGCAAACAGTTTTGAAGTGACATCTTGGAACTCTGTTCTGTTTTCAAAAAGCAAGAAACCTGTGTAGAATTAAGATCACTATTACTAACTTTAGTCCATGTGTAACATAGATCATTTTCTTGTCTGCTCTCTGACGGTGGGGTTTTCAGTTGGTTATAGCAATTTAAAATATTTTCTGTATGCGAAGATGGGGTAGCTATAACCATCTGAAATCAGTTTGGGTGCAGACTTTCAATTGAAAGCAATCCCTCAGTTCATGTATACATCATGGGAAGGGGTTCGTCAGAGCAGTTCTCAGTCCCTGCTCTGTGTGGGACTGAGAAATTTAAACTACAGCTGCATTAGAGCGACGCAGCACTGCTTGGAGCTGAAAACATCACATTTTGGGGATATGAAACTTTGTAGCCAAAAAGTGATGCTTTAGGAAGCAGACCTTTGGGGTTTTTTTCTGTAAGTACAGTCAAGAGCCTGCGTTGCCAACATCCTTCCTTCCCCCTGTTTTGCCCAGTTTTATCCATGGGCACTCTAACATTAAGCGTTCGCTTTCTGGTGTACGCAGTCATGAAGACCATTGCAATGGTTTGATGGTTTTTCATCTTCTCTACTGAAGGAGAGGCCAAACCAGAGCTGCTCATCTAAGAACACCTGAAAATGTTCGTAACTGGAAAGATAGGTTGAATGACTGAGAACGCTGCCCAAAAAGACTTGCAAACATCACAGCGAACGTCCTGTTACTCATTGCTTTGGGACGACAAATTGTATTTAAAGCTACACAGCCCATGGCTGTGTTAGAGGAGGAAAAGCACGACACTAAGAAGATCCTGATGTAACCGAGTGTTTCCTTGAATGCGGTAGGGCTGGAAACTGGGGTTAAAGTTGAGTGAGTCATGAGGCGTGTTGCTTTACACAAGTTGATGTTTCATGGGTATGATTTTTCCTCTTGTCTAGCCAGATTGTGACAGTGTTTAGCAATCTACGAGGAGCTGTTTGTTTAATGGGCCCCTGGGATGTATCCCAAGGCTCAGAAAGTACTTTTGAAACCTTTAGGTAAAAGGAAGCATATGTTAATTGTCAATTAGTGGATGTATGGTTCTGCACAGATTTTATTATTTCTGTATGATCAAGAGTAAGCAGCACTCCTTGCTTTCATGGTCAGTCCAAAAGCAGAAGAGGCACTGAAGTTCGACAACGTTTGAGCAGTAAAATCAGACTTTATTTTTGTTGTTTTCTTGTGCAGATGTCGTGGTGCTTTGGAGCGCTGATCTTGGGGTAGATAGACGTGCAGTTCAGGACAGCCCCATGCCTGGAAGAGCTTGCAGCTCCTCGTTATTAGTATTATTCTACTGTTTTGCTAATTCATCTTTGGGTTATGCTTAGCGGCAGCACTTATTTTCTTAGAGTTAGATTATGAATTACTCTGTGGAGAAGTTCTCAGCAGTGTGGATTTTAAAAGGAGGCAGGAAGGAAGAAGGAGAGAGCAGGGAATAAAATAGTATGGAAATTTCCCTCTGTCCTTTTCCAGCTGACTGGGAACGGCTTGAAAGTATTCCCAAGGCATGACATAGCATCTATTAATTCTGGGAGGAACGCTCTACGCATGGCTAATGATCCACTGTATGGATTCATTTCCTTTGGTTTCAACAGCTTAGTTCTGAGCATTAGAATGATGGATTTGTCTTGATCCTGAAGGCTTCCATTTGAAAGTCAAAACTTCTGGTGGAAGAATGCTTAACCCTGTTAGCTCCTGCAGGAAGCTTCCTGCCGCCCAGAAGGCATGCGAGCAGGCGGAGGGGCTCCGAAGGTAGTAAACCCACATAAATCTTTACCTGGGTCCAAGTTAAAATGACGAGTTTAATTTGGTAGGAGTCCTAGGAAGGTGAAAGAAGATAAAGAGGATGAGAATTTGCATGGCTGTCTTAGTGTTTGTGTTCGGTTCCACTTGGCCCTGTTCAGAACTGACGTAGAGGATGGGTTAATGGCAGAGGATTAACATAAAAGCCATACAGTCATATTCTGTGGTATAAAATAACTTTGGCAATGATAGTGTAGCAGCCCAAGCTTTAAATTAAGTATTACATTAAGCTAGTGCTGTCTATGTGAATGCCTAGTGTTCTGTTTGTTTGAAATAAATACGTTTACTAGTTTCTTATTTTTTTTCTTCTTCACTTAGTGCCTCAGTGATGCATGTACACAGAGTTGACAATTGCAGTGGTTAAATATGAAATATGTGCTACTTTTCCCCTGCAAATTTTGGGCTTGCTTGCACTGTACCAAGTTTATTGAGCGTCCTAGAATGTTTTACAGATTCAAGATGATTGTTCTCATTATCCATTGTGTACCATTGAAGGGGAAAGCAGTTTTATTAATTTAAAAGTCTAACAAATTGGAAAGCACAAATAGTTTAATGCAAAAGCGTTAGTCCTGCGAACTTGCTAGGACGGTGAGTTGAGTATGTGGGCAGGTAGGCAAGCTGCTGTCCCCAGGGTGACCACGGTGCGTATTTACTGCAGGTCATCTGCCTCGTCCGTGCTCTCATCCTGCTTTTTATTGAGCTCGATGTTGCTGTCCTATCCGAGAATGATACCATCTAGAACTCATTTGCTATAGGATAAATGCAGGTGCATGGGTGGTTACCATTATGTACAATAAGTTTAAAACTTAATTTGTCACCAGGATTCATGAATTACATCTGTTGCTCTGCAAATTACTTCTCAAAGTAACCAGGGGAAAAAACAGGTAGGTCTTGTCTGTGGGATTTTAAGGGACGAGTTTGTGTTTATTTCATAATTTTTCTCAGTGTAATGGTGCTTTAATTTGATATAGTTTTGTTCTTTTTATAAAGGAAAACACATTAATGAACATTCTCATACTCTAAAACCATGCTTGTTCAGAAAAGCGCTGTCCTGATTTACCTATACTGGGATACTTAGAATGATTAATTTATTTAGGCAAAATCTCGATCTGCTTGTGTCTCTCTTGCCCTTCTTTAAGATGAACAGTTAAACTGTGTACAGAGGGAGGCCTTGGAGCAACCAGAACTAAAAACTTGACACAGTACCATCCATTTCAGTGATTGTTTTAACCAGGTCAGGGTCTGGCTCAGTGCTAAAAACTCGCGTACTAGCTAGAAGCACAGGCAGCACGTTTTGAGGCAGCTGAAGCTGTGGTTATGATTTTCTATTTGCTTATTGCCTGGTTACAGATATGAGGTTGGGTTTTGGTTGGGGTTTTTTTGTTTTGGTTTGATTTTTTGGTGTTTTTTTTTTTTCTTTTGGGAAAATCAGACTGTGAATAGATGCCTCATTTTACCAGTGTTAAATCAAATATTTCATTGAAGACAGTGGGAGACCTAGTGGGAGAGCCTTCCGTATCTGAAGAGCTTATTCAGCTATCTATAGCAGCAGAGGGAGGGCCACGTATAAAGTGGAACGTATGTCCTGGTGTTTAAGGTTGAAGATCTGGAAATTTGTACTGGGTAAAAATGGAAAACTTATCAAAAGAATCTGGATTTTCAGCTTGACGTGAATATGAGATTCCTTCATATGAATGTTTCTAGCCTGATTTAGGATGTCGTGGCCAGCTGCTATAGGGAGGATTATTTTTTTGTTTGTTTGTTTTCCTTGTTTTAGTGGGTTTTTGTTTTGTTGTTTTTTGTTTTGTTTTTTAACAGAGTGACTGAAGCAGCTGCCGTCTAGCTGGGAAGAAAATGGATAACTCCCCACCGTAGCCAACAGGGTGCTTGGATTGCAGTCATTGATTTCCTTCCCTGCCGGGCAGTGGCTGCTCCAGTCTCTCTGCAGAAGGCAGACTGCGTCCTTGATGGACTTCATTATCAGGGCAGTCGTGCAGAGACTCCACCAATAGAATATAATGGCATTATTATGGAAAGGATAGTGTTTGATGGAGCCACTTGGTTTCGGGACCCTAAAGACCACTTCTGTCGTTCCCTTGACATGATCGCGTTTGACTGAGGTGAGAAGCTGGAGTGTTTGGATGCTTTTCTTCTTTTTCTAATTTTTCTGGCATACTTACGAAAAAGTCAAGAAGCTAGTTGCAGCTTTGGCTGTGGAAATCGAGCAGCAAAGCTTAGATGAGCTCTTTTAAAAATGTGCTTTTTGATTTGGACGTGAAGGAACAGATTCTGACAGATACTTGGCCCCACAGGATCCAAATAACCCTAGCTGTTGCTCTTGTTCTGGCAAGACGTGATTGACATTAAAAACGTTAAGTTCTTACATTTCAAATCCATATTTGTTTAAAAAAAAAACAAACTCAAAGCATGTAATTTTTTTCATGAAACAGAGGTAATTACAAAATATTGCCCTTTTGACTTAATTTGACCGCAGTAGAACTAAATGCTTTGAAATTTTCTCACGAGTATTTTGACATGACATGTTCCCATAAGGCGCTCTTACTGAGTCTGGGCAGCACGTTTTGATACACAAAAGAAGGTTTTGTAGGAATATTTTTGAACCAGCTGAAGTGCTGAGTTTTAGTTTGGGTCATTCAGCGTGTAAATATTTGCACGAAGACCTCCTTTGGAATGTCTGAACCTAACCAACCTTCTAGCACCACAGAGAGACAGGGAAAATGTTCTGTGAATAAAAATTTTGGCAGGCTCCTTTAAAAAGAAGGTGTGCAAATGGAATACAAGGCATTAAATCCTTGGAGTGTTTAAAAAAAAAAAATTCTTTTTCAAGGGAATTAGTTTTCTAAAAGGCAAAAAGGAATCGCATGCCTAATTTCACTCTCCTCCTTTTAGTTGGGCATCAAAACCCTCTGTGGCTGTTTATTTCTTAAGAGTGAAAAAGAATTATGTGTTTGAATACCAGATGGGGACATAAAGTATACTATTCATTAGAAATGCAGTATTAATTGAATAATATAAATGATTAATAATTGTCCAGCTTTGAAAATTAGAATTCCTATTCCAGGTCATTGATTTTTTTGTTTTGTTTTTAAATACCTACCTTGAACGAGTTAAAATTAAAATTAACATTGTCATTATTAACTTCTAGCTATTAGAGCTGATGGTAATGCTTGTTTTTTATATTCCTCGAAAATACTTCAGGCATAGTTGCTGTCTAGACACTATCATTTTCTATTCAGTCCCAAATTGTTCCCAGTGTGGTTTCTGGTTGTAACATCACGGTGGAAGAAATACCATGAAATGAAACAGAAAGCTATCTATAGAATCTTTGTCATAGGAGAATTCACTTAGCCTGGCAAACACGGTTCAGATTTGCCTCTAAATTAAATTTTGTGTGTTACTTGTTTATGCTCAGAAAGCTACAAGATGTCCAACATTGCCAGGATTCAAGGCATTCAGGTTCTTTCCCTTTTTAGAGGGGAAAAGACAAAAATAAATAAATAAAAAAAAAACCTCAACAACAATCAGTCTGCTAGAATGTTGTGACGACTGCTTACCATGCTAATCGATGTTACTTCAATCTGTCTTTTTATGTCCTGTCTGAGGTCTCTTGTTCTTGCGTGTATCTCGCCGAGGAGGGGACTCCAGCTCTGTGCCCGTGTAGCACATCGGCATCTCAGGCTGGGAAGGAAGCTAGTAATGCATCCCAGGAAAAAAATAATCCATGGATCCTGCGAAAAGCATTTTGAGCTGTGCCACCGACAATGTCTGGCTTTGGGGGGGGTTGGGACAGCTGTGGCGTTTCATTTGGTGGGTTTTATTCAGTTGTTTTTTTAAATAACGTGTGTCCGTCACTGAACATCTCAGTGCTTTGCCAGTGTTGACAGAGGCTTGAAGCAGTGGATGGAAGGAACGAAGAGATGAGGAAGGGGTAGATTGCTCCTACCTGGTTTCAGACTCTGCCTAGACTCCTACCTTTGTCCCTTAAATCTGCTTAGTCCGTGGAGAGGAGTAGGTACTTTCAGAGGCTAGTTTAACCTTTAACCTTCCTGATGCTCTGCAGATGTTTGTGTCTCTTCCCTAATTCAGGCCTCATGCCAGCTAATGGAAAAGTGTGTGGTGACAAAGCAGAATGTGGGGACTTTAAGACACACGGCTTCAAATCGTGCCTCGGTGCAATGAGGGTTGCAGTGTGCCCTGTCCCGGGGATGCTGCGGACAGCGAGACAGCCTTGGCGCTTGGGAGGGGATGAGCAGGATCAAGGGTCTGCTGGCTCTTGAGGTGGAAGTTGGTCTTAAAACATTGTAAAAAGACACAAGTAGATTTCTCTGATTTATTTAAATTGTGACTAGACTGGAATTTAAATGTCTTTTTAAACATACAAACAAGCAAGAAAACAAGCAGAGCCCAATTTCAGGTAGATTTAACATGCCTGTGGACAAGTGAATTTTTAATAGCTACTCTTACCCTGACAGCTCATGGGAAATATCAATCTATTAGGCAGGATTCGAGTCTTGAATTTTTAATGCACTTTTAGTGATTAAAGCGCTCTTTTTCTCCACTGCTTGAAGAAGATCACAGTGGCTTTAAAGAACAGTTTAAAGTCATAAAAACAATGGAGAATTAATAATTGTAGTTGACCACATTTCTCTCCGGGAGAGAAGGGCTGGGCCTATTTGCATACAAGTGTTGTGTTTGGAACGTTAGAGACAAAATCACTCATGGTGAGAGTAGCAAATGAGCCAAATCCGCTTGAAAAGGATCCTGTGACTTTGTTGTCTCTGGTAGCAAGTGATGGGACACAGTTGTGGGCCTCTAGTGAAGGGAAGGGAGGCCTGGAGAATAGAACTGAGCGTAACACGAAGGATTTTGGTCAAGGATTTGGGCTCGGCATTCAGCTGAGGCTTACTCATGCAAATGGACGTGTAAGGACGGAGTCTCAGTGTTACTAAGGTGAAGATGTGATGGACCACGGATGTCAGTGAAACCAGAATTTGCAGGGAGAGAGGCGCAAATCCGCACAGGTAGCTGGATTCCTTGCTGCTATTGCAGCTGAAGCAGAAAGGCATGACAGTGTTAACTGCGTGAGAGCCTTGCCACTGGTCCGTGCTCTGTAAGGGAAAATACTGCTTTACCTTCCTGTTAGGGAGGGGAAAAAAAAAAAAAAAATAGTGCTTGGCCCCTAAGCCATTTGCAAGGCCGTGCTGTGCAAACCGGAGCATGGCTTTCCAACACCACGGCATGTGCTTTCCCGATAAAAGGAAGGAGAATAACACTCTTAGGCCAGACTGTTCCACTTGACTTAGGCAAGCAAAGACACGATTGCTTGAGTTCACTTTGCACGTGTGCGCCCTTCATACCCCAAAGTGTTTTCCACCGTGCATTATGCATATCTACAGGCCAGCTTTTAAATTAGTGTATGACGAATCTAAATTCCTATTGAAAAAGCACTTTCAAAGACTCTTTGCTCAGAATCGCCCCATCCACCCTAAATTTGTCTTTTTAAAGAGGCTTCAGAATAAGCCATTGCTGGAACTTTTCTTCTCTCACTCTTTCTTCTTGTTTTGGTGTTGCTAATGGCTGCATTAGTCTAATACCGACTGGCTCCCGGCAGTAATGAATTACTAAATTGAATTGTGAAACTCAGTCTGGGGTTTACGTTGCTGTGCTGTAGGTAACAAATCAATAGCGGACTAAGAGTCCTGTAGTCAGAGGAGAGAAGCTCCAAGCAGGCACGCGTGCCTTGTGTCGTGGGCTTAGGCTGACAAGTTGGCAGAGCGTTGGCAAACCACTTCGCCTCTCCTCTGCTTGCGTTCATCATGTCTGAAAAGACCAAAAAGTAAACTGGAGGAGGGGTGCTCGGGTTAACAGAACATTTTATTAATACTTTGCATCTGGAAAACTTGCAAAGATTTTATTGTGTTCCTGATCTGTTGGCCTCACAATTAGAAGAGGATTCTCAAGCACGAACTTCTTCCTACATCTGCTTCAGCTCAGCAGTTAGGATAAAACGCAGGGTGTCAGTGTGAATTGTCAGATATTTGAACTGACAGAAGTTAAAATATGACCCACTTCCCAGTCAAAAGGTTCAGCTAATCCTTTATCTCTGTCTGCCTTCAAGTGACACTTCTGCCGTACCGTCTTGAACAATCTGATCCGACCTGATCCAGCTAGAGTCCACAAGGGTGAAGGAAATGTTCATGTATATTAAATCAATAGCATGATTTAACAGATGAATTAAGGTATATCTAGCTTCATTTAGGATCTGCTTTGTAAACCCTTTGAAATTGGTAGGGAAAGTCTCTGTTTGCTTTGGAGTTTAATGAATTAGATAAAGGGAAGAAAAAGATACTTACTAGACAAAGAGGAGAAAGTGTCTGATACTGTAAAGTACAACAATGTCGATTTGCAGTGGTAGTTTTGCATTCACAATTAAAATAGTATTGCATGACAGCAGCTCATGCACCTACAGAAAATAAATGTTACTTACATACTAGTGTCCTTTGTGGGCAGGTCAGTACAGCTGTGTTGAAGGCATTAGAGCTATCCTGTGTGCAGCAGGTGAGGGATCTGGCACGAAGAGCCATCATACTGAAATATGTGTCTGTAATGTGGTTTCCTGCTGGTCTGTCTCACACCAAAAGCTTTTAAATGCATTGGATCTTCAGCTGTCGTAGTGGCAACAGGGAGAGAGAAATCAGTATACAGCCTCTTTGGGTGTGACCATCGTACTTTTTGGATGTTAAATATGTGAGCAATGCGCAGCCCGTTGTGATTGTAAAAACAAACACAACAAAACAAACCCTGCACAAAACCTGAAACCTAGAGGCCGGAGGTTAATTTAAAGCAGATGCTGGTATGTGTTGATATGACTTTGTTGACTTCAGTGGCTCCATTCTGTGGTGTGTCATATGCTTGGGCTTACTGTTTAGCACACCCTTCAGACCCATCGTAAAGTGCAGTGATGAAGAGGGATCTTCCAGGCCTAGAATTCCTTCTCATTACAAACAGTGATTCAAAGGGTCGTCTTCTGGCACGTGGTGGTGCAAGGAGGGAGCTACCGAGCGGTGAGGACTGGGGTTAGCTGGGTTGTCTTCTCTGTTGGTGGTTCCTCCAATTCTATATGGAGGTAACTTATGTCAGAACTGGGAATGAGGAGCCGATTCGCACGCTCGGAGCTCGGCAACAAGAATAGTGCTTTTGCCATTTTAGTGCTTTAAAATAAGCAAATACAAAGCAAGGAGCAGTTAAGTCAGAGCATTTTTCTAGACTCCATCAGTATTACTATGAAAACTCCAGCTATCTAGTAATTAAAAAGCCACATTGGGTTCTTGCCTCTTCAGTGTCGGTAAAAACTGTATATTAAGCTGTGCTTCATACTCAAACAGGTAGCTCCAGTTAATTTATGGAGAGATTTTTCGATTAAAACAAAAAACGCAATTTCCCGTGGTAGTAGCAGAGCAGGGGAGGGCAGCTGGGCTCTGGGAGGTGTCTGGCATCTGACAAGAATGAGAACAGCACTGCTGAGACAGGAGAGGGAGAGGCAGAGAACGGTGATTTCTCAACCCAAAAGAATGCCTTCACTGTTGGGGGGGTGCGGGGATTCACTGTGTCCCGCAGAGAAGAAAGATGACATCTGGGAATGCTTATTTATTATAAGCATTTCTGTGATTCGTCATACTCTTCTACCTTAAAGATGTAGAACATTATAACGTTCCTCTTCACAAAGTGCGCCAAACCCAGGGCGATGCTCCCCCAGGGGACCCAAAGATTCGATGATTTGCCTGAAATTACATTGGAAGTCTGTGGCAGAGCACAGAAGCAAATGTTTGCTTTCCCATACTGTTGTGTTTTGGAGCACTGTTTCTAAATCTTGAAAAAAGATGAGTAAAACCATTACCTACAGACGTTATTTATTACAGGATTTGTTATTGATTGGAATATAACAGGTTTCTGCAAACTGCATTGAAATTACTCTCACACAGGGTGAGTATGAACTCGAAGTCATTGGTTTAGAGTGTTAGCTAAGCAATAAAACACTTGAGTTAAACTGTTTTATAAATTTCCACAGTTTAGTTTACTCAGTGTTTGGAAGCTGCTTTCATCCTCTGTCCTCAAACGTTTTCCTCAGAGCTTTTCTTGACAGAACAGAAGAAGCAATGATGCTTTTGCAAGATATTAAGCATTAACTTTATTTTTAACTACTTCAACCTTTATGTATGTAAAATTTGCTTTGAGATCTTTGGAGAGTGGTATTTCTTTCAGTGTTCCCTATCTCCGTCCTGCCTGGGGATGATGAGAATGCAATACAAACTCCCACAGTCATCCAGTGTGACCTGGACAGCCTGGAGAGTTGGGCAGAGGGAAACCTTGTGAAATTCAGCAAACGCAAGTGTAGGGTCCTGCACCTGGGGAGGAATAACCCATGAACCAGTACAGGTTAGGGACTGACCTGCTGGAAAGCAGCTCTGTGGAAAGGGACTTGGGAGTCCTGGTGGCCAACAGGATGACCAGGAACCAGCAAGGTGCCCTTGTGGCCAAGAAGGGCAATGGCATCCTGGGGTGCATCAACAAGAGTGTGGCCAGCAGGTGGAGGGAGGTCATCCTTCCCCTCTACTCTGCCCTGGGGAGGCCACATCTGGAGTGCTGTGTTCATTTCTGGGCTCCCCAGTTCAAGAAGGACAGGGAACTGCTGGAGAGGGGACAGCCGAGGGCTACAAGGATGATTAGGGGACTGGAACACCTTTCTTATGAGGAAAGGCTGAGGGACTTGGGTCTTTTTAGTCTGGAGAAGAGAAGGCTGAGAGGGGGATCTCATCAGTGCTTACAAATACTTCAAGGGAGGGTGCTGGGAGGATGGGACCAGTCTTTTTGCAGTGGTGCCCAGAGACAGGAGAAGAGGTAACGGGCACAAACTTGACCATGGGAAGGTCCATCTAAACATGAGGAGGAACTTCTTTCCTTTGAGGGTGGCAGAGCACTGGAAGAGGCTGCCCAGAGAGGTGGTGGCATCTCCTGTTTCTCAGTCACTGTGCTCAGAATCAGTGGGATTCCAGGGCTGTGGCTTGAGGAGAGGAACATGAGAAAATCCTGTGTCCTGAAGGAAAGTCTGGGGTAAACTACTGTCTCAAAGACGTGCTGTAGGATACCAGAGAAAATATGCTGAATTTTTTGCATTGTCCTGGCTAATTTGGGACAGCTAAAAATCCCGAGAACTGGGATCTTTAACATGAAAGTCAAACTTTAACAAATATTTCAAGGCCTGCAGCAGCAGTGATTTAATTGGAACATATTATCTTAAAGATTTTCAGGTGGAAATCTGGTGTATACGTCTGTTCCATTGTGGTTTATGTTGTCTTACTTAAGCTGACTCATGCTGATACGAATGGAAATTAGTGCATTTTCTAATTTCCTGGTCTGGCCTATGCAGAGATGCAGTAAATACTTGCAGAATGCAAACTGTGTTCTTCGTGCGTGCGGTACGCTGGAATAAACCCTCCAGGGTGTACATTCATCATTCAGATTGGTGCCTCCTTGTGCCAAGGACCATGTTACACTGGCATTTCTGGGAAACAGAACTGCCTCCAGCAAGAGGAACTGTTTACAGAAGTGGGAAGTTAGTACAACAGAAGGCAGGCAGCCCAGATGGCGTGGTTATGAACGGAACTGGAGATCTCCCGTGGTGTCAGGAAAGAGGTAATATTTTGCTTCCTCCGTCCTGACATTCGAAAGACAGGGCAATTGTCAGCTCTTTCTCTGAGCCAGAATTTTTGGAATCCTGTTGGTATGGTATTCCTTTCCAGCTCGACTTTGCTAGAAATGGTATAGTCTGAATTGCACATCTGCAAGAGGCTGGCTTGCTTGAGAACTGCAGAATTGGGCTGACTTTGTAAGTTCCTCCATTATCCGTTTTGCCGTTAATTTGTCCATCCCTACAATGTTGTCCTCTCTTGCCCTCTAGCAGTTAAGTGTACTTTTAGCAGGCTTCATGGGAAATGAGAAGCAAAAGTATGTAACAAGGTGCTATTTTCACTGACTAGACCACAGAACACCCCTCACTGCCTGTGTTTTGTTATTTTTTTCTGTGAATTTCAGCTATTAAAGCGACTGAAAGAATCAGAGATACGGATAAGTAGACGTAATATGTGTGTAGCTTGCTCGTTCTCTATATGTGTTTTCTGCTGATCTGTGAGATTCCTGCTCCTACCGTGGGGTACGTTCTATTGCAAGATGATTTCAGTTAATTCTTGACATAGCTCAGCTTCCAGGTATATTTTTCCAGAACAAAGTAACAGGATAGGTGAAAACTGATTTTTGAAAATGACTTGGGCACATAACATACGCTTTCATTGAGATTTATCTTCTGGACCGGCAACCGGGGAGTCTCTGAAAAGGAAACTTCAGCTCTTTAGTTACATTAGTATTCTTTGAAAATGTTACTGCTGCCAGGGATTGGTAGCCGTTTCATTCATTTTCTTCATTATAGAGGGATTTCCTTTGAGAAAATTGACACAGTCAGTCTTGTCTCTTTGATCCCATTTTTCTCTTACCTCGTATTTCCCCAGCTGGCATTTTTTGATTTTTTATTTATGCCCTCTTTTCTCCAACCCCTCACCATCTTATTCCATATGTTTATTATCTCTTCCGTCACCAAGCTGTGAATAATTTGGTGGGAAATGACGCAGCTGCATGGAAATCAGCTGCTTGGCACAAGCACTGTGCTGGCTTGCTGGAGAAGTCCCTGGTTAACAGACGATTGCTACTGAAGTAATTTGGAGAGCACAGAAAAACATCCTTTACCAGTGGTGCCGATCTCAAGCTTGTAATAACTATGAGTTGTTATTGGATTGAGTGAAAAGCAGCAAGTTAAAAAACCCCACAACATTCTGTGTATTTATTTGTTTTCTGTTTCTCTTAGAGTTGCAAAGCGCTGTTCTTAACTCCAGGATGTGCTACACGTTACGTATTTAATGAAACTCTGGATTCTTACTTAATGAAAGGCTTGAGAGTAGGAGTATAGTCACTTTAGGCCTCAGAGATTTTTGGTGAGTAGATCAGGTTTGTTTTCTGAGTGTGCCTTCGGAGTGAGGAAGCCAAGCTCCTAAACCGGGAGCAGAGTTTGGTCAAACCAACCCGTGTCGTCCGCGCTAACGCTGCTGCCCTGCCTCTCTCGGGTCTGACTCGCACGCTGTGCCTGGCCGCTCCTGTTGGAGCACAGGTCTCCGTCGTCGGCTCTGCTTCGTTCCTGTCAAAAGCTGTATTTTTCCTGTTGGCCTGGGGCTAGTTAGCAGCACGCTGCCGATACACCCATTCTGCTGCATAGATGGTCCATAACGAGAGACCGTATTTAAAATGGCAGTTACTGGCATTTATCTTCAAGGAGCTGAGAGAGCTAATTGTTTTACTGAACAAAGTAAAGCGTAAATTCAGTGCAGTTTGTTTCTTCAGACTTTCAAAGGCGTCAGATGAGGGAAACTGTACAGGCACGGAAATAATTGTTTTGCTTTTTGCCTGATCACCCAATGGTTCAAATAGGCAGCAATCAAAGCAAAGCTCTCTCTGTCTGTAAATAATACTTTAAAGGTTCTGATGGAAGAATAGCATGAAGGGTTATCATTAGCTAGCTGTAATATCTGCTAGATCAGTGAATTATAAAAATTATGTGTGAATCTACAGCAAAGAGGCTTTCATGTTTGATATTGCCATATCAGACGCGGTGGATTTCTGAAGGCTGTTGAGATGTTCCCAGGGTGTATTGACAGCTGCTTGTTTTTCTGAAGGCACTAACAGTCTGCAGGCACCCATTGTTTGAAGTCCTGTTCATTTTTCCAGCTTGGTACCACGTTGACTTGTTTGTCTTGCCATAGGACATGGTATTTTTTCATGGCAACATTAGGATTTAACAGATTGGAAGAACCTGGAGTCATAGAAATGAAAGATTTCTTTTGGAAGCAGCCTCTGGAGGTAATCTAACCCAACCCCCTGCTAATCGGGGCTAATTTCAAAGCTAGAATGGGTTGTCCAGGACCTTGTCCAGGCCAGCTCTGAAGGTCTGAAAGGACGTATCAGCCTTTCTGGCCATATTTCAGTCTCTAACAACTCTCTTGGTAATTTTTTTTTTTTTTTTTTAATGTACAATCAGACTTTCCCTGCATGCAACTTGTGACCATTGCCTCTTTGTCTTCTCATTGTATATCCCTGAAACGAGCCTGGCTCCGCCTTCTGTAGACCTTTACCCTAGATGGAGGATCGCACCCCTCACCCCCGTTCGCTTCCTCCTCTTCCAGCTAAACAAACCGAACACCCTCAGCCTTCCCTCACTTGCCATGGGCTCCAGTGGGTGAGATGGGTCCGGTTCTGCCTGATGAGTTTGAGCATGCTGTCTGTGCCAGAGCTGGGAGCTTTTGATGTGTATTAATTCATCTCTCTTCCCTCCGTGTCCCCACCGCTGCTTGGTTGCTCACAGCCAGCCAGTCTTTAGTATTACGCTGTCTCGCTCTCTGGTATTACAGCAGCGTAAGAAAAGGTTGTCAGAGAGGACTCTGAAGTGGTTTTCCACTACTTGTTTCTGTTTCTAATAGTCCCCTCCATTAATCCCCACTGGAGAGAAAACACACTTGTTATAATGATCTTGAAGAGCAACACAATCTCCTCCGCTTTCTTTTTTTCAGTTTTATACACTTAGTTTAGAGCAACTTCCCATTACTTCGGCTCACAACGGATTTGAATGATAAAGTAGTTCAGATAGACCTATTAAAACAGAAGAAGCTGAGAACTGTGCTATTTGCTGGAAGACTACAGTTTGTACAAGAAGCTCTGGATAACCTATTCACCTTCCCCCACAGAGCTGTAATCCATGGATTTGACCATATGGAAGCTGGTATTCACACAGAGTGAATGTAAATAAAGCTTTTCAATGCCTTTGATATCAAAGCTATTTATGCCTCCCTCTCAGCAAGTATTTCCATTCTCTCCCAGACATAGTTAGCATAAAAGAGCAACCTACTGTTTAGAACACATTTAGACAAAAAAAAAACAAAAAAAAAAACAAACAACAAACAAAACAAAACCCAAAACAACCCAACAACAACAAACCAACCAACCCAACACAAAAAAACCCCAAACATTAATTTCTTACTCCCTTAGTTCAGAAGATCATCCTAAAGTTTTGTTCTACAGTTATTATTTATTGGGCAGAGGATTTCGCAAACAGTGGAAAGATTCAGGCAGCCAAAACCCACAGTCCATCACTAAGAAAACCCCTGTTTGGTCTTCCAAAATTATATTAGTGAATATTTGCAAAGACAGATTTTAAGACACTTAGACAAACATGCATACGTGTATGCATCCACATATGTGTATGTGTTATAAAATTGGATGAGGTTATTCCTACCCTCAAAATTAATTACTAATAGCCTGAGCTTTGCATGCTGTGTTTTGAGATGAGAAATTCTTAGTGTTCTTTTATGTAAAAAAAGTTTATTTGTACAAATTAGCCTTATTTTTAACTGAAAAAATGTCTGCCGTCCCCCTTGAATGGAATGAGCTGCTCAGCCGAGAGTTATTGTAAGAGAGGATTCTAAAACCTTGAATAATTCCTGCAGCATGTTGAGAACCCTTTGCAATTTCTTCCCTATTACGAAGTTTCCATGCATATTAAATAGTACTATATATAGATACAAATATAGTTTTTTTCAGCAACACAAATCTTTAATGACTATCAATCCGCATTCTGTCAAAGCATATGAACATTTACACAAAACTACAACAAGGAAAATACCCAAGTGTAGCAGTGCCGCACGCTGATGCACTATAAAAAGAAGCGATTTGGAAACCCTGTTTCTTCCCTGAGCCTGCAGAGGAATGAATTCTCCGATCCAACCACTGTACAAATTTCCTTGGGTACTTGAAGTGTAGTGATAGGTAAATGAAAAGTGCTATAGGCAAATGGAAAAAAAATTGGCCAAGCATTTCCTAAACAAGTACAATTTCGCATAACTCTGCAGAACAATACTGAGATTTCAACAAGCCAAGGGTCCAGCACTTTGTTTCATGAGCTTAAAAAAGACGTGTGAGTTAGCAGTGAGAAGCAATGACACAAAGCTGCCCGGCGAAGAAGGACCTGGGCGTGTTGGTGGACAGCCGGCTGAGTATGAGCCGGCAGTGTGCCCAGGTAGCCAAGAAGGCCAACAGCATCCTGGCCTGGATCAGGAATAGTGTGGTGAGGGGGACTCAGGAGGTGATCATNGCTAAAGGTAGTAAATACCTCAAAGCAAATGAGCCTGTGTTCTCATGGCATATCTGTGAGCAACTTTAAAATCCAATAACTCGTGGTTTTCACTGGACTTATACCTCTGGCAGGATGAAGTTTCTGGAGAAACATCAAAGATAAACACAAAAACCTGAAGTTTGATTAAGCACATTAAAAACTGCTGTTAAATTAGGCCTCTAGCTTTCTTTATAAATCCTTTTTTTTCCCCCTTACCTCTTCTTTCATTTCTTTTTCTTTTTTCAACTCAACATGAAGCTCTTCTGCACAGTGCATGTAACCTGTGGATGATGATAAGAAATGCGATGGGATACTTCAAACTTCTCTGTTAGAGAGTGGACTTCTTATGTGTCTGTTGAGGATGGCTATCACCCCGGACATCTTTGTCAAAGAAAATCAGTTAAGATCCTTAAGCCAGGATCATCTCAACAAGTGTAATAGGTTTCAGTGAGTTGGATCTTTATATACTTTGGACATGATGAATGTGACCTTTGTAATATATATATTTACTTTACGAGGGTGAGAAAGGAAAAAGACCTTAGTGAACTGAAGGGTTTCCTATGGATATATCCGAGGCATAGAGGTACAATTAAATAGATGGAAAATTACCTGAAACGCCTTGTACTGCTCCATTAGTGCTGCGATATAATTCAGGAGCAAGTGTTATGAATATGAGTCAATGGGAGAGGATCAGAAAACTTCAAAGGGAGTCCGTATACAAAGGATCAAATTCACCACCGAAGCAGCTCAAAGGAATCTCTGAGCTCTCAGAGCAGGAGGTTCACTGCTAGGGTTATGTAAAATGTGTTTATCTAATCTTTTCATTCTATCAGCATATATAATTAAGCATATTATTATTTATATTAGAGAATGCTGAGGTGTCCTGAGATTAGAGCCCTGTTGTGCTTAGTGCTTAAGGAGAATGCAGTCCCTGCTCTGGACAGGCGAGCTAGATAAAGACGGGAATGGTACGGAGCAGTGAAGTGATAGATCCCACCAGAAATAAGTGGCAAAGCCAGGTTTAGCATTTTAATTAGATGCCCTGTCCTCTTGTCTACATTGCTTCAGCAAGCTTATATCTCTTCCTGTGTTTTGGAGCGTGGCTGAACGGGAGGAAAGTTACCTCCTGGTTATCACGAAGAAAGAGAAAAGACGGCGGCGGCGGTTACTGCGCGCCGTGGGAGAGGTGCTCCCCTGCTCGCCTGGGGCTGGTTTGTCTACGCTTCTCTCGTGTGTGCGTCTGCTTTCCCTCTGCTGTCACCTTGCCTCCCCTTTCCAACGCTTGTGCTGGCTGCTTCGTGTAGACCTGTGCTGTGCTCCCTCCCTGCTCTTGAGACGGTCCCGTTGGTCTTTGCACGCTGCATCCATTGTGGCCGCTCTTCACGGGTAGTGAAGGTCAGCGAGATGCAGAAAAAGAAGAGTGTTCCTGTATCTACTTGTTAATGCTTGGCCAGAGTTTCCAGCAGCGGTGGTTGTGGGGCAGGGTTTGGGGTTTTTTTAATCAAAAGCACTCGGCGCCAAGCATCAAACCCCAGAAGACTTTTGTGGGAACTGCGGAGTTCAGAGCAGCTTTGAAAAGCTGACTGCCCCTGTAGGTGCCTGAAGGAGACAGCGATGGGGTACGGAGCTCCGCTCAAATCTGGGCTGTAATGAGCATGATGCCTGTATGCCATCGGTTACAAAAGCAGCTGGTCCCTTCATTTCTGCTAACCGGAAAGGAAGCGCTTCCTCCTGATGGATCCTTCCGTAGCAGTGTGTGTTGCAATTATTTCTAGAGCTGTCTGACTGGGAGGTTTTAGGGTAGCAGAGAGGGAGGGCAGTATTGCAAGCGATAGCTTTTATCTTTGCAAATTGTAATCTAATGGACAGAAGAGTGGGCCTGTAATTGGGTTCTGCTTCAGATCATGATTAGGAAGATTGCTTCGCGAAGTGTATAGAAACTGCCGGCAAGAGTTACGTACATCTTTCTGTGATACTGAGCAAGAGTGAGAGAACAAAATAAAGCTATGATTATCACGTGGATCTGCATTTGAGTAGTGACGGGTAAAGGCAAAGGGGAGGCTCAGCCCTTCTGAAGTTCGAGCACAGAGAAACAGATGGAGGCCTTACAGGAGGAAATCGAGGTGAGCAGTGAATTATAGCTCAGTTTATGCCCTGGTGTATGCTCTGTCGTGGCCGTTTTGCACAGAACAGCAGTGTTCACTGGAGAAAAGGTGCCAACCCCATATAATCTCCTGTTTCAAGAGACAGTTTCATTCCCTTTGATGTTCGGTGAGGGGAGTATGTGGGGCTAGCACCAAACTCTTCTGTCTTCTGGAAACTTCTTCATCTAGTGTTCTTGGCTTTAAAGTACCGTGCAAAATCACAGAGTCTGTCTGTCTGGGGCTGGGAGGGACCTCTGGAGATCGTCTGCTCCAACTCTCCAGCTCAGGGCAGGTTGGGGTTTGAATATCTCCAAGGATAGAGACTCTAAAGCCTCTCTGGGCAGCCTGCCCCAGTGCTTGAGCACCCTCACTGTAAAAAAGCTCTTTCTGACGTTCAAGTGAAATTTGCTCTATTTCAGTTTATGCCCGTTACCTCTTCTCCTTCCACTGCATACCAGAGTGTCTGGCTCCAGACTTTGTCTTTACCTGCTCCTTCTCCACCGCCCCTGTCAGGTACGTGTACGTATCGATAGGATCTCTTCTCCAGGCTGAAGTGTCCCAGCTCTGTCAGCCTCTCATAGGGCAGATTTTCCAGTCCCTTAATCATCTTTGTGACGGTACGCTGCACTCCCTCTGGTGTGTTCCTGTCGCTCTTGTCCTGGGGAGCCCAAAGCTGGACACAGACTGTTTCATACAGATCCACGTGGTTTCACCGGTGCCGAGGAGAGGGAAGATGCTCTGCTGAATGCTGTTGGCCTTCTGTGCTGCAAGGACGCCTTGCTGGCACGTGCCTGCAGTAGCTAGATGTTAGGTCCTCCGAGAGAGGACACAGATCAGCTGTCCGTCCCCTCCTGGGGTGTGCTGGGACAGAGGCAATTTGTCAGCCACAACCATAAGGCACATGCCAGATATCACTTCCCTGTAGAACTTCTTAGACAGCACAGTCTTGGAAGGTCACCTGAAATACATCAGTCAGGATTCACAGCAGATCTGATTAATTGTCGCTCAAGGTCACGCAGATAAATTCCAGTGTGTGTCTGATTGTTTTTCAGGGTGATGTGTGACTGTTTAAAAAGCTGTCCTGTGTGTAAACTGGTTTTTGTTTGTTTGTGCATGTTGCATAATTAATAAATCACAACAGGAAGACTGAAAATTTGTAAACTTGGGACTCCGTCAGATCTGCAGGGGACTTTTTTCCAAAACTAGAGAAAGGTGAGGTAATTTCTGGTATAACAGTGGTAAAGCAAGTTTGTCTTTCATACCTTTTTAGTATGGCTTTAATTGCCCCACTAGTAGAAGTCCAGAGGAGTCCTCGTTTTAAACCCAGGTATTTCTCCGCTGTGGGGAGAGGAGAAATGAGATCAACAGAATTAAACCTGTAGTAAAGTTGTGGAAAATAGTGCTTTATTGAGCTAATGGCAAAGTGTTGCTGTTCGGTTGTTGGTGATTTAGTTATAATTTAAGATAAATTAGTGATCATTTTAATTAGAATAGCAGGCAAAGACGCATATGTTGTGCTGAGGTGCTCTATATGCCCATATGAAGACAATCCATGTGCTGAACAGGCAATGCTCTATGGAGGGCGGGTAGCCCCGGCACGGGAGGAGGGAAGGGTTTTCATCTGCGAATTCCGGGTGCAGACTGAGGCAGGAAAGAGAAAGCTACAAACTGCTTGTTTGCTGCCGAACTTCTATGATTTCTATGTTGCCTTACTTCTGTCGGTCACTGCAAAAATCTCTTTAAAGAGAAAAGGGGTTAAACTGAACCATTTAAATGGATTGAACTGGAAGTTTTATCCTAGAAGTCTTAGGCTAAGTTTAATCCACATTTTCTAAACTATTTGCAAACAGATACCTCACGTGTTACAATTATTTCTGCAGCGTAAATGTATAGACATTTCATCGTGCGCCAGACTGCTTGGGTTATTTCAGGCCTGTTGACTTCTACAAACCTACCCCAAGGTTAACGTAGGTGTGGGGCTTCCCTCATGCAGCAGAAGTTAAAGAATATTGTCCGACAGTTGTTCTTACTTTTTAGAACACTAGGCTTAGTACAGGCGAAATAATAAATGTGAGAGAAGGCTTTTAGGTAGCCAAGACAGATGTGTAGCCTGCGTTGCCTTCAGGCATCTTGAGCAATAACATTCCACGTGGGGTCACTGTGTAGAGGAATTTGTGCCTGATAAATAAGGAAAATGAACAAAAAAAATGCATCTCAGGTGCTATTCTGATGTTCCTGCAACTTGGTAGAAGGCTGCACGGGTACCATTCTGGTCCACTTGCTGTCAGAGTGAATTCAATTAACTTCAAAAAGCAAAATCTATGGATAACTGCAAAGTGATAGCTCCAATGTCACCTTCAAATTAGGGAAGTCTTGACTTGTTTGTAATTTTGGCAAACTGAAGAGAAGGTAAACATTCATTAAATAGTTTTCTAATGTTGTTGGGTATCCAAATCCCCCCTTCCTCTTCAGAGAAACAAAGATTCAGTTTTCTATTTTTTTTTTCTACATTCTCTTTAGATTAAACTTTGTGAAAGTGATGGATATTGGCTGACTCTTCATTCTAAACAAGATGTCCAGTAGCGCCACAGTGGCACGAACTGTAGTTACTTGCTGCCGATAAATTGTGTGAAACTAAGGAAAGAAAAACATGGCTTTACCTTTTCACCTTCGTGAATAAGTAAAACAGAAGGAAATTGGTGGCATAGGGAAATGTTGAACTTGGCAAAAATATGTTTGTTTGGGCCTAAACAAAGTGAAGGTGGGAAGAATCTGCCTGGTGGTTGTTGTAGGGGCAACTGAAGGGGGTGTGTTATGGCCACCACCGTTAGTTGTGGTTCCTGGAGTACGGGTTTGCAGGCTTTGTGTGGAGGTTTATGCCTTGATGACTTGCTGCTTTAGAATAAAGACCTGTGGTCTCAAAAGCTGTAGGATATTTCACTGGGCTCCGTTGCAACCTTGGGCTCATCAAAAGGCTTCAGGCAAGCTAGCGACAATGTGTTTCGCAGGCTGTAAAGTGTTTGTTGAATGGTCATTTTTTTCTCACGGAGTTTTGATATCCCGCTACAAGTGCCGAGTACTTTAAAGCGCTCGGTCTACCTGCATCTTTGTCTCGAGGTGTGGTGTCGTTGCCTCGGTTCCTTTCCGACTCGTGTATGTGTTTGCTGCCATTGTATTGCTTCACCGACTCCTTTCTGACCGGACCCTTCGTACAATGACACCTCTGTCAGCCCTTTCGTGACATAAATACACTGTATTTAACTAGCCACTAAAGAAAATCCATTTTCTGATGATCCCATTGAAATAAGGAAAGATATTTTTTTTTTGTCTGTTCAAGTGGAAAGTCTTGGCATCGTCTGAATAGCAAAGAAGAAAGACCGTCTTGTGGAGGGATCCCAGTTGTTTAAGAAGAACCTCTGTCTGCAGCTCTCAGACTGAGCCCAAGAGCTGCGGTGGATCAGAGGGCTGAATTCCTGTTCTGGTGTGGAGATTAGTTCACCAGTTCAGTTGAGATATTTGGGACTGAATTAAAAAAAAAAAAGAAAAAAGCAAGAATCTGTGAATTAAGGACTTAAAAATTTATACTAGTTTTGTATAAAAGGTATTTGAATCCTGTTCATATTAATGGCAGTAGCACAGGTTCAATTAATAGAAAATAAGGTCTTTGTTTTAACGCTCCGATTCCTTCACACCCAGGACTGTTAATAATACAGACTTTATTTTTAAACCTGTGATTTTCAAAGGAGCCTGACAGTTGTCAGTCTCAGCTAGATTAAAATTATCCTAACACCTCATGATTTCTAGCATGCACATCCTTCATTACCTTGATGAATTTAGGACTCACTCACGTGAATTTTAAAGACGATGAAAGTAAGGTACAGAGGGAAAGAAAGTTCCAGGCTGAGGTGTTTGAAGGATTACAGTTACATAAGTCTTGACTCTTTTACAAGGGAATAACACAGAAATACCTGTGAACGTAAGGGCCTATGTGAGCTATCGAAATCAAAGTTTTGGACAGCCACCGAAACCAACCTTGGGCTCCTGCGTCTTAGGTGGGTGAAGGAATGACTGAGCCGCTTGTCGCATTGAAATGCCGTTTTCATGCCACTTAAATGCATTTGAAATTGCCAGCATAAATTTATGCCTTTAAAACAAAGGCAAAGAAAAAAAGTGTGCATGTATGTATGCAAAGAAACTTATGTTAACATTAGAAATTGGGGAAGCTATTAATAGAGCTGGTCGGTGATGCTAAACCCAGTGATAAATGTGTCATGAATTCAAGCTGGTGCTTTTAAGTGGAAAAAGTAAGTATGGAAAATAAATCCTAGATTTCCACTGGGGTACTGTTCAAATTAGCCTTAATCTTTCAAAAAGAGAAGGGGGTGGGGGAAGGAAATCCTTTTTGTATGTTAAAATAAACACATTGGAGAAAGCCTGTTATACTCAGCTGCTCCCTCCAGCAGGACTGCAAAAGCCTCTCCCCAGTAATGGGTAACATTCCAAAGGGAAAAAACCCTTCTGCAATGTGAGATACCCACCCAAGGCACCGCGCGCTCCAAAGGTGGTGGGTTTGCCTGTGCCTGGGTGCTGCTGTGCCGGTGCCGCGGAGGCTTCGCAACGCAATGGGCGCTTTGCTCTTTGAACGTTGCGTTCCGTGCAGAAGAGCTTCCAAACTGCGTGCACCTTGATTAACTGTGGTGCATAATTTATGCTTCTACTTATTTAATCACTCTGGAGTTTTGGTATTCGCTGGCAGTTGCTAGATTGCTTTATTAAATTTAGGCTGTATTGAAGGAAATTTATTTTTGTGTATTCCTCCTTCATAATTTTTTTTTTTCTTAAATGTTATCACATAAATTACTGCGTTATCGATGAATCTGCATGCAGAGCCTTACTATTTAGTTCTTATGCCAGAATCCTCTAAATCATGTATGGCATATGTATTATATCTTACTTCACGCTATCCTTCTCAATGATGGATTTACTTTCTTCACTTTCTTCTCTTTTCTATCAGAAGGCAGCATTCAAACTTGAAAGCAAGAGGAGGAAAAAAAAAAAAGAAAAGCCTAGATTTTTTTTTTCTCTTTACTCACAAAAGCATAAGGCTTTAACATGAGAAAGATCTGTTAAATAACATCATAACATGAAATACAGACATCTTACTACTTCTTCCCTTTCCCAGAGGAGTGTTAGGGTCAGGGGAGGAGCGGGGTGACCTCTGCGGGTGTTGGTTAGAGGGGGTTAAGTCGAGGAGGAGTTTAACATTAATTCTTTTCTGTAAGATGGAGGAAACTAATAGAGTGTTTGAAAAGAACTCAGAAAATACAGATTCTTTTCTCTCTTTTGCGGTAGTTAGTCTCATATGTCATTTAATCACATGACATGATGAATATGGTGAGCTCAAGAAGATGAATCTTAGAGAAATGGTGTAAGATGCATGATGGCCCATAAAACTGTCTTTGGATAAAGGAAGTCTGCCTTAGCTGTGTTTTCACGCAGCTCAACATTGTAACCTCCTCTGTCGATGGCGTTGGGTTTCTGTTTTGGCAAGGTCCTGCTGGCACCATGACTTGTTCCACATCCTTTGTGTGGCATAGCGTTTAGTTAAAACAGTAGGGTGTTAGCAGACCTACATTGGTGACTGCATAAATCAGAGTTCAACCAACCCAACAACAGCAGTCTTACATGTGCAGGCATATTAGAACATCTGAAAAGTCATCTATGTTTGATTTTTAAGGACAAACAGCTCTATACAAAATTAAGTATTGGTCAGAAAATAACATTTCTTCTTTAAAATAGAATAGATGTGTATTTTGATGCAAACAGAAAACAGTTTTCTCAAAAGTTCTTAGAAGAAGCAAAATATTTACTGAGTTGGTGTATATTTATCAGTATATGCTGATGTGTACGTAATATGGGTTTGGATTTAATTTCATACTTGTTATTTGTCTGAACATGCTTGATTTATGAATGTGTGCATGCGTATACGTAGATATCTTTTCAGCTGGTTGAAAACTACCCCATGGAGCTGTTTTTAATGGAAAATTGTTTTTCCAGTTATTCATCTCATTGCTAGTATCTGCTTCCAGTGGTAAAATTAAGTTTCCACCAGTAATTTTTTCAGACAGCTATCAACATAATCCTGATTCTGCACTTCTCTGCCGAATTTGCAGTCTTCCTTAGCAAAATAAATCTCCCACGAGTTACGGGATTTTTTTTTAAATCTATAAAGCTATCCCTTGGATATACATGAGCACATAGCTATATCACTGTAAATCCTACAAAAGGGAAAAAAAGGCATTAGAAATTATAGCTTTTTAATGAGAAAATTAACTTTACAGTGGTTACTTTGCGTTTTGAAGGATTCTCAACCACAAAGATTGCACTTAAGGGTTTTTTCATCTGTTTTATTGACCATCTGAAGTGGAATAGGCCTAATCTTCCTAGATTAAAGTTCCACAAATTTGAGGGCCATAGTAAATGCAAATACTCATTTGTAGTCTTTACTAAAATACTCGAATCATCAGCAAAAGTGGGCGTTAAACTTCTGATATGGAGATTCTGTGCTGTGCTGTGGTTTATAGAGAAACTTGGTACGTGAAGCCCCCCAGAAGTGGCGATCGGAGTCAGAACCTCCCAAACCTGTTGAGCAATATGCTGTTACTAGATGTTTAATCTCAGGTAAATCACTTGTGTATTCACTTGGAAAACTGATGTCTAATAGTTTATTGATCACATATTTGGAATAGTTATTTGTATGAAGTGTGCTTCTATTCGTGTCTCTTAAGAAATGAAAATAACCTAAATCCTGGTTGTTATTTTCTAACATAATTTTGTGACTGAAGTTACAGATCAAAATTCATTAGGCGTGGTCGAAACCATTGGCCCTTAACTTTCTCTTGAGGTAATCGATGCTTTGCATACAAAAAGTAACGTCAAGGGGAGCTTTGGCTGGCCGCAAGGCAGCAATAAACAATTTCATGGGTGAGCAAGAAGGGTGACTGCTCGGCCTCTCCAGCCCTGGGTCCAGCTGGGGTGGGGAATGGCACCGTGTCGCAGGGTGATGTGTTCGGCGTGGGTGGGTGGATGAGAGGAGCACGGCACTGCAGCGCAATGTAATATCATGGGATGCAGGCTCTGATGCCGCAGCTAGATGTTCCTTTGATGAGAAGCTCAACATCACCTGGCAATGTGCGCTGGCAGCCCAGAAAACCACCCACATCCTGGGCTGCATCCCCAGCAGCGTGGGCAGCAGGGCCAGCGAGAGGATTCTGCCCCTCTGCTCCGCTCTGGGGAGACCCCCCCTGGAATACTGTGTCCAGTTCTGGGGCCCCCAACACCAGAAGGACATGGACCTGTTGGAGCGGGGCCAGAGGAGGCCACAAAGATGCTCCAAGGGCTGGAGCCCCTCTGCTGTGAGGCCAGGCTGAGAGAGTTGGGGGTGTTCAGCCTGGAGAAGAGAAGGCTCCGGGGAGACCTTAGGGCCCCTTCCAGTCCCTAAAGGGGCTTCAGGAAAGCTGGGGAGGGACTCTGGACCAGGGAGTGGAGCCATAGGATGAGGGGGAATGGTTTTAAACTGAAAGAGGGGAGATTGAGATGAGATATTGGGAAGAAATTCTTTCTTGTGAGGGTGGTGAGACCCTGGCCCAGGTTGCCCAGAGAAGCTGTGGCTGCCCCATCCCTGGAGGTGTTCAAGGCCAGGTTGGACGGGGCTTGGAGCAACCTGGTCTAGTGGGAGGTGTCCCTGCCCATGGCAGGGGGGTTGGAACCAGATGAGTTTTAAGGTCCCTTCCAACTCTAACTGTTCTGTGATTCTGTGATTTGTTGATGTTCTCCACCATTCCTTGTAAGAAGGACTCCAAAAGTATAGTTCTACTTGCATGTTGTTTTTGAGAGGAGCAATTGAAGTGCAGGGTGCTAAGCCTCTTTATTCTCTCCATCCTTGTATTTCAGCAGAGCCTCCTCAATGCCCTTTTGCCAGGCCAGAGTTAAGTAGAGGGCAGGATTAAGGCTTTCTCTGGAAAGGAAATGATGGGAATCTCTGTGGTTTTGGTATTGCTTTAGTGAATATGAAAGCAAATTGGGTTGTCCATCTGTGGGGTTTTTCTGCTAGAACTGCTAACAGCTTGTGTGTTGTTGAGGGTATTACAGGGACCTCATCCACATCCTCCCCTCCATACCGACTTCTTGTATAAAACTTGAAACCCAACTGTTCTACATACAGTCCCCACAAAATTTGCTTCCAAATTACAGCAGCAGTGTGATGGAAAATTTCATTTCTGAATTGCACTAATTCGGAGAGGAACAAAAAGTGTCAGATCCCATTACATTTCTTCAACACGCTGTTCTGTAGTCGGGGCTCTGTCTGCAGCTGACACGGTTTAGCTCACAGAACGCTGAGACTGACAGTTACACTTTGACACTTTAATACTGCATTATAAATCACTGTCACCTGGTCCCAGTCGCACCATGCATTTGATCTAACGGGTTTCTCTGTAGTCCTGTTCTCCTCTGTCGTCTTTTTCTGCCTGGCATTACCTTTCTCATACGAGTTTATACCCAGTCACCTGAAACTAAGCATGATACGGTGGCGGAATATTTCCCCAATGAATTTCCGTTGCGCCCTAAGCCAAGTGTTGTCCACTGATACAAATATATTAGGCTGGACTTAATTTTCTAGCAAAGAGAGAGCGGCGATTTGGAAAACGTCGTGTCTTTCGCGCTTTCCTTATGATGGAGCGCTCTGGATTTCGGGCTGGACCTTGCAGGGCCGGTGACTGTGATGTTAGGCAGCACGGTGTCCTTGGTGAGGAGCGAAGGCGTTTACTCCTCCCTTGCAGCCAGGAGAGCGACGTCTGTAGCGCCGCGCAGGCTGCTTTTCCCTCTGCCTGGCTGGTTGTGTGGGCACACAGCATTCCAAGTGCTGCGTTATCCTCAGAATCCCCATGAAATGTCACGCAGTATAGGAGTCTTGATTTAATATCCGAGGGGGGTGCTGCCACATCCACGGCTGTTGGCTTGCACACCTACCCTAACAATCAAACTGGCAACCCATTAACAGGCATCCACAGGAAGATACAGCTAATTAAGGAAATAATAAGATCCAGTGGGAAGCACTGGACTTGTGTTCTTGTGTGGATTGCTTCCCTCTTTAATGCCTCTGTTTTTCTATGAAAAAAAAAAAGTAGTGCTATTTTCTTAATCTCCCAGGTTTTGATAACTGTAGCATTTATTCTGCTGAGATTGTCTCAAGGTGCTCTCTAAATATTTTAAATTAAAAACAAACGCCCCCCCCCCCAAAAAAAAAAAACAACAAGAAAAATTTCTTTGTCCTTAAGAGTTTGCAGTCACAACAGTCACAATAACAAAAGTAGTAAAAGAAAATTGTTTTCTTTTAACAGACCAAGATGGAGTGATGGAGGTCTCTTTTGCATAGGGACTGTGCTGTCTTAACTGAGAATAGAATCCAGATCTCTGGAATTAATTAATATTAATTCATTATTTATGTAATATAAATCATGTAATTACCATGTGCAATTTCCGTTTCAAACTTGGTTAATTTATCATTTTATGTCCTTGTAAACTATGGTTGAACACAGCATTCTGGTTTTATCTTATGTAGCTTTTCTCTAACTTTGGACTTGTTTTCTCGCTGACATATGCACAGGCATGCTTTTAGATCTAGTCTGTGGTACCAAAATGTAACGTTAAGGGACTATTAATCCGTGGATTACTGGCTGACTCAGTGGTTCCTCCGAAGGAAGTGGGAGCATCTATTAAGTCAGTGCAGGTTTGGGTAGCTTTGATCTCTGCGTTAAGCACTAACACCATGAATTTGTGTAATGCAGAATGCAGTGTTTGTACTGCAGCCGCTTAAGAAAGCCTCATTATTGCGACTACGTCTTTTTTTTTTAAATGCAGAGCTGCAAATCCTGGCTGGAGGTAGAAAGCATGCTAAATCTGAGCGACTTTTGTGACTTCCATAACTCGCAATCCGAGCTCCTCCTAATCTTCAGTGTAGTTGCGCAGCCGGGTCCTTGTATGAAACAGGGCATCACCGCGTCTCTCCAGCCGCTGGCTCGCTCTGTCTCTGTGTGTCCGTGGGTTCGTGTACGCTACGTAATACACTGAGAGCTTAGTGTTTCTGAAGCCTCTAATATAATAATTTGGGTCGCTTTTCCATGCTCGCTCTTCCTTTAAAGGACAGTTGATTGTTTTGAAATGCAACTGAAGTGAGCTGATAAAGGTGTTATATGGCAGTGGTTTTTGTCTGGCAGAATCACGGTAGAAGGGCTCTGTCCCAGTATCGTAGGTTCAGAGATGCCGAGGCCAGAGGTACCACTTAGTCTTCTCATTTAGGCTCACCCACAGGGCGCAGCTTTCTGTTAGTCTGAATACGCCAAGACTAAGCCCAGGAACCAGACAATTCCCTGAAGGGGCTCTTCAGCAGCCCTGAAACTTTCTTCTTCAAAATTTAATTCAGGTTGTTGTTGATGATGTTACTGCTGCTATGAGCTGTCTTCTGAGCAACCAGTGGTTTTCTCAGCTTCTTCATTCCCAGCCCGCTCTCCAAAGGCTTCTTCTCTCCCATCCATGCTGCAGTGAGGTGCAGAACCCGTGAACGTATGGTGCTCTGAGTGTATGGCACAGGGCCGCTTGGGTTTGATTTCTGTGGAAATATAGAGCACCTGATAAATTATTTCATTCTGAACTCACATTTTCAACTAGCCGTCTACTAAGAGCAGTATATTGTTAAACCATACATTGACAGTTAGAGAGTCAAAGCTGTATTTTTAGTTCTCGTACTCCAGTTTTCCCTCTAGATGCTCATATTCTTTTTTTTCATAATGTAAAAATATTAATTAATGAGAGACTATCATTCACACAGTGACACTGGCTGTCAGTAACTAATGAATGCAATTTTAAAAAAAACTAAATAACAAAACTGTGAGCACATAGCAGAGATGGCAGTATGATAAGGGAGATGAGAGAAGTTAATTGCTGGACTTTAAAGTATCTTGGGAAGGGAGGTGTTGAAAAAGTTTACAGCCAAAATTAATGATGTATAACAAATTAATTAGAAAGGGTAAAGCTAGAAATGAAAGAAGCAAAGGCGTGGACTGGAGCCTTGGGGAAAATGATCGTTGTACCCCAACGTTAATAGGACAGCACCAGCCTGTTTGAGGACCTTCTTGCAGGTCATTTGGAGGTGTGGAGGCTTGGAAGGGCGCTCTTCATCTTCTGCTTCGCCGGAGCATGAGAGTCTGCGGTGCAGCCCAGCAAGTGGAGGTTAAGGCGTTAACTCGGCCCTGCTGAGAGGCGGCGGATGGTTTGGCTGTCAGAGCTGATGTTGTTGACGGGGTGAGTTGTCTTTGGGCGTCCCAGGGGATGGAAGGGCACGAGTATCGTGTGCGTGTCAGAGGGGGCAGATATGACTGCGTTTTTCTCTATTTCTGCCTCCAGTCTCCTCTCCCTGGGGTGATGTAACAGTAGGAACAAGGCAACACGTAGGTAAAAGAGAGCAAATTTAAATGCAGGAAATAAAAAGATGATGTTATGCAGACTGCTGTGGAGGTCAAGCATTGAGGTGCTGTTAGGGGGCAGGAAATAACTATGTTCTCCTTAAATCTACTCGTCTAGGTCTGCTACAAATAGTTAGAGTTCCTCTTTTCTGTTGTGTGCAGTCAAAACCCTCTAAATGGTGTTGTTCTCCCTCTCTTGATGAGGTCACCCAGGGACAGCCTCACTTGAGATGTTTCTTCCTTCCTATATCGGCCTTTGGACTTTGCTCAAGTGCAGCAGCAATTGAACATATGATAAGTTCCCTATCACAGGGTTATCTCCATCACTGAAAAAAGAGATCTGAGGAGTATAATGTCTTTTTCATCTCTGAGCATGATAATGTTCTCTATCGCTCTTTCCTGCAACCCTCTTGGTACCCAAGAGATAAAAAAAAAATGCCCCTTGATTTCCTCAGTGAGCTCTGAATAAAGCCTGTATTTTTTACAATATTTTAGATGTGAGGACAGAAAAATGAACTGAATAATAACAGAGAACTGTGAGACAGTGTTGCATCACAGTCCCCAAGGTATTTCCTATCTAGGTTTTTTGATTGCACGCTCTATTAAGAGGTCATCTATTATATAGGTTACAAAAGATTAGTCAGTGATCATTAGAGTTTTCAATAAATTACAAGTCATTTGTTTGAGGTAGATGTTGCATTCAACAGGTCAATAATCAAAGCAGTGCTGTTTCTGTAGTAATGTTTTATCTATACATACAGCTGTTTAATCAGTTCACAGTAGAGATCCTTTCTTAACACTCTCTCAAAAACTGAATGTCCCTTAAAAGCTTTTGATAAACACCTCCTAATGGTGTTTAGATTTTTTTACAGATACCTTCTGTTCTCATGTGATGAGTATTTTAATGCATTTTAGTAATCTTTTAAGCAGGTACTTTTAACATCACCTGCACCTGATTTTCTATTCCATTACACATCAGTTCATCCTTTCATCTCCTTGTTCAGCATCCCCTATGGAAAGACTTTTGGAAGTTTACTTTAGATTTGACATTCTAAATTTTATATATTACATTGTCTAGCAGGCTGCTTCTCTCCCTCCATGTGACCTTTTAAAATGATTTCAGAACTGAGCCTGCGGTTCTCAGAGTATCTGTGAACACGACTCCATCTGAACACAGATCTTTTTGCTTAGACGATAACAGTATTCTCTATTCAAAAAATAAGTGGTAGGGGGCATCAACCATCCATTTATAGCCTACTTCTTATTGCATTGCAATGTAAATACATTGAGGAAGGTATGAAATTGCTTGTGCTGCAGTATAATAAGCCGCATGTACATGTAGATTCTTTTTCCAATATCACTTTCCAAACCCCAAGCCATCCCAGAGTGCTTTACCAAGTCAGATTACTTATTTATGGACTTCTGCAAAATAAGTCTGATGTGCAGTACTGCCAGTGTAGCTTTCATCACTGTAATTGTCTTAGTGTGTCTGCTAAGTAGTTACAAATATGATATCTCATTCATTTCTTCCAGCTTGTTCGGCATTTCGTAGCAACGAGCGCACTAGGATTTAATTTACTCGAATTGCTACTGTACAGTCTTTCCCTGGGTGTTTGAGCCAAGGCGCTTGGGTTCCGACTGCAGTGCCTGGTGTGCTCCGGACTGGGCTCCGTGAGGAGTGGGGAGCACCCGCAGAGCTCACCCGGAGAGGTACGTCGGCACTGACAAGGCTGAAAGGACAGAGCCCCGGCAAAGCTGGCCTAGAAGCTTTTGTGGAGAAGAGTACAGTCTTCCCCCCNGTTTCCTCTTGTCCCATCGCCTGTTACTGGGGAGAAGAGACCGACCCCCCCCTGGCTACACCCTCCTCTCAGGGAGCTGTGGAGAGCCAGAAGAATGTTATCTTGCCTTTCTAAGCAAATCTTTTCCTTTTGTACACTGACTAACTGGTATAATAGACCTCTGTCTTAGCTTAGGCCTCCCTTTTTTGAATGCCCTGGATTACCAGTAAAAACTTACTGGACTGAGGCAGCCATCTCACCCTGAGGAATGAAGTTCTCCAAGTCTCTCTGGACTGTTCCAGCATGCCAATGGACTGGAGTCTTCCAGTTTACAGACTGTGTGTGTGCACGTAGACGAATGTGAAGGATTTGTACGCTGAGGGTGTGGGCTTTGAATGGTCCCCAGAGAAGTATCACCTGTGCTGCAAATCGCTGCTTCCCTGGCCCACAGCTGGGGCTAAAGGCTCTGATGGTGTAAGCTGGTTCCTCGCTGGACGTGGAAGTAGCTCATCCGTGCCAGCTGAGCAGCTGGCCTTAGGGCTTTGGTTTGGGAGCTGGCCATCAGCTGGGAGACAAAATCCCAACATGGGCAAGGTCTAAAGGCAATTACTGTCTTGGCACACTACCAGAGTTGATCTTTGAAAGTGAAAAACCAAGTTCAGTGTGTCAATCTGGACTGCCGTAAAGGAGCTGGTTTTCTCCTAAACGATGTTACAGGTATTTTATTAAAACTAGCAAAATTTGTGCCCCAGTGTTTTCCATCTTCAAAGCTGATGTTACTGCAGTTTCATTATTCAACCCATCAGGCAGCAACGGTTTCATAAATGAGTACGATGGCCTGCCGGGGTGGTAGCATTACTGAATAAACTGGATTTTCATCCAGCCATGACCATTTGGATTATAACATTTAGAATCCATCGCTTCAGTAACTTCTCTTAAGCAAAGATCATAGCACAACTTGAGCTTTTAAATCCACAGGAGGGACAGAGGAAATGTTTTAAAGGGCTTCGAGTTGCATGTACAGATTAAGGGAAATCCAAGTGGGAGAGGTTAGTAGAGTAATGCCTTTGTTAGTGATGTCTGAGAGAACAGGAAAACAATCCCTCGTGTTTCTTAGATCCGGCATTTATCCAAAGCTCCTGATACAAGATTTCTTCTCAGGGTTATTAACAGCTGAACCCAAAGAGGTTCAGAATTCAGCAAAGTGCAGAGGCTTGATTTCGAAACAAAACTTACAGTTTGAGCTTAGGTTGTTCAAAAGATTGGTATTTTTGTGATGGACATTATTACGTTGGACTAAACTGGAAAGTCTTATGATGAAATACTGTGACATCTACAATCCTGCTGTTAGTGATTGATGGTTCCTGTGGTGGCCATCAGAATGGTTGAAGGAACCTTACAAGATTCTCCAGGCAAATACTCTTTTTTTCCTTCTTTTCACTGCACATAGGAGTGCCCTTTTCTAACTTGCTGATGTAGCCAGGAGGATAAATAAGTCTGTCTCTTTGCTTGTGTCTCTTCTTTGTCTCAATTTGATTTGATTTAAGTTTGAACGGAGAGTGTTTAGTTACAATACTTGCTAGTTCTCTGTCAGAAACTTGGATAATTTGGGGCAATTTACTGAACCTTTTTGTGTATCAGTTACCTATTTTTAAGCAAAGATAATGAGAGTTCTGTTCTATCTGTCTGTGATGTCTCCTACTACGTGTTCCTGGCTTGCCTGGGGCCCCTATTTGTATAACATTTGGACTGCAGTATAAACAACTATGTTGATGTTGTATTTATGTTTACCCATCAGGCTTTTGGGGATTTTTTTTTTTTTATTCGTAACCCTTTTACCTGTGTTTGTTTGGATATTAACTATGTATGCCATGGCATGCGGGTGAGAGTTTTGCTCTGCTGTTTTTCTTTATCGGACTAAAAGAAGAGGCGAGATAGACAGAAGCGCCAAGAAGCACCAAAAGCATTGCTACAGCTGCCTCTCACCTTGAAACCTCAGGTGAAACCCATAAATTTTAAATATTGGATTTAAGGTTTTGAANTTGCTTTATCGACGCTTGTGCGTTTGCTCTGTTGACTTCTGTGAGATTTAAAATAACAGTCTTTGAGCTCCGCTGCAATCCCTGGATAGTTGGAGAATGGCAGAGAGCTCGTGTTGTGTGTCAGTATAGTTTAAATCAGAATCTTAGAATCATAGAATAGTCTAGGTTGGGAGAGACCTTTAGGATCACGGAGTCCAACCGTTACCCCAGCACTGCCCAGTCCACCACTAACCCACGTCCCTCAGCACCACGTCTGCCCGGCTTTTCAATCCCTCCAGGGATGGCGACTCCACCCCTGCCCTGGGCAGCCTGTGCCAATGCTGGACAACCCTTTGGGTGAAGACATTGTTCCTCATATCCATCCTAAACCTCCCCTGGTGCAACTTGAGGCCGTTTCCTCTTGTCCCATCGCCTGTTACTGGGGAGAAGAGACCGACCCCCCCCTGGCTACACCCTCCTCTCAGGGAGCTGTGGAGAGCCAGAAGAATGTTATCTTGCCTTTCTAAGCAAATCTTTTCCTTTTGTACACTGACTAACTGGTATAATAGACCTCTGTCTTAGCTTAGGCCTCCCTTTTTTTAATGCCCTGGATTATCAGTAAAAGCTTACTGGACTGAGGCAGCCATCTCACCCTGAGGAATGAAGTTCTCCAAGTCTCTCTGGACTGTTCCAGCATGCCAATGGACTGGAGTCTTCCAGTTTACAGACTGTGTGTGTGCACGTAGACGAATGTGAAGGATTTGTACGCTGAGGGTGTGGGCTTTGAATGGTCCCCAGAGAAGTATCACCTGTGCTGCAAATCGCTGCTTCCCTGGCCCACAGCTGGGGCTAAAGGCTCTGATGGTGTAAGCTGGTTCCTCGCTGGACGTGGAAGTAGCTCATCCGTGCCAGCTGAGCAGCTGGCCTTAGGGCTTTGGTTTGGGAGCTGGCCATCAGCTGGGAGACAAAATCCCAACATGGGCAAGGTCTAAAGGCAATTACTGTCTTGGCACACTACCAGAGTTGATCTTTGAAAGTGAAAAACCAAGTTCAGTGTGTCAATCTGGACTGCCGTAAAGGAGCTGGTTTTCTCCTAAACGATGTTACAGGTATTTTATTAAAACTAGCAAAATTTGTGCCCCAGTGTTTTCCATCTTCAAAGCTGATGTTACTGCAGTTTCATTATTCAACCCATCAGGCAGCAACGGTTTCATAAATGAGTACGATGGCCTGCCGGGGTGGTAGCATTACTGAATAAACTGGATTTTCATCCAGCCATGACCATTTGGATTATAACATTTAGAATCCATCGCTTCAGTAACTTCTCTTAAGCAAAGATCATAGCACAACTTGAGCTTTTAAATCCACAGGAGGGACAGAGGAAATGTTTTAAAGGGCTTCGAGTTGCATGTACAGATTAAGGGAAATCCAAGTGGGAGAGGTTAGTAGAGTAATGCCTTTGTTAGTGATGTCTGAGAGAACAGGAAAACAATCCCTCGTGTTTCTTAGATCCGGCATTTATCCAAAGCTCCTGATACAAGATTTCTTCTCAGGGTTATTAACAGCTGAACCCAAAGAGGTTCAGAATTCAGCAAAGTGCAGAGGCTTGATTTCGAAACAAAACTTACAGTTTGAGCTTAGGTTGTTCAAAAGATTGGTATTTTTGTGATGGACATTATTACGTTGGACTAAACTGGAAAGTCTTATGATGAAATACTGTGACATCTACAATCCTGCTGTTAGTGATTGATGGTTCCTGTGGTGGCCATCAGAATGGTTGAAGGAACCTTACAAGATTCTCCAGGCAAATACTCTTTTTTTCCTTCTTTTCACTGCACATAGGAGTGCCCTTTTCTAACTTGCTGATGTAGCCAGGAGGATAAATAAGTCTGTCTCTTTGCTTGTGTCTCTTCTTTGTCTCAATTTGATTTGATTTAAGTTTGAACGGAGAGTGTTTAGTTACAATACTTGCTAGTTCTCTGTCAGAAACTTGGATAATTTGGGGCAATTTACTGAACCTTTTTGTGTATCAGTTACCTATTTTTAAGCAAAGATAATGAGAGTTCTGTTCTATCTGTCTGTGATGTCTCCTACTACGTGTTCCTGGCTTGCCTGGGGCCCCTATTTGTATAACATTTGGACTGCAGTATAAACAACTATGTTGATGTTGTATTTATGTTTACCCATCAGGCTTTTGGGGATTTTTTTTTTTTTATTCGTAACCCTTTTACCTGTGTTTGTTTGGATATTAACTATGTATGCCATGGCATGCGGGTGAGAGTTTTGCTCTGCTGTTTTTCTTTATCGGACTAAAAGAAGAGGCGAGATAGACAGAAGCGCCAAGAAGCACCAAAAGCATTGCTACAGCTGCCTCTCACCTTGAAACCTCAGGTGAAACCCATAAATTTTAAATATTGGATTTAAGGTTTTGAAGATTCTTGATAGAAATACTACCAACAGTGAGGCACCCTTGGGATTTACACCATACTTTGATTTAATTATTCTTAGAGAAGCATTATGTCCTGTCAAGGCATTCGTCCTTTGCTGTCAAGGCTGCAAGCACCAATTTCACTTTTCCAAAGAGAACCCGTAATAGTCTGAAAATAAGTAAGTGCAAAAAATTGTAGATATAATTATTACAATTTTTGGTGTCATGAAATGATAATCCTTTTAAGTATGCTCCAAGCAGTATATTCATCCATAATTGCGCATACTCAGACTTTCCCATGCAGTATTTTATATGCCTTTGTGTCAGTATCAGTAGGAAAAAAGTGATAACTGTTCATGAAATACACCGAGGTCTTTGCATGGAAATGGTGGAGAAATGACACGGGTGTACAGAGGGCAGCTGTTTGCTTGCTCTTCAGAGGAAGCACCATTCGCTGTCTTGAAACACATTGTGGTTTTGCACGTGCTTTTCAGTCAAAGAGTCACAGAATGGTTTGGGTTGGAAGGGACCTTAAAGGTCATCTGGTTCCAACCCCCCTGCCCTGGGCAGGGACACCTCCCACTAGACCAGGTTGCTCCAAGCCCCGTCCAACCTGGCCTTGAACACCTCCAGGGATGGGGCAGCCACAGCTTCTCTGGGCAACCTGGGCCAGGGTCTCACCACCCTCACAGGCAATAATTTCTTCCTCAGATCTCATCTAAATATGTTTTAGTGGAGGCTGTATAAATGTTTATTCGTAAGGACACCACCTGCCCTGTAGTGTTGCCAGTCAGTCTCCCAGTCACGGATTACGTTAGGCGAAGTGTAAAAGCTGTGCTCCTGACCGCTCTGGAGTCTTTCTACATCACTCAAACACTTTTGTGAACCCATATAGTTAATTCTGATGTTCTGGCAATTCCAGCTTGGTACCAAGTGAGATTTAGGAAGAGGAGGCGAAGGCAGGTAGCACCCTCCTTCGCTGCACTAGCACTCCCCTGTGCAGCAGGCGTATTTCTGCAAAAGGTTGAAATTGGAGCTGTCTGTCTCCTTCAAGCACCTACCTCACCTTCCCAGGTCTTCCTGAACTTTCGGTTGGCTGTGTTGTCACTTTAATTTCATAGTGTCTAAGGCCAGAAGGGACCATTAGATCACCTACTTTGAACTTCTGTATATCACAGAACATTGAGTTTCACCCAGTTACCCCTGGGTATTCTTCACTTCAGTCTTTAAACTTTAATGTGGTGTTCCTATGCCATGTTTCATCACAGAGGTAGCTACATTTCAGTGAAATGTGTTCTGTATGGAACCAGTAATGCTTGTAAAGTGCATTAGGAGCCTTCAGAATGAATAGAACTTGTATATATTTGGTCTGAGATTTTCAAAGACTCTTAGGGAATTAGGAGGCTCAGTTGCCATTAATTTTTATGAGAATTTAGCATCTAAATGCCCTGGGTAGCTTTGAAAAATCTTCTCTTTTAGTGGGAGGCATAAAAGTAACCATTTAGAATTAGTTGAATTGTGTATGTAGTTCGTTAGCATTAGATACTTCAGAATAAGATGATAAAAAAATCCTGTTATAGACAATTATATAGTGACCTGCTCTGGAGGTGACATTTTCTTCCCGACTCTAAGCACTTTGTTGCTGGCTGTAAACTTGGGAGTTTATACTCCTTTTTAACTCCTTAGCCCACTTAATATGACTCAGGAAGTTCTCAGGAACCATAAAAATGTCTAACGGTATTTTAAGTTCTACTACTTTATCAATATTGGTATTTATGAAGTAGGACAAAACTCCTAATTGTTTCACTGTGCACTGACATGTGAACTACCGTTCTCATTAGCACCAGCTTTCACTGGTAGGGGAACTTGTTTAACAGAGGAATGAATTTTCTCCAAGATGGTAGTACTGAATGTTTGTTACTGTGAGTAATAACTGTTCTGTGACTGATGTTTTTCTAAGGATTATCAGGCACCAGAATGTCAAGAGACTTCAGTGGTGGTAGGTGTGGTCCTGGTATTCAGGATTTTCCATTCAGAGTCAGAAAGATTTACAAAAACTCAACTTTGCTTTCTGCAACAATAACTTGTAGGACACGATGACGTTTTGGAAATGTACTAGAATATGCTATGTATGTGCTAGAATATGCTACACGTATCCTAGTAGCTTTTCTGTAGATCATTCTCCACTTGCAGGGTGCCTAATGCATTATGGTGCCTAATTACATGGAAAAAATACCTGGATAGGACAATTCCCTATTACATTTCAGAAAGCTATCCATAAGCTCCCACCAAGTTGCCTCACATGGGTTCGTTATCCTGCTCTTCTCCGCTGGGAGTGTCTGTTACGGTCTCATAGTCTTTGGCAGGGAGATTTTCCCCACTTACTCATTCCCAGTTCCTCTCAGTCGCTTCACGTTGCTCTTAATCATACCCACCATAAATTATTTTTCCCCAACCTCTATTTTGTATCCTTTGGGTATTTGTAAGCAGTTACGTTCTGTCTCCACGATCACTTAACCAAGGATGGGCTAATGTAAGACAACAGCGAGTAAGAAATGTTGTAGTATGTATCGGGTACACCTGCCTTCCTAATTATTACATGCCAGGTTTAATTGTATGACTGCAAATACCAGATCAGGCTACTTCCCGTGGCATGTTGTGACTAAAACAGCCCACATTAATTCTGAAGGTACATGTTGCCCAAAATTGAAATATTTGTCTTATTTGACACAAATTATAATTATCCTAAAGAACCTGAAGGTTCTTCCTCCTCCCCTCCCCCTTTTTTGTCTTCCTAATTGTCACTGTGGCTCCCAATGAAAATGGTTGGTATCGCTGCTCATTAGCCAAATAATTTCTTTAGCTATTATCAGAAATTTAGGCAGCCAATTTGGAAAAAATACTGTAGTGCAAAGCAGAGTTTATGCCTTTAGAGAATTCCGAGATGCAGATCAGGTTCTCTGTTGGCGTAAATGCAAGAAACTATATTGAAGGTAAGGGAGCTGCATTCCCTTGAAGTAGAGACAAATTTAGCTCTCATATTTAAAACCAAGACTCCAAATTTTATTGATTGATATTGAAACTATAAATTGAGCCTGACTTTAGCAGGTATAAGTTTATACAGCACCAAGTGCTTCCATGGAGAGACAAGATTTATACTGGCTGAGTAGCTTGATGGAAATCCTGTGACCTTTCAGTATTTTGTGGTGAAGTAATTTAAGCGCAGCGCTGACATCCCAGGACATTCGAACACCAGCCTCCAACCCCAATCAAAAGACCACGACACACTGATTTCTTCTGAGTCCTTAATTTCTTCGGAGCTTTTGAGGGTTTGCTTCATGGTCATGTTTTAGGTGAAAGGTCTTGAAACCTTTTTTTTTTTTTTTCCCCAGTGAAAATTGTGGTAATCTCGTAATTTCATGGTATCAGAAACTGAAATATGAAGAACATAAACTAATATTATGAGACATGATAAAACCCTAAGAGTCTTCAGCACTGTAGGCAGACCAAGACTTGGCACAGGTTGCGATGTTATTGCTCACAGAAATGACCGATTTCACATGGTTTTAGTCAGTTTTTTTAGTCAACCTTTTCACATCCCAGGTGGCCCAAGGGTGCCACTGGTTAGAGGGTGGACAGCTAACATGGGACCTGGGCACCCAAGGGCCAAAGAAGGCCCTAATGTGTGAGTAAAGATTGAACAAAAAGGTTCGGGTTGGTTTCATCTGGGTGAGTGGAATTTTGTTGTGACCAAGCGTCTCGGTTTGCCACTATGCTCTCCGCACGAATTTTTCAGAATAAGGGCTGCCAGTTTCACAGCTGTACAGAAGTGCTAATGATGGGCCAGTAGTTGTTATAATTACAACCCTGGAAGGAAAGAGGGAAGGCAGACCCTGGAAAACAAGGGCGAAAGGTGTCTGTGGAGTTAAGTTCACGATCTGAGATGTTGGCTGAGTTCCCAGCTCTGTCACAGTTTTTCTGTATGACCTTGGACAAGTCGCGTAATCTTTCTTTACCTGAGTGCTGTGTGTGGGAGTAATGATGTCTCCCTGGGCAAAAAGACAGCTTTCCTGCTGCATTTTGATGCCGAAGTGTCTGGGATCACAGGTGTTTCTCAGAATTCAGGACATTACTGTATAGATTGCTCTATCCTACGTGTGGATGGAGCACTCAATAGGCACATAGCTATATAAATACAGATATAATCACACAAAAGCCTGCTGTATTCCTTTATTCACACTGCAATCCTGACAGATGTGTTCTCAGCAAGATTCCACCATATTCCACAGTTGAGCAGAGACCGTATGCTATTGAAACAAAAGAAGAAGATTAATTAGGCTGTCATTGTGTGAAATTGGGTTTGTGGATGGCAGGCACGCTCAGAAGCCTGCATGGAGGTTGTCCATTTTTTTAATTATAGAAACAGAGAGAGAGGGAGAGGAAGAGAGAAACCTGGCATAACCGGCAGTCTGCACGTGGCAGGATCGTCACCCGAGTGGCCGTGCCCTGCTTGCTCGGCAGCGGTGACGCAGGGAAGGGTTCCGTCTGCTGCTCTGCTACCCGCGGAGGGCACGCTGCAAGAGGAGCGGGTAGATGGAGCACGCTGGAGCTGAATCCAGAAACGTCATCTCTATATGCTTCTGCAAATGAATTCGCTCGTTTCTAGAAGCCACTGGTCCATTAAAACCTAAAATTTCTTGCATGTTGAGTCAGGCCAGTGTCATACCCTCTGGGGTCCCCACGTGTAGGGAAGGCTTGACTCATCTCACCGTAAGCTTGGAGCCTGTTTACCAGGAAAAGCAGGTGCAGCAGAAGAAAGCGTGCCCCTCGGGAAGGGCAGATGGTGTCTGCGGGACCTCGGAGCCCTTGGGACAAGGGCTATCCTGCCAGAATCAGCTCAGGGCTCCAGCTGCAGCTGCGTGGGTGCTTGCTGTTTGGGAGCTGGGGCTGGCGTGGGCTCTCCCCGGCGCCTCCAGGCCATGGGCTCCTGCTCTCTTCTGGAGCATCTCCCGCGGGCTGCTCCCTAGGTTCCAGGTTTGACTTACACTGAACAGCAGCTTTTTTTTTTTTCCCCATTCTGAACTTGGGCTTATTTATCTGAGGGCTGTATTGTGCTGGCAGGCAAATGAATTTTTGGTATCAATTCATTAAAATTAGACAGCATCTAGGTAGCAGACTGGAATGCGGTTCCTCTGTTTAAACAACAACAACAGCCACCTGCAGTAAGGGGAAATATCTGCCTGTGTGCAATTTGAGACCTGTTGTATCCTTCTAAAGATCCTGGAGATGAACATTGTGTTCAAGTTCTTTCTAATTTAGTTCTGCTCCATTATATGCATCTCAGAAATGAGCACCTGTTTTATTCTTTCCTCCCTTTAAAGAGAAGGGAGGGAACTGCTTTTGGGCATATTCCAACCCAGGTAATAATATTCCAACTCCCTCTCCTCTGCTTGCAGTTTCAATTGGAAAAGAAAATGTTATTGTGTGCCTTCACTTGCTAGAGGCAGAGTTAAAGTGTTTTCTGTCGGAGACGAGGGCTTTGTGGTGGGAGAATCTGTGTGTAGGGGCTCTCTCCCCTTCTCTGCAAAAATAAAAGCAGCTTCCGGACCGAGTGAGAGCAAAACCAAACTAAGAGCAAACCTAGCCCGTTCTCTGCAGGTGAACGGAAGGCCAGCAGAGCGGGAGAAGCGCCTTGGACAGGAATGGCAGAGCTTGCAAACACGGTAGGTCTTTGCTGTCGGTTCTACCGTGGTGGCATTAAGCCCTACCGTTGCTGCCCGTCATCAGCCCCTGGTCGGATGCGGTGCGTGGCCTTTAGGGAATTGCACCGGGGCTGGGTCAAGGTGCTTAACAGAAGAGATCATTTCTCTCTATCCCTGCAGAACGCGCTGGTTGTTGATGCCGCTGCCCTAGAAGGAGGGAAACACACAATACATCCCTCTGTCTTCTTGCTGTAGTATAATATATACAAGTGACGGGATTTTGAACACTTTTCCGTGCTCCCTCTGATGCTCATTGCCAGGCTTCATCGCTTGCTTCTGCAGCTGGACCACTGCCCTAGGATTGTCCCAAGGACAGCCCGTCCCTTGGGGCCGAGCAGCTGAAGGCTGCACTGAAATCCCAGAGGATTTGCAGGGATGCGAGGTCCTGGAAGGCAGGCCCAAGTGCTGGAGAGTGTTGTATGAGTTGCCAGGATCCCACAGCTTTTGCTGGAATCCAAGAGAATTTGGGAAAGTTTGCTTAGCCTGGTATGAGGCAGCAGTTTGTGTGTCATTAGAAGGTGTGACGCAGCACGGTTGGGTTCCTGGGAGCAAGTTTGAGCTCTTTGTGCTTGGCAGCACTTGGGTAAAGAAAATGTAGAACAATGCTACAATTAACTGAATCAGCACTATTACAACTGCAAGAAATAATTCTTTGTTTACTGTTAATTAACATTTGCAGAGCGATTAGCCGTGATAGTGAGAAATATGTATTATGTGACCTTTTTTAAAAGTGTGACAAGGCAAATGAACGGGGGCTGTCATTCTCGTGCTTGATGGCTGAAGAGTAGTTTGCCTGAGCCACAGCATAATTTTCCCAAAGGTATACAAATTCGCTATCCCAACCCACGAGCTGGGATTTCTTACCTATCCCCCAGCCTCTTAAAACTGGCAGATACTCCTTTCGTCTGTAGGGTTTATAGCTCAGAGAATACCTTTGCTTGGCACGTGGAAGCAATATATTCTTTATTATCCCTATGAAGAGATTCTCATGAATACTGCAGGAGACATTCATAAATAGAGCCTTAATTATTTAAAACCGTTTTTCCCTTTGCTTACTTAAGGATGTTGCCTTTCATCCACCCAAGCTGAATTTATTGCAATGAATAATAATTTTAGTTTCAATTAAGTTTTGTATGTACACATCTCTGAATCTTGTATCCATCTGTTTGCCATCTGCTGATTGGTTTGCTATTTCTATAAAGCTGCTTTTTTTTTGATTGTAGATGGTCACGTACTCATTACCAGTTTCATCATTCAGCTCATCTTGGAGGCAACACATAACTGTATTAGCCTCTCTGTATAATTAGATTGCCAAGACAGCTGAAATCATCAGATTGTTTTAATACAGCTGCTTTTCTGAGCATGCGCTTCTTCTGAAGACGCCTGTACTTCTTTTAAAAAGGGACTGATTTTAGTGGACTAGAGGCAGTGTATTAGTTCGGAACTCGTTCTTGGTCAGCTGTAGTTATGATTGTGCTGAGCTCGTTCACGGGTCTCTGTCACAGCTCATTCTGTGAGTCACTGTGCAAATGCAGGCGATTATTTTGGATAACTTACAAGTTAGAGCTTACTGTAGCTGCAGGCTGTACTGCCTCAGAGCTCACCTGGACAGAGCCCATCTGGGCCAAAATTCTTCCAGTTCACTACTTGATACTATTTTTTATTTATTTATTCATTTATTTTTGTGCAGAAAGAGTTTGGCTGCATTTGGTAGGTCTGAGGAAGAACAGTGTGAGTCCGGTCCTCTGTACACGTGCCTTATTTCCATTTACTGGTCCAATTTGTTGATCTCCACCTAGCTCCAAGTAAAAAGGCATTCACACAGTACGTGTATAAGCTCACCCCTTTTCCCAGGGGGAGGCTTTGCGGGGAGGCCGAGGGACTTAAATCTTTCTCTGGATAACCGTAGGTTTGTGAAGGTGATGTTGGGTGGGAACTGAAGAGGGGGAGAAGTGCTTTTCAGAAGCACCCAAACAAAACAAAACAGAGAACTTAGGAGCTCACTCAGTATTATATTAAATCAGATTCTGTCTTCTCCATAGTAACCAGCCTGAGCTCACCCTTTCTCTTTTCATTGTTCGCTGCTCGCACAGGGTCCTGCTTGGGAACATTTCCCCTAGTCGAGAATACGGTGGAATAGCTGACCTCGTGGTCCTCGCCGTGCCTTTCTGTAACACCAAACGCTCAGGGCTCCCCCGTCTCCTGCTCTACTGAACAAACAGTGAAAACAAAATGTCATAAAGATAAAACCTACACCAAAATCAGCAGCTGTTCTGGAGCCAGGAAGAACTAATTAACTTGTAGCAGGTGCTGCTTACAGGTTTCCATCACATTGCCGTCCAGCAATCTGCTGCCCTGCTGCAAACCGCCTGGCACAGAGTCGGGGAAGGCCAGGAGGGACAAAGCCTTCCCGTGAAGCAACGAGAGCCCGTAGTGGTGGAAGTAGGATTTTTTTTTTTTTTTCGTTT
>VYXH01012753.1:169569-218787 GCA_013397275.1 Burhinus bistriatus
GGCCCTTCTTGTAGATGGGTGTCACATTGGCAAGCCTCCAGTCATCTGGAACCTCCCCTGTTGACCAAGACCGCTGATAAATGATGCAGAGTGCCTTGGCAAGCTCCTCCGCCAGCTCCCTCAGCACCCTCGGGTGGATCCCATCTGGGCCCATAGACTTGTGGCTGTCCAGTTGATGTAGCAGGTCACTAACTGCTTCCTCTTGGATTATGGGGGGTTTATTCTGCTCTTCATCCCTGTCTTCCAGCTCAGGGGGCTGAATACCCTGAGGATGACTGGTCTTACTATTAAAGACTGAGGCAAAGAAGGCATTACGGACCTCAGCCTTCTCCTCATCCTTGTTGACAATCTTCCCCTCCGCATCCAATAAGGGGTGGAGGTTCTCCCTGGCTCTCTTTTTTGAAACCAACGTATCTTGGAATTCTGTGATACAAAACTCAGTTTAAAAACAAACAAACAAACCAACAGAAAAATCAACAAAGAAAACTTCCTGAAGTTTATTACTGCTTTACCCCGAGCTGCTAAATTAAAAAGGAAAAAAGGTAATAATTTCAAAATAAGTGTAAGCTTTCCAAGCCTTCTCTATGGTTGGAAAATATGGAAGAGGGACAGGGGAAATAAAAAGAAATTCACTTTCACCCCCAAAAATGTAAAGCCAGTATTATTTTTCGGGACAAATGTAAAGTAATGGATTTTGCTTAAGGGGAACAAGTAACTAGCCGTTTGAGATTAAATGACACCAAGTTTTTTTGAGAACAGGGACTTCTGTCATCTTCTTGCTCTGAGAAGTGGAGTTGCTAGTAGCCATAGCTTTCTCCTGACTATGAGCGCAGAGAATTCCTGTTAATGCAACCTGGAGTGCAAAAAGCCCTTGTTTCCCTTATCTCAGGAGGCTAGGTGTTTAGGAGACAAATGCCTTTCATTACACTATGCCACGAAATTGCTGCTGTTATGTGGATTGGATTATGTTTTTCAGTGCCACAAAAGATTGTACTGTCAAAGCTTGTTTTGTGTTAATTAGTGAACACATGTTTAATTTTGCGTGTGGAAATAGGTCTGTGTGCTTCAAGAAGTGATATCTCAATTTACTTTAGTGATGCTACTTCCCTTTATTTAAAGATAAACAAATTACCTGACTTCAAGAGGGATGAAATATGTCTAAATGAATTGCTGTATCCAGTCCAAGCTGGAAATCAGTAATGATGTTTGATGGAAATGGCTAGCCAGAATCCCCAACTCCCTGCAGCAACTGGAAGACTTTGTCGTGATCAAACCAAAGTTGCTCTGCACTGGGGGCTGGTGGATCAAGAGCAGAGATTTTAGAACAAATCAATAACGTGAATGGCAACAAATTACTAGGTCTAGGTGGCGTTCACCCCAGACTTCTAAGGACTGTAGTAATATGAAATTGCTAAGCTAACAACTCTAAGGTGTCTATTGCTTCTATCAGTCACTGAATAATAAAAGTAGCAAAAGTGAGATTTTTTTATTTTTTTTTTAATAGGGCTCTTAAAAACTACCTAGAAATCAGAGTTGCCACTCAAGGAGGTGTTGGAATCACTGTGCATAGTCCCCAGAGAACAGCTCAGTGGTGATCGGAAGGGCAAATATCTAGACAAGAAGCTGGGAACAAACCAGAAAGCATCACTATTCCATCCTGCTCACTGCACGTGGGTGTTTCCTGAAGTTCTGGTCACCCACCTCAGAGAAGATGTAGTAGAACTGGAAAACAGAGAGAGAAAAGCAATAGGAAGATCAGAGGTATGGAAAGGCTTACGTAGAGGGAGATGGTAAACGAACGACATCCCACACCTCGGAGGAGAGATGACTGAGGGGGAGACGGGATGAAATCTATAACATCAGAAAATGCTATTGCAACAGTAGCCAAGGAATACACACTGTTTCTCGCAGTACAGGAAGGGGTAACAATTTTATCCAGATCAACTATTTTAATTGATCTGTAAAATATAAAACAAGTCCTGTAAAATATAAAACAAGTTGAGCAGAAATGTCTGAAAACAAATTTCAACTGCTTACAGTTCTATAAAAGAAGGTCCTTGCTGTCATAGTGTCTCAGTTCACTGGTCTCTAAAAATGACAAGAATCTCACCGTACCTTTATAGCATGTCGGCTCCTCAGGGACAGAACTATGTTTTCTGTAGGGTTTAAGAAAATGGTGTCATAATCTTACTATGGACTCTGTATATTGCTTAAATTGAGCTCGAGATTTATTTAGTCAAAATAATCCAGCGCAGGCTAAAACTGCCATGGAGTTAGTTTGCTAGACAACAGAATAATGATTCCATAACGGTACTAATTATATTAATATACCTGCGCTCTCGGGCTGGGGTAAAGATTTACCCTGTATGTGTTTTGTGGCTGTTGTTTTTACACAAGATGTATTTACAATTAATACTTGCTTCTGAGAGCATGTGCGTCGGTGGGGAGGAAGAGAAGTTTCTGTTGGGTCCCATCGTTAAGGTTGCTAATCAAATGAGTATTCCTGTTCAGGAAAGCGTGAAGGTTGCAGTGTTGCAGAATGAGGACCTTGCCTCACACCGGGGTTGGGTAAAGTACAACTTGTCAGAAGGGAGAAGATACTGTGCCTTGATAATTGCGTTTACCACTACTTGAAAGGTCTGGTTTCTGTAAAGAAGAAAGGAAAAAGTGATTTGTTCTTCTTTCTTGCCTGAAAGGGCATCTTGCTGCCGGGCACATTGATTGCAAAGGTCCTGTTACTCTTCAACAGGACCAGAATTCATTTGGTCCTCAAGGTCTCAAGCTAGGATCAGAGCTCCGACCTGGCAGCTTCTGTGCTATGGGCACCAGATCTGGCGTCTTTTCTGAGCTTGATCTGAGCAGCGTTCCCTACCAAAGCAACCACGACTCCAACAAGCTGGCCAATTCCATGGATATACGTGAGTAAGCAGTGGTTAATTGTTAACCGTCCCTTCCCTCCCTTGGTGTACAGCCAAACCAGAACCAAACGTGCTTTGCCATATATTTGTCTTTCTGTAGTTTCTACCTGATGCCCTTGTACATGAGAAGGTTTATGTAGTATTTAGCCTGCAGTAACAGAGTCTGTCTGAGAACGCTTGGAAGACCAGGCAAGTGTTTTCTGTGCGCGGGTCCTTCAGTTCTCTTCCGTCTTAAATTTGTGTCAACTTCTAATGTTTATTATTCTGGTGTGTTGTAAACCTTTCTCCCCCAAATTCAGAAAGTTCTAGCAACTGCATGTATCACAAAGGGAACATAAATTATTAATATTTTATTCTATTTTTAAAAGGTAGGCTTAGGCTGCGGTACAGTTTGGATGTTTGTGGGGGTTTTTTTTCCCCCCCCCAAGACTATCTTGGGTGACGCATGTAGAAAAAAAAAATGATGGGTGTGTTAATATGCGTAGAGCAGGCCAGGTGGAGTATGCGATTGCAGAAGTCTGTAGAACTGACCTGGAAACCACAGTTTTTGGAATGAGCTATCCACTAGCTTGGTATCGAAGGAAGAAGATGAAGACCACTCCCTCTAAAAGAACTCTGAAGGGTGACAGGATTGAAGGGACTGAGTATCAGTCTCTCAGCAGAGGCTGAGTGCAAGAACTGTCATCGCAGCGTTAGTGTACAAATTCACCCTGCATCAGGTAGGCTGAGAGCACTGTCGTTTGTGTCAACGAGTGGCAGCGGAGCCCTCGATGAAAGGACGTTTTGTGAGGATAGGTGTACTTCTTTAGGTTTCTTTTGTATTGTGAGACCTAGGTCCCACTTGCAAAAGGAAAAGAAAAAAAAGGGAGGGGGGGGGAAGATTTAAGATAGTCCCCTGGTTTGTCAGACAAAAACCATATGGTCGAGGCTACAATTGAGCCATGGTTGATCACACTCCCCTCTAGTCTGCAGCTGTTTTCTTTCTGATAGATAAATATGTGTTTAAATAATGCATCCTACCTAACTCTGTCCATTTTTTTTTTTAAATGTTCCCTTGGACAACTGAATGTTTCCATTATGCCCAATAACCATCTTGGAGACTGACCCGTTCCTGCTTTAAATGCACATTAAGACTGCATTTCCTTCGTTTCACCTTCCAAAGGAAACAGTGCAGCTGTTCATTATTTGCAGCACTTACTACAAGAGACTCATTTTCAGGAGATAATTTTTTTTCCCCTTAGAACTTCATAAAAATGTTTTAGCTCCTGACCACAAAGACACAGTGAATAAGTATTGCCGAGGAGTGCTGTGAGCTTTGATGTCGGCGCTGTTCTGCTTTAAAAGGGCACCGAAGTCTGTCAATGGCACGTTCTTTTCTTCCGTGGTAATAGGAAGAGGCTGCATTGCCTTGTGTTATATTGTAGTAAGGTTTTGAAGCTGAACTTAACTACATACCCGGAGCACAAAAAGGAAAAGGGTAACCATGTCAACCATTGTCCAGCTGGCAACCAGTACATGGCACTACTATCAGTCACCCTACCTCGGGCTTACCTTGGTAGCTTGTTTATAACCAGGAGACGAGGGCTCGGAGGCTCTTCCTCGGAGCAGCGGGTATTGTGTCGCAGCAGTGAATAGCTGGTTATAATTGCTGTACGTGTTGGTCTTTCTGATTGCTTTTGTGTTTTGATGCGAGTCCGTGTACTTTATTCCAGGGTAAGGATTAGGGAGGGGAACAACATAATTACTGGGAAACTAATGGATACTTAAATAACCTTCCCCTGTTTTTGTTTATACGACTGGGAGAACAAACAGGCCAAAGAAGGCGGCTGTATTTATTATTTAAACTGAGGTGGCACCCAGAGTACTCAGTTTTTCCCAAGGACCCCATTGTTTGTGTCCCTTCTGTTAAGTATTGTGATTATCAGTGAATTACGGCAGATGCCGTAAGCCGTACGGCGATCCCGGCCCCGCTCTGCTAAGCACTGTGTGCGGCTGTAGCTAAGGAAGAGTTGATCGCCAGAACACTTACAGCGCCTTATAGGAGAGTCCTATTGATTTGATAAAGGAAAAAAAACACTTGCATTTGATGGAGATGAAATAAAAGGCTATATATCGGGCTGAGGAACAATATAATAGTTTCACTTTTCTGAATTGGAAGACCATCTCTAATTGATTTAATGGCCCTCCATCTGCAACACTGGGGCCAGGTTTTAAGATTCTGAGACTTGAAAGCCGCTTTTAGTGTGTGTGTCCCCCCTCCAGAGTCTTTTGTCAGTGGTCTTTATGGTTGACTGTATTTGGGCCATATCACACAGTAGAGCCATGTATCCAAGTTTTAAATGAGCATTCACCCTAGCCGAAAGTCCAGTAGAAAATTCATGGATTAGGGAAATATGCAAATATTAAGTATATGAAGAAATTATTCAGGAACATTGTAGCATCTATATCAAATGTGCTGGATGAGCAGCAAGGCCGGTTCTCCCGCTGCGGGGTCCTGACAACTGGCACAGACAGCCCAGAAAACAGCCGGCGCTGCCAGGGGTGGGAGCTCATCCACGGGATGGGTCGCACAAGTCACACCGCCAGGAACCTTCCCTTCTCAGGCAGGGCCACAGGGAAGGAGCACCAGGGCAGGAAGAGACTGGAAGGAATATGCTCACAGAAGTGAGGCACCAGCAAACAGTGAGAAACTATGACCAGAAACTCCGTTTTAAGTGTTTAATTAATGTAAAAAACCATCACTTGGCTTTGTTTGAAGAATATAGCAATAAGCAAGCACAGGGGTGCATTAAGGCACCATAAATTATTATGGTTGTTTCTAGATGTACCTGATACCAGTTGTTAAATTGGGAGACAAGTCTCAAGGGGGGGTTATCTTAGAGACCAAAGATCCAGAGCCAGTTATCCGATGTTGGGCTAACAGCTTCAACTCCTCTCGTCTCTATTTCCTTGCCTTGGTAGGAATAGTGATATCATTCTTTGTTAAACCCTTTGATGTGGGTATTTAACTCTCCAGATTGCCTTGGGGGAGTTCTCTGACCTCTGTTTATTTATCTATAATGTGAGTGTAATGATATCTGCTCATCTCAAAGCAGCAACGCAAGACTTATCTGAATAATGATTGCAGAGCCCTTGGATGAAAGGTGCAGCACAAGGGCAAACAACTGATGTTTGTTCTTGTTACTACCATGATTTGACTTAGGAAATCATGGGTTTCAATGGCAGGCTGAAAACACGCTCTGTATAAAATTTTGCAAAGGCCTGATGGGTGGACACTGATGGGACTTGCAGTACACTTGCTGTGAATTGTGGCTTATTAGTATTATTATCCGTGTTTTACTTTGTGGAAGATACATATGGAGTAGGTCTCATATCATGCAAGTCTGAATTATTTCTGATTGCCAAACATAAACCATTCCACCAGTGTGAAGAGGATGGGTGATCGTTTGGCTCCTGAAATACCCAATAATCTCATGAACCCATTCTGTTAGCAACTGAAAAACACTATTATGTATAATGTTAAGGGATATGGAGAAATGGCCAGTGCTTTATGCTCTTTTTCACAGAGTTGAGATCATTGAGATAAATTGCCTTTCTTGTATTCCACATTCATCTTCATAAACCTATTGCTATCCCTCATTTGTTCCATCCTTGTTTTGGGGCAGACGAAAGATAAAGAGTGTGTCCTTAAGCAGTGTGCTGTGTATCTCAGGAAGCCTGTCCAGTCCCCCTGGTGAGAATGAAAGCATTCTCGGAGAGATTTTGATTTGCTTTGCTTTCCAGAGACCCTGTGGGCAGTACACGTTTGATCTGACCCCTTCTGTGTATTCGAGGTTTTCACGCTGCTCACCGATGACAGTGAAAACCCTCGACGTAGAGTGTGTTCTCAAGAGTGTGCTCTGGAGACGGAAACCTTAGCGCGATAGAAATCCAATGTCTTTTCCACAATCTTTTATCTGTTTACTGCTGCAATTACTGAGGGATTTTATTATTTTTTTTTTAACCTTTCCCCTTTTCTATCCCACTGTGAGAAGTGCACAGACCGAGACCTGGAGCCACAATGTCACCTTTGTTCCCGGTTTAGTTTGGAATGAAGAGACGGGAAAGGAGCAGAGGGGTCTGAACAGCCCTTGGGGCGATGGCAACCACAGTGCGCTGCCAGAGGTGCCTGCAAGACTCTGGTTTCCACAGGTTATCTTCAGCACCTACCCATTTTTGGGGGCTGCAGCCCCAATTCAGAGGGGCTCTGCAAAGAGCTGTTCTCCTGGTGTTCTGGGATGCAATGAGGTCACTGTGTGCTGCCTCTAGAAGGAAGCCCGGCATGACCTGCCTAAGCATCCATCTTTGCAAGTGCTGAGTTCTGAGAAGGCTTTGTCGATCTTGGATTAACTGCGTGAAAGTAAAGAGGGCTCTTAAAAGTAGCAGTAGGCAAACCTCTTCCGTGGAGGTTGGTAGCATCACCTTAAACTACGGCGTCAAAGTCAAAAAACACCTTTAAACTGGGAGGTTTGAGTTCCATTGTGCTGTCTTGGGACACTGGAGAGCTGGATTGCCTCCCTGGCCCCCAAAGGCTATATTTAAATTGGTGGGTTTAATTCCAATCAGGATTGTACTTTTGGCATGGGTCTTGAGATTATTCTGCCTTACTGTGCTTTAGTTAACATCCCAGAGCAGTCATAGAGAACAGAGACTGAATCTTTTTGAGATGAAGCTAAACTGGATCTGCTCTGAGAGTTTATGGGACCAGACTGGAGCTAGTTTGATGTAAATCCTGTGAAATGTGTATGTTGTGGACACTGTGTACTCAACACCAACTCTTGTGCTCTGCAGATTTGCTCATGCTGGGCTGTATCGGTTACAAATATATACACAGTCACAGCGGCCACATGATGAGGGAAGTCATTTAGGGATAAAAGATCTGTATTCGTGTATTTAGCTCGTGGAAAAATCTGTCCCTCAATCTGTGCATCAGTTTAGAGATCTTTTTCTTGTTTGCTATTTTCCTTTCTCCCACCCTTCATCTGTCATGCCTGTCTGGAGTACAAGCTCTTCAGGGCAAGGACTCTTACTAAACGCATGAGCATTGGTTACCACCGTGCAGTTTCAGTTTTGGTCAAGACCTCTAGGCACTACAAGTAAACAACAGATTTTGGATGATGAGAGACTTATTTATCTCTTTATATTTCTTCCAATCTGTTTCACCCTTGTGTAATTAGGGATCAGGTCATGATATCGCCTGGATCTCACAGATGAACTAGACGTTGGTGGCCGCAACTGGTATAGACCCATCAAAGGCAAAGATCCCGTGCAGGAGGTTGGTGACAGTTACAGCCCCGTGTTCCTCCATGCCAATAAGGCACCAAAGTAATACTCCATTCCAAAAAACTTGAATTACTTACCTCTTTGCTAATAGCTTCTGACACACTGGCGTTACCTTTCCCAAACAGAACAAGTTTTAAAAATATCAGAGTAGCTGGAAACCGTTTGGCTCATGCTTGGCGGGTGGAGAGGTGGTTTGAGCATGCTGTCTCTTGTTGACGTGAGCTGCAGATATTACTAGCAGCAGCTCCTTTGGTTTTTGAAATCTAGCTCACGGGGCAGATTTTTATTTCCAGCAGGACACTTTGAACCGGGTTCTTTTCTTTTACACTCCATCGCTACTGCTGTGCTCAAGCGTAGAAACGGGCCAAGTGGGCAACAACTATTTTTGCTTATTAATTAATGGGCATTGCGTCAGATGAGGTAGGAGCCCACTTTGCTTTCCTGAAATGCCGGAGTCTGTACAGTGCAAGTAGCCAGCAGGCACCAAAGTCCGTGTACTCTACAGCCCTCTCCTGGCTAGATTCTATAGTGCTCAACTGCGTAGGCAAGGCGCTTGATTTCTGTTTGTCTGAACACTGTTTTGTTTTTCGGAGCTCGTCTCGGGCTTCCGGTCAGATTCACACATCGGGATCTGTTTGCCAGGAATTCCAGCGTTGGCTCTTGCCAGCTGACAGCTGTTTCAGCGAGGAGAGTGGCGGTCTCGACACAGAGCAGTCCCAAAGCTGCTCTTCTATCCTGGCCCTCTCCCTGGAGCGGCTCTCTGTGGTGACTTAGAAATGGACCAAAATTAAGACGACTTGCTGCTTTCCATCTCCACAGAGAAAAGGCAGCTTGGAGCCATCTGTCCTTTCCTCTACTTCTTCACCAGCTTGGCCGTGTAGTTTCCCTGCCAATTCTCAGTGGGTTGACCACTAAACCTTAGTTTCTGACATTTCAATGTTTTTTTCTGGGGGGGTTGGGGTTTTTGGTTTGTTTGTGGGGGGTTTTTTTGGTTTTTTTTTTTTTTTTTGAATGTCATCCAGACATTCTTTTCTGCTTTAAAAGTGTCGCTAAACTAATGTTGCTCCATAATTATTTCCATTGTTTTTGCTTTCATGGAGTAATTGAATTGATCTGCTTGGTTTTGCAGCAGCAAACATTGCGAAGCCAAGAATATTTTCTACCCATCTTTCTTCTAGTTTTCTCAGGGATTCTGAGTATGTCTTACTGATGATTTCCCTGCATATTATGAAACTTGCCCAGAGGAATGAAAAAGTCATTTGTTTTCTGTATAGTATTAAAAAATAATGCTATCATTGTGAAATGTCCTTGCCTGCAATGCTGGACAGTCTTGCATTAATTTTCTGCTTGCTTGATCTCTGATATACAAAGATTCTATAGAACATGACTGAAGCATGAACCCGTCTCTGTTTTTAATTTTCTAATACTGTGTACTGCGCGAGTCCCTACCCTGCCTTTTCTGTTCCTCCTGTTTGCCATTTCAGGAGCCTGTTCAGAAGAGCAGGAGCGATGCTGCTCTTGCCTCCCTCCTCTGCACGTCGCACGCTCCTCGATGAGCCGTGGCAGAATATGCTTGCCCTGTCGCAGCAGAGGGAGGCTTTAGGGATGCAGCGAGCTGCAGCAATTCATATCCAAGCTTTTTGTGAGCTTTAATTAAAGTCCTCATATTACTCTGTAGTGTCTCGTTTTGACAGAGGTGGCGGGGGGCGGTGAACTGCATCCCTGTACCTACTAGGAATGTATTTATAGCTAGGCAGAGTGGTAGCCTCTGAGGTTCGGGTAGATTTTCCTTGGAGCTGAAGCTGAACAGCGTCACCTCTTAGTGCGCTCGTGAAGGAGGTGAACTTGCTCTCCCATGGCAGTTTGGGTGTGCAGTGGGTTTGGCAGAGGGAGCTGGGAAGAGAGACCTGGGTGTTTGTTCCCCGTCGCTTCTAAGCCAGGTTGTCTCCCAGGGTCAGGGCACGCTCCAGCCGCGCCACCCGCTCTGCTGACATACAGCCACTGCCTTCCAGGAGCCCCTGCCACCAGCAAGGTCCTCCAGCCTTGGCACCAGGCAAGCGCGTCACCCACGACTAGGCAACCATCTGCCAATTCTTCGTCCTCATCCCTAAATTATTTTCTCTCCCTCAACCTAAAATAACCGTTCCCCTCTAGCTCTGCCCTGCTGTACCTTAACTTCTGGTGCTGCAGGATGCAGAGACTTTTCCTTCGTCTTTCAGCGAAGACGGTGATTATATAAATCCCCACCCCAATATGAGTCATGTATCGGTACCTTTTGGAAACCGGGGGGCTGCAGTTTCCTCTCGGCGTAGGCACGCTGCTCCCATCAGTGCTAATGGAAGTGACATACGCACATCAGGAGGAGAAGCTGTCCCTTCTGCTACTGGATTCACGTTCTTGCCAGTACGTTTGTGCCACCATACACACTGATTTCTCTGCTAGGAGACGGTGGAGGCAATTAAAATGTTGTAATTTCTCATGAAGAGAATCCTTCGAAGACATTCAGTATTATAGGAGCTCCCTCCCATGTCCGAGAAGGTCTGTAGTGCCAGCGGTTTCTTTCTTCTCTCCCACTGGAGTGAATTTATCTCACTGTTTCCTCAGGAGAAATGAATAGTTCCTTTAACTTGTGCTCAGTTTACAGTCATGGTGCTTTGCTTGCTTCTCTTCGTTTAGTTTAAGGCATTCCTGGTCAACACTTCTGGATGTTGATGGTCTTGTGTAGACCATCTGATCCCCAGATCAGGTGAAACAACAGTAGCATGAGCATCTTTTTTCTTGATTTTTTTTTTTTTTCCCTACCAGTTATTCTTTTCTTTGGCACCCAGTTTCTGTAAAGGACCCCTTCAAATTGTCTTGGGGTAACTGAAAAAAAACCCCAAATGATCTGCTTTCTTAAGTCAATGCCATAATGTTGAGCATTGAATTTTAACTGATGACAGAGGAGAAGGACTCTTGTCACGTTATAGCTTGTTGGGGATGCAGGGGCTGGATGCTATCTGTATATTTAATATTGCCATATTAAATGGAATCAGTGCCAATTAGAAATGTGGCTCTAAGAATTTTTTTAAGCAAAAATGGGTTGAGACTGTCACGTGACTCCAACCAAAACCTTTTGGGTATGGTATAACTGGATAACGTAGAAGGAAAAACTTCCATTTCTTTTATCAGTCTGCTAAGGTACCCGGTATCCCTTTCTTCTAGCACTGGTGCGGGGTTTAATCGTAAGCCATTGTGTTGCCTTGTTGGTACCTGCTCATGTCTTAAGGACAAAATATTGTGCAATTTGAGTTGCGTTTCTCCAGCTCTGGGAGGTACATTTTTGGTCTCTCGATGTACAAAATCCATGCGCAACTCTAGATACTATTTAAAAGTCTTTAAAGAAGCCATCAATTTCTGGATAGCTCTTTTGCACACTATAAATTCTAGGCAGATCTAATGAAAAGGCAGTATTTTAAGATGAGACAAAGACTTATTTCACTCATTCTCCAGTGCCTTCATTTGTCACTGTGGCAGCCACATTATCAGATGTTCATATTAAATACTGTACTTATTTATTGTGAGTAATGGATGGAGCAGGTTGCCATCTTTATGATCACTGCACAGAAAAACAACTCTACCGTTTCCCTGATTGTCATAATTCTTCTTCGACAGATGCAATGTGCTCTGTTTCCCAAATGCTGCGCTGGACCTAGGGTCTCTGAGGATGCTTCAGGCTCTTAAATACCTTGGAAGGTCCAGCTCCATAGCATTTCAGGCCTGAAATGCCAGCAATTTAGAAAGCTAACTGAAGCTGGGAGTGTTGGAGGTCAGGAGAATGCTCTGTGGAAGTTATTACCGGATTATTGACCTGTGCTCTGCTCTTTCTTCTTGATCCCTTGGAGACGTGCCTAGACGGACCTTTGACTTGTCCTTATAGGTTAAGTACAAATGATCTACGCTTTGTGGCTCTTAATACAATGCATAGGCAGCAGAAATTCCTGGTGAGAATGTAGCTTTTTAAAGCGTCTAAACGAAAGCTGAGGTGCCTTAGAAGAGGCTACATTTCTGCGAGTATGTGTATTTAGGCACCCAAAGATACGGAGAGGTGCCCAGAGGGTTCTTTTGCATCTAGGTAGGTAACTACTCCAACAGACTGCATCGCTTTTGAAAAAATAATCTTCTGTCCCTAAGCGATGTAAAAGCTTTTTTGAACCACCAGGCTTCTATTCCTATTGAATTCTATAGGAAATTATCCTAATAGCCCTGAAAGCAATATTAATGGCTTTCCAATTAGAATATCTAGATAGTTTGTTTATTTTATCGGCCCTCCACAGCGGAAAAATTGAAGTTTACTGTGAATCTCACACTAAGTTTTTCATCAGTGGGCCTTTTTGTCAGGAGCCAGATACTCCATAAAAAACAGATAAAGCAATTTAAAAGAAATATTTTGCCCAAGGAACAATAACAAGGCTTAGAAGACTTTCTTCTTTCTGGGAGTTTCCTTTAGGGAAATCTTTTCATTTACTGATTGAAAGATCAAATCGGCCCATAGAGGGAGCAGTGGGGCGTGCGTGATTTTTCTCCTGATCTCCAGAAAAGCACACTTAGTTAGAGAGTCCATCGAGAGGTTCACTTTTAAAGGGAAAGGCGTTTGTGTGATTGGATAGAAGGATTAGGAAGTTATCTGTAAGGAAGGAAAAGAAAGCTTAAAATCCAGTTCCCAGTGTCAGTGGAACTGACAGGGTCATGTTATACAGGGGTTTAAAACATCAAATACACTCCGCAAGGATGATTGAATAAATCATAAAAGTCTATCTTTATGGTATGCCCTGTATGGCTTCTAGGTGGTTTAAAAGGTTGGTGGATATTTTAATGCCACTTAAGAAATTAATAGATATATTTTACTTGACTTTGTTTTATATAAAATCAATCAATTGTGGAGCATATTATATAGTCCCGTATATCCAGCAGCTGCCTATTAACATGACATATAATTTATTAGGATAATATGCTTATAATCACATCTAATACAATGATGTTTGCTTAATTCCTGTAGTTATTAATTATCAGGTAACTTTTTGTGAACTATAAATAGACCTTTAATAGGACATGCAGAAGTAACTGGTGGCTGCAGTGTCTTCTGCCCTGTTTCCCCTGTCTGTTGTTTCTCTACATTTTTCATACTAAGACCTCTCTTCTGACAGTCTGTGCCAATTTTGGGATCCCATTTTCCCAGCCAGAAATACAAGAATTGAGTAGGATTAATGACCTACCTGTCAGTCATTTGTAGTATTTAGGCTCCAAATTTCCACTGACAGCAACTGTTTTTACTCGGACGTGATCTGAGACCTGCCAACCACAACCTTTCATCTCCGGGTTAATTTTTGATGAAGAAAAGGCTTCCCTTCCATATGTTGAAGAAGCCGTCCTGTGCCCAACGCCTACATCCTTCAAAAGATTTCAGGCTTGGTTTTAAAGACCTTGATTTAATCCTCAGGTCTGGTTGGCAGAGCAGTCTGTGGCCTGGCCGCTCACTGCTTGTTCTGACCAGGCACCCGAGTCTGCGAAATGCCCCGTCCGGTGTGGTCCAGGCCATGTTCAGCAGCTGGAATTCAGGGACTGCCAGGACACAATTCCAGCTGGACCGATAGGATCCAAGTCTGAATGGATGTAGGATGCTCACGAGATCAGTTTGTAGGGCTATTACGGTGGACATAAGCATAAGACAAGGGAAAGAAGACTGCAGAGAAAGTGAATTAAAGGAGGTATTGTGCTTTATTTACAAGAAGAGCTTCCTTGGTACAGCACTGTGACTTACGAACATCCGTGCAAGTTTGTATGTGTGTGTACAAGCGTGTAAGAAATTAGGAGCTGACAATATTGCTGATCCCTGTGGAATGGGGGAACAGTCCCCTCTGTGGATGTTCAGCAGTATGTCCTTGATTTCTTGGGGAAAACTGGCAGAGTTGGCAGTTTTTGTGGCGATGCTCCCAAATGCAGGGCAGCGGGCTCGGTACCGCGTAGCACGGGACCTACAGAGCGAGGCGTCCTTCTTCTCCCTCTCATCTTCCAGGGCGAGCTGCATAGACCATTAATCTGATTTGGTAGGAAATAGATAGAGGAGGCAAAGAAGTGGATTCTGTCTGGAGTGGGAAGGAAATTGAACATGAAATTGCAGGAAATTAATTGTGGGAATTGCACCTACAATTCAAGCGACCAAAAGACTCTTGCTCAATGCTTCATGCCTAATGTAGGCATACCAACCTCAGGCAAAGTTCCCACTGGGATCTGTACCTCTTAGGAAATCTGGGCTCATTAAAGATTTTGAAGACCTTCACATAAAAATGAAGTTGACAGTTTTTCTGAAATGCTCAGGTGTCACACAGACAACCTCAGTAAAAACGGTGCCCATAAAGACCTTGTACCACCTCATAACTGAGCACTCAGGCTTCCGAGTTCTGAATTTTTTAATAAGCAGGATTTTGATTTTTTGTCAATACGAGAATTACCTTAGGAAGCGTGAGTTTCAGAACAAAAGGCTTATTTTAAAAAACAGCCAGGCACTTTTGTGTTTGTTCCAACTGGAAACAGAAGAGAACACGTCCCCGTTTGTATTTCAGAACTGACTTCAGCGTCTGCGTTTGTCTCTTTTAATGGGTTTAATAGGAAGTGTACGATTGTGCATTTTCCTGAACAGGAATGTTTTTCTGAGCTGACTCCAAAGGGATGTTCCAGGGATGTTAACTGTGATTTTTCAGCAGCGTGAAATCCACTGAAATTGTTTATACCAGCTATATCTGCCTAATGTGCCTAATCAGTCTAAGGTGAAGTTGTGTGCTTCACTAATCGTAAAGCTATGATAGTATATCTTGCTTATTTTTACTCTAAATTATGATAGGTTTTGAAATGAACTCTGAATTTGATTTATTAACAGCTATGATGCTAATTCAGCAATGAAGTCATGGTGTTCTGAGACTAAATATTAACACTAATGAGAAAACATAGCTTCCATATTTCGTAACTCTGAGTTTCCACTGCATATGGACAACTTCTAAAGTTGCATGTAATTTAATCATGTAATCATTAACTAGGCAAGTATTTACACATAAATCAGTTTACCTGGATTATAGAGTACCAGCAAACGTGAAACCAGATGATGTTCAACTGCCCGAGAATATTCATGCTTCAGTTTTGTTTTGTAGAGGGAAAATGCATCTAATGCAAGCCAGCGGTGGTTGCCCCATTGCGTTTTCCATCGCGATAAATGGAGTGTGTCTTTAGTTTTTAAAACAGAGCGTTCCTTGTCTTTTAAAACAGAACCAACAGAATTGAAGACATCTAAACTGCAGTGTCTAAACCGTGAAGGTATAAGGCCAAGGTACCCAACCTGAGAGAGCTGAAACAGCCAGGTTCGGAGAAAATACATCACTTCTATCGCCAGGCTCCAAGGTTTAGGTTCTTGCCAAAGCAGTTACTCCTCTGAGGATCCTGTGACAGTTCGTGCCCTTACGCTATTCTCCTTTCAGGGAAAAAATAACGTGCACTCCATCCCACCACAGCCTTCCCCCCAGAAGCTGTGCTGGGACTGTCAGGCCTTCCTTGTATTACATTTCTGTCTGCTTGCGGATGATTCTGTCACCAGGAGTCGCTTAGACATCCTCGGCCTTTCATGTTTCTCTGGGAAGGATTTCCTTCTCTGCAGGGTAATGAAAGGTGGGAGATCTTTCTTCAAAATGGAGCGTAAAGAAAAAACTCATAATATTTCCAACATGAAATAGATCTGTTCTGAAAACCTGTGTTTCCAAAATTTGATTTAAGAGTTTACCAGGAAATTATTTCAACGTGGGACTGCTCAGTGATTAGATCTTGCTGAACCGCAAGTGATTCTGAGTGAGAGTTAATCTCTGTCTGATCCTCAGCTAGTCTTCACTGCACTAAGTCTGATGCTGTTCTGTGAGCACAGAGGGAAATACTTCAGCAGGAGTTGCGGTCGGTGTGAAGAACTGGGTTTTCTGTTAAACTCTCTTGGCATTACCTGATGGTGTCCTACCTTAGACTTCATATCAGGGCCGAATTTCAGGTTGTCTGAAGTGTCCTGGTAGGAGGCAGTGCGAGCAATTAAGAGTCTACGAGGGTGTTTAACATACTATGAGAGGTGGTAGGGAGAGTATTTTAGAAATAAGGTCGCTTGATGGTCACTTAGGCCCAAATCCACTATTCGTTAAAGCTCGCTAGATTCACTGGCTATGTGCTAAGGTTTCACCTCTACTGATATACTTTTCAAGTTCCAGAATAAGGAATTTATTGATGTTTTGGTAAAAATCTAGGTTTTAATGGCTGCACCCATGAGAAGCAGAAGTCCAAGCTGAATTCTTATAATTTAATTTTTTTAATAGAACTTTCTTGTGTAATAATCATCAGAAATGTATAGAATAAGTTAGCTAATTTACCTCCCAATGTTTCTGCTGATAAAATTCAGCGCAGTGTAAAAAAAAATTTAAAAAGACGAAACACCTGAATTGGAATGTGGATACATGTATTTGCATGTTGAAATGGCTAAGGGTTTAACTGAACCCCATTGCTGAACATCAAAGGAAAAGTGGGCAGGGAATATTGAGAAACAGCTTTTCAGTGCAGGTCAGAATTCCACTGAATTTCAGGTAAGCTCAAGTTAGTCCAGCTTGTTTTGAAGGGAGTTGTTACTCGGCAGCAAGGCTGTTGAGCTGTCAACCTCTCCAGTGTCGATGTGACTGCGAAAGGGAAGATTTGCATTCTTAAATTTCCACTGCTAAATCTTTTATCTTCCTCCTGTAGCTGGGGATTTATGTAAATTTTGCTTGTAATAGAACCTTTGTTTGAAGTGCATGGCTGCTAAGACGCAATGCTTATTACATGTAGAGTGAAGATCTACAGAGGTGTGGACTTCAGAAGTCAGTACTAGCTAAGTAATCCAGCCCATTAGCCCCAAACCCACACGAATGCTTAGAATGCTTATTAGAGTGCAATAAGCTCATTGCATGGTGGAGTCAATGCTTTCTTCAGAGCACAGGCTCATTCATTGACTTAATCAAGTACCTGCATCACTGGATAGGCAGGATGCGCCCTTATTATAAGGCATTAGAGCGGAAGACAATCCTACTTGGTGCCATACATGGGCTAAAATCAAAATGTCCATCACATGTACATCAGTGACTTTGCAGTGCCAGGCCCCCAATGCAGGAAGGACATGGAGCTGTTGGAGCGGGTCCAGAGGAGGCCACGAAGGTGATCCGAGGGCTGGAGCCCCTCTGCTGTGAGGCCAGGCTGAGAGAGTTGGGGTTGTTCAGCCTGGAGAAGAGAAGGCTCCGGGGAGACCTTCGAGCCCCTTCCAGCCCCTAAAGGGGCTCCAGGAAAGCTGGGGAGGGACTCTGGATCAGGGAGTGGAGCCATAGGACGAGGGGGAATGGTTTTAAACTGAAAAAGGGGAGATTTAGATGAGATCTCGGGAAGAAATTGTTGCCTGTGAGGGTGGTGAGACCCTGGCCCAGGTTGCCCAGAGAAGCTGTGGCTGCCCCACCCCTGGAGGTGTTCAAGGCCAGGTTGGACGGGGCTTGGAGCAACCTGGTCTAGTGGGAGGTGTCCCTGCCCATGGCAGGGGGGTTGGAACAAGATGAGCTTTATAATACCTTTGAACTCTAACCATTCTGTGATTTTACGATTCTCCTGTTGATTTATGTTTTTCCTACTGCAAAAAAGTTTTAATCCTTCAAGTAAGTATTAGGCAGTGTTGATTTTAGAAATTAAGATAGAAATGACTCAGAAAATGCTGTGAACAGACACATCCATCATCTCCTGTTAAACATCTTGGCATTCTGTATCCCACCTCTGAGCTCCACTAGCTGCACTGGACCGTACTGGCATGGAGCATCACCATGAGTGAGTACACGAAGCCAAGAACTGAATCAGATGTTATGACAGATGATATGAAAGAAAGAGTTTTGTTTTGTATGCATTGTGTTTCCATGTGAGCAATCTTTATCTTCATTTACAATTGAACTTCTTCCAAGACTAAATTTACAGAATTTTGTAGCGCAAATGGCTGTGGTTAGTGGCAGCAGAGTGGCATGGAGGAGGCAGCGAAGGACAACATGCTAGAGGATCCCAGTTCCGTTCTTGGCTCTACCTTTGATTTGCTGGCAGGTAAATTCTCATCCTGACTCCCACCTTCTAGCCGGTGAAAACTGTGTCTTCCATGGAAAAGTCCCTGAAACAGAGATGACAAAATCCCCAAGTGTCTTACGTATTTGCTGAGGTATTTGGTGACTTGGTTGGGGTTTTTTTCACTCTAGTCATCTCCTTTCTGTCTCTGGGAGGCTGTAGCAGCTGAGGAGGCCCCAGCCTACGTTAGAGGCGTGTTGTTTTAGTCCCTGCGCAAACAGCCCTTGCCCCAAAGAGCTCCAGTCTCCAAGGGCAAGCAGGGGCAGGACTTAATCTTCTCATTTTCCAGCTCATAAAATGACTTGTCCAAGGTCACCTCTCTCGGTATCTCAGGCATTAGTTCCATAGCAATAATGAAACAAAAAAGAAGGTACTTCAGAACCTGGAGCAAAAATACCTATAAAATTAATTTTCAACAACTTAGATGTTCTTGAATATGTTTTATTGATCTCTGAATCAGAAAAAATGTAATAGTATCAGCTTTGTTTAGAGTAAACTGTCATCAGTATTTTCTGTCCTTTTTACTTGCGTCAGACTGAGTGATGATGCAATTGCCCCCATTTGCCATAGTTTCTGCAGTCAAGGCTGTGTCCTGAAAAAGCTTTTGTGGTTTTTTTGCCATGTACGGTCTTGTCACTGTAAATGAAACCAGATTCCTCGTGTCTTTCTGAAAATGCAACATTATGTTTAAGAGAAGTAGTTTCAGGCAAGGAAAGGACACTCCGTTTTGTGGGGCCAGTCCTCTGGAGGCTTTCACTTTGATCGGGAAGGTTCTTTTTTGAGTTGTTCGTATGGTTGTTACCTCAGTTGGAGAGGCATCCCAAGAACTAACTTGGGAGGGGGGAATTGGTGGTATTTTTTCATTCAGTCTTTCCTGGAAGTAACTCAACAATAATGCTTCTTACAGTCATTTGACATGATTGTTTGTTTGGGTTTTTTTTTTCCCCTTGATGGGATTTAGGACCCAAAAGAGGGAGAGGAAGAGTAATACAAAAGCCAGGCCTGAGAACGGCAAGATGCAAATCCATTGCTGGATTGTTTTCTACAAGTTAACCTGCAGCTCCTTAATCTCATGGGTTGCCTGATACACCTATTTTATTTTCTTTTTTACGCTGACAAGGAATCTCCACCTTCCCTCCACACACGTGGCACAGTAACCCTTATTAATCTGATTTCAGGCAGACGCAAACCTGACTTTAAAGTAAAAACACGCGAGAGGTTCCCTAAAACTGCTGAGAAACAGTTGAAAAGGAAGCGTGTTTATGCACCGTTTAGGGATGTTGTTGAAATCCTGATCCTTTTGACTCCTGTGTGGAGAAGGGGAGAACACGAGCAAACAGTGCTGCGCGCAGGACTCGGGTGCTTAATGTACTGTGTATTATTGCTGTAAAGCCGGGACCTCAATCTCTCGGCTCTCCAGAACACAAACAGTCCTTGGCTTTTATAGAATCATAAAGAGCTGCCTTAAAGGCTGAGGACAAATTCAAGCCCTGATACGAGTTGGCATAGATATTATTGAATCCAAAGGGAGTTATAGTTTCTTGCACTGTGGCTGAATTTGATCCACAAGCGAACGCAGTTGTCCCATCAAATTCTACCCAGCAGCTTGTCTTCTGCGTTCTTGCCATTCAACTGTCACGTAAAACGACGTTTTCAGCTGAATTCCAGCTAGTGGAAGAGTTTTGGATTCTCTCCAGCGTTCTGCGGAGGAGGGGGAGGAATCTAACTGCTGAGGAGAGCCAAACGCAAGAGGAACTCTAACCCTGCAAAACTTATAATTAGTCTTAATGCCTTTGCTTTTTTCATACCTTTTTGAATGAAATGCGCCATGCAATGGAAACTTGTGATAAATCAGCTCTGTAGCCTTCACTTAAAGTTCGACCTGGAAAATAAGAAGGCATTTGTTATAAGATTGAATTATGTGTTAGGATATCTCCAGCTATAATGAGCTCAGGTTTTCTAGCAGTGTTAGAATAAACTCTTGCCTGTATCTCCTGCAGTGTGCGGTTTTTTTCCCTAAGAGCATATTTCTTTCTACTTGATCAGCTCATCTCTTGCAGATGATAAAATTATCCGCAAAGACTTGTATCTGATGTTGTGCCATAAATCATATTTAGTTGCAGGATTAACATTTGCAAGGATAGAACATTTGGGGAGGGGGGGAGAATGTGGGGGGCTGGCAATTTCTGAATATTTACATGAAGAAGAGAGATGGGATTCAGGATCGATCTTGCAGACTTTTCAAATACACAACCATTTTTACAAGGTGCGGATCTGCTCCGCTCCAGCGGGCATCAGTTGGGGCTCTTTGATAGTGTTTCTCTTGGTGAGATTGTAAGATAAAGAACCCAGGAAATCATGACCTTGGGCAAGGCGCTTTGTCGTAGAAGAACAAACACGTGTTCCAGCCGTGCTGAAAGCTACCCATTCTGGCAGCCAGGTTTTCCAGTCCTTTGACATGTTCAGGCTGGTCTGAGCTTTGTAGAAATGCTCAGCACTGGAAGAAGGGCCAGTTTTTAAAAGGTTTGTATTACCAGTAGCTTCCAGTTCACCCTTCATAGCCGAATTGTCCAAAAGAGGTCAAAACTTGTCATGCAAGACCATCGTGAAAATCCTCCCACAACCATGGTTCCCTAAATGGACAGCAGCCCCCTCTAGCCTGGCTTCACCGCGCTGCAAAGGGCCAGTACGAGTCAGTGGTCAGGTAGGCTTTCAGCAGATCTCCCTCCATCCACGAGTGGGGACCCGCTAACTAACATGACTGTAAGCAGTCACGTTCAAGAGGGATCTGCAGGTGCTAGAGACAGCCTAGAAGCGTCAGAGGTTTGTCTTGCAGCAAGAACTGTGCGGAGTGTAGGGACAGGATGAGGGGGAATGGTTTTAAACTGGAAGAGAGAAGATTTAGATGAGCTATTAGGAAGAAATTGTTGCCTGTGAGGGTGGTGAGACCCTGGCCCAGGTTGGCCAGAGAAGCTGTGGCTGCCCCATCCCTGGAGGTGTTCAAGGCCAGGTTGGACGGGGCTTGGAGCAACCTGGTCTAGTGGGAGGTGTCCCTGCCCGTGGCAGGGGAGTTGGAACGAGATGAGCTTTAAGGTCCCTTCCAGCTCTAACTATTCTGTGATTCTATGAATGTGGATGTGCTGAGCGTCTGGTGGGTTGGAGGCTGCATTGTGATAGATGCTGTACAAATGCACGACTAAGCCCATTATTTATGTGTTTCTCTCTTTTGATCTCTTTCTCTGGTGCAGGTTCCTCACCACATGAAGACTTTACCCTATTACAGTTACGACCAACCAGTGATCGGATACTGCCAAGCTCATAAGCCTCTCCATGTAAATAAGGGGTACGATACCATGTCCCGGGAGCAGGCTGAGACAACCAACCTGGAACTCAGTCGAGACCACAGCTTCATAGCTACAATCGCACGTTCGGCTGCTCCAGCCATTTACATTGAGAGAATACCAAACTAGCGATGGAGACACCTTCTTCAGGGGGCGGAGTGGGGAGTTCTTTTGAGGGACCTTTCATCTCAGAAGAGACCAAGGCAAGAAACTAAAATCTACCATTCCAGTTACAAATGTTCCAACACAGACAAAGGGAGGGGGATAAAGCAAACTCTGCAGACTGTGGAAATGCTGTCTTGCAGTACACACTGAGAACTTCAGGATTTTCTTTGCTTTAAACTTTCAAACAAATTCCTCAATGTAAATATTAAAGAGAGATTGTCAAGTTCTTATTAAAAAAAAAAAAAATAGATTTCACTCTAGCTACATAAAGGGATGGATTAAGAGTTTTGTTTGTATATTTGATTTTTCTACATTGCACGGTTCCAGGGAAGGAGAACCACAGGTAAAAAGTAAAGGGGGTGGGGAGGGGAAGGGTTTGGGTGGGGTGGGTCAGCCATGTTTCCTTATTAAGTGTTTATTACTCTTCAAAGATTTGTTTAATATTTTTGTTCTTTTTAAACAAACAAAAGATAGAGATATATTTTCTTTTTTCTTTTTGGGGTTTGGTTTTTTTTGTTGTTGGGTTTTTTTGTTCTTTTTGTTTTGTTTTTTTTTTTTAAAGTGGTCAAGCGCTAATATTTCAAACTTCAGACATGGGCATTAAAGCTTATGTTGAACCAAAAGGACATTGGCAATTGATGCAGCAGAAACAAAGAAACTTGGGTGCATGTACATTTAAGACACAGGCTGTACACTATGGAGGGTGCTTTTGATTTTTCCTATCTTCATTGTGCTTCATTGTTGACACTATAATTACTTTTCGGGCTCTAAAAAAAGGGGAAAACATGCAACGGAGTAACGACTCTCATATTCACAGTCCAGCGGTGCTTGTTAAGCAAAATTAATGGACGTTTGGGAACCAAAATGGAAGTGATGTGCTTGAAGTGGATCTGAAGGAAAATCTTTTAAAGCAAGAGTATTTGGTGCAACTCACTGGCTGACACAATTTCTAAAACACAGGAGAATGTGTAACATTGTTTTTTGTTTTTTTAATTAATTATTATGATCAGTTAGTTTTTGTGTAGTTTTTATCAATAAAATGACAACAAAAAAAGTGGTGGAAAAAATAAACATATTATTTTGTGGTTGGGACACCACAGACAAGTTACTGTTTGAATGATTTCTCTGGATGTGTGACACGGTGACTCAGTGGACTGAGGGAACGAAGGTTTGTCCTGTTCCACCTCTATCTCGCCTCTTAGAAGGAGCTTAAAGAATTGCTTTGAGGTTTAAGAAACCTGAATCTGAAGAAGCTCAATTTGTGAGGCTCGTCTAAGAAAAGGTTAAGAGGTGATTTTATCAGAACACCTATAGGGGCCCTGGGGGAGGGGAAGAGGGAGAAGAAGCCTTCTTTTTTCACTAAAGTTTTTTTTTTTTGTTTCTTCTGTCAGAAGGCAGGCTTTTCAGATGCAGACCATGAGCTGAAGATAAACCGACTCAGATTAAAACATAAGGTATATGTTTTTAACAACAATAATACAACAGTGGGGTTTAGGACGTAATGAACAACATGGTTGTTTCAAGTGTTTATATTGGGTGATAATTATATTTTTACGAGAAGTACACTTGGCCGCAAAGTAAGGGCTTAATGAATTTCTGGAAGTGCCGAGTCTTGTATCACGTACACGATATTATATTGTCTTCTGTGTTTCTCGCCTGAAAAACTTACCTATTTTTCTCTGAAAGGAAAGGAGGAATATGGATGTGCACGTCCTCTGTGCTAGGCAGCTTGCAGGGAAACATGGACGTGCAAAGTCAACTTGATGCATCAAAGGTAACGTATTTAGAATTAAGTGTTAGACAGGAAATGAAAAGAAAATGGAGTGAAAGGCTAGAGGATGAGTTTACAGCCAGCTCTATTAGACATCTTGATATCTGTCAGCTTTAGCGCTGCTACAGACAGAGGGAGAAAGCTGCCCGAAACACTAGTTTCCTTCAAATTGAGTTTAAAACATTGACCCACAGCCTATTGAGCTGAAAATGGAAGAACTCCCATTGATTCCTGTGGGCTCCGTATCAGCACAGTAAACCGCATTTCAATAAGCATCAAAAGCGTGATGGCATTCCCATGCTCCTAAAAGATGAGGATGGTAATGTTTTTATTATAAGGTTCGTTAAAGACAGTTGTATAATTCTGGTTCAGTTTTTAAGAGGGCAGTTATGTATCTGCCAACCTGATACTAACAAAACCAGAGAGGGAAATGCCAAGCGGGAATACTTACTGTCTTTTTGTATGTTTTTTTCCTTAAACCCCCGGCTGCTGGGGTAATGTGAATATTGGAGAATAGCTGTTTATTTCTTTAATTCTATTTATGATCTTCATCAATGCGATTTCCCCACACGCTTTGGGAAAAGCAACTTTGTAACTGCTGTAAAATTAAACAAACTCCCTTTTTTCATTCCCTGATTTCAAAATCACTTAAGTTTAGCGGTGTTTTGAGGGATGTTTGGAACTAGCATTAGACCCAGATTACAGCTTTTCTTTGCAATTACTGGGAATTGCGCTGCCCAAGAAGGACAAAATATACTACTATGTGCCCCGTCTTCTGGATGAATTCATGCTTTTCTGCCTGAAATGTTGCTGGGTTTCTGCTGTTTACATGCTGGTCCCAGTTTGGGCAAGAACCCTATAACTTTTCTTTGTTTTCTTGACAATGAAGGAGGTAATGTTCCAAGAATGTTTGGAAGACATGAAGTTATACCTTACTTAAGCGCTAAAGGTCATGAAGAGCTGAATATTCATGTCATAGATTGCTTTAGATCAAAGCAGAAGTCATTGCGGCATGTGCTGAGCTGCCTGGACTAGTGCTGGTCGTGGTGATCAAACTAAAAGGGCTCGACACAAGCCTGTCCGGGACTCCAGATGTAACAGAAATTGAAACTTAAACTACCCTGGCTGCAATTAAAGCCAAAGAAATTTGATTAAAACTTGCTCTTTAACTGTAATGCAAAAAACCCCTCAGAACTGTAATACTTTCATTTCTGGTCTTTTGTTATTGCATATTTGTTTTTTGTTTTTAAAGTGTCAGTTCCTGGAATCATGTGATTCTATTAGAACTTCAGCTTAAAAACATGCTGGAACTCTTCTTAGGGAAGGTCTTTCTACTCCTCTTCGTACAGTTCTTGTGAGGGAAGTGGCTGGTCTGAAAGGGGGGATGGAGCGACTCACCAGGTGTCCAGGTAAGAGCCAAGGAATATGAACTTTCCGCAGTGTCCCTGATGATTCCTCTCCTAGCAAACAGCAGACGGGGCTTTACTGACGAGGACTTGTTACTGAATGTTTGCTTGGGATGGCACCTGTATGGTCCTTTGCGTGGTGCCCGAGCGGCACCGAGCTCCCAAAGAAGGAGCCGTCTTGCTGCGAGAGCTCACGGTTGTGCGGAATCCAGACAAGCAAGGGAAAAAAAAAAAAAAAAAAAAAATCAGGCTGACCTTCAGACCAAAGCTGTTGAACTTTGCGCTGTGCAAAAGACAACAAGTGATGTGACCAAATAACAGGTTCTGGAAGACTTTGGGAAAAATTGACTGCTGCCTGTCTCTCTAGCTAATGATGGTCTTGCAAGTGTCAGTAGGGCACTGAAATTATGCTGTCTTGATAACGCTGTGGGTAGGATCTGCAACCGAGGAAAAAGCCTATAAAAGCAGTCTGACGCTTGGAATTATTTCTGAGGCTGGCAATGTTTTGCTCTGAGATTTAGAAATCTTCTGGAATAAGCTGCCCTTTTCCGTAATGAAATAGAAGTGTTCTGAAGATGGATAAACACAATTTTATCTTGACTCCCCATTGGAAAAAGTCCCTGAAGTAATTTGGCACATTGTACATGGGAAATCTAGATGTTTTTAAGCTGTGTGAAGATTTAAGGGTCTATTGTACGATATAGTGAAGGGAATTAATTTTTAGGTGGTTCCAGCAATTGGGCTCCTTTAAATGTCACTAGTCACTTTTTTAAACGTATGCAAAGGGAAGGGGGTTTTATAAGGCTATATATAGGTCCATCAAGCTGGAACCTTGCCTTAAATTAAGAAAAAGAAATTACCTGTCTGATATTATTGCCCGTCCGCAAGCATTGGAATGCCTTCCCCATACATTAATAGCAATAAAGGCAGCTCTGACAGCCTTGGTTAAGTTTGGGCTTGTTAGAGGGCAAGAATTAAGATCTCTCTTTGCTCCCCAGAAAACTGGGGGAAAGACGGATTTAGGGGACACACAACATGTGTTCCCCAGTGCCCTGCGAGAGCAGAAAATGTTGTTCTTGATCACCGTACTCCTGCTCATCACTGGGAAGAGGAGATTTGATTATCCTTATTTTAGCAAGTGTAGTTATCAATGCAAATAAGAATAAACCATCCTTAAAAATCCAGCCAACCTAACTCCATGCTGGTAAAAGAGTTAGAAAGAATGCAGAACAAGGAATGCTAAAAACACAGCAGTTTTGGAGTAGCAGAACCAAATATTCCTTCCTTTGTTTCTCGTGCAGTTACTTCACTAGTACGTCATGCCCATTATTTGTTTGACATCCTGGTGGCTGGCATTTTAATAATATGTAGGCAGGTTAAAGTAGATAAGTCTACAGAAGAGAATTATATCAGTCATTACTGGAGTCAAGGGATTCATTACGCCTTTGTCGTTACTGTGCTGAGACATATTCTAGTATGGCAAAAGTAAAAGTACATTTGAGGCAGGCAGATCCCAGGGTTCTGTCCCACAAAGTCGCTGCCAAGCAGCCCTCCAGTGCTAGCTCAGCGCTTCTGAGGTCTTCAATGAGCCGCAGAGATGGATGGGAACATTATCTGCTCACTTCAAAGACGTGAAGAGCTTCAGTGGTTTTAAGATACGTCATCCTCGGCAATTATTTAGGTGACTTCAAAAATTAAGTGAGCAATGTATATTATTTCTTGTTTATTTTTGTTGTATGATTGATCTGCAGGTAAGGCAAGTTTTCTAAATAGCCACAATTAAGCTGCTAAATGCATTCATGCTTCGTTTAGTAATTTTTGGATTTTTTTCCTCTAGGAAGTACCCAAAATTGGGCAGAAAGGAAGAGAGTCATTCCAAACAGTAGCAACTGAAACATTGTGCATCTGCAAGGCAGCCTTGAGTAACTCAGGAGTTACTGCCTCTCAGGGAGACAAGGTGCAGGTGATCAGCTGCCACCTGGCCAGGTAGTAGATTTTATTCCTGTTGCATTCCTGTGGGCACTGTGGAGAAAGGCCTTCTGTGGTTGGTGAAGCAATGGCCTTTAGGACAGCTCATTGCATTAGTGACTGCAGGGGGACCTGCTGCCTCAGCAGTGTGGAGTCCTATATGAATATCACTTTCCTTTTCTTCTTCCCTCCGAGCCGTTAGTGTGTCTTGTTTAAATTGTGAACTTTTCGGGATAGAGCCTGCGTCTTATCGCAGAATCACCGGGGTTGGCAGGGACCTCTGGAGATCATCTAGTCCAGCCCCCCTGCCAGAGCAGGGTCACCCACAGCAGGTTGCACAGGACGGCGTCCAGGCGGGTTTGGGATGTCTCCAGAGTCGGAGACTCCACCACCTCTCTGGGCAGCCTCTTCCAGTGCTCTGCCACCCTCAAAGGAAAGAAGTTCTTCCTCATGTTTAGATGGACCTTCCCATGGTCAAGTTGGTGCCCGTTACCTCTTGTCCTGTCACTGGGCACCACTGAGAAAAGACTGGTGCCATCCTCCCGGCACCCTCCCTTGAAGTATTTGTAAGTATTGATGAGATCCCCCCTCAGTCTTCTCCAGACTAAAATGTCCCAAGTCCCTCAGCCTTTCCTCATCAGAAAGGTGTTCCAGTCCCCTAATCATTTTCGTAGCCCTCGGCTGTCCCCTTTCCAGCAGTTCCCTGTCCTTCTTCCTCGTATGCCCAGCATTTTGCACCAGTGCAGCTTTGGCCGCTGTGGTAACTGTTAGTGCAAGTGAAACAGAGATAAATAATAAAGTTTAAAAAGCCCTCTGTGTCTTCCCCATTCCCTGCCACCCCCCAGTGATATTTTGTCTGTTAAAAAGGCAAGCAAAATCAATTTGATAATGCAAAAACTATGGAAGCTTGTGACTTTCAATCAGTGCTTTGGACTCCCCAGTGATCTGAAGCACTCTTATTTGCTAAAAGTGTGTTCTTGGAACAGCAGGAATTAGGGGATCTTGATAGGCTGATGAAGAAGGAAAAAGAAAGCATTTTCCTCCAAAATCCTCCTGGGATTTCGAGTTGAAAAAGAGAGCAGGGTAGCGTATACAGTGATGTTAGTGTTCTGCTGGAAAAAAAGATGCCTGTCCCAACAATTTTGAGCAAACTACATTTTAAGTCACCGTCTTATTTATTCAGGCTGAGTTTTCAGGGAAAGATTGAACTTAACCGCATTTGGATATTTCATTCATTAAAAACAAGAGGGCTGGCCAAATTAAATCATAGAATAGTAGGAAAATGTGGGTTGGAAAGGTCCTCTGGAGGTCATCTAGATCAGCTTCCTGCTGAACACAGCGTTAACTTCAGAGTTAAAGCAGGTTGCTTACAGCCTGCCTTATCTGGGTGAGCTTTGCTGGCCAGCCTGGTGCAGGAGGTTCAACCACCTGAGCATAGTAGCAGTTTCTGACCTTAAAACCTTGGGATCTGTGATTTTGTCTCGATATATGTGTACCTATAGGACATTTTTGAGGTTATCACAGACATGTTTGACTGATTTAGGCATATTTCTCATGTATTCTCTGAAGCTGGACAAGTTGGAGCACTGGGCATTTAAGAGATGTAATAAAATGCATCAGACCTTATTTGAATTAATATTGGTGTTTACCCCGCACATGACCCCCCCAGACCTGGATTCAGGGTCCATAGTCCCAGCTGCCACAGAGAATGTACGAAAAAGGTAATCTGTGCCTGAAGAACTTTTTATCTGAGGATCATTCAGGGGAACGCAGATGGATACAGACACGTGAACAGAATATTGGCTGTAAGAAGTGTTGGAAATAGAAATGTTTGGTAGTCAGTGGTTAGTTAAAAAGAAAACAGTGTCAAGGAGGTTTTTTTTTCCCCTCTTAAACTCAGGTGGAGGAGCCTGTAGATAATGTGTGTTTATGGGGAACTCCAAAGTTTCAAGAAAGGCAGGGCAGGAAGAAGAAACACGCTTGGCTGACAACAATAATCAGAGGCAAGGCTTGTGTTTCATGGTGCTAGACCCAAGCGTGGGGCCAGTTTCCCTTTTAAATTCCTTGTATTGGGCAAAGGAATGAGTGTTTCTATAAATGGTAGTTGATGGTATGCGGGTTCTAATTTATAAACAGCGTACTCAAACATTGCAGTATTTGCAATGTATTTATATCATATTATGTGAGATAAACTGTTGGCAAACATTCATAAAGTATTTATTGGACATGCCACTGTTTGTTCAATGATTTATAAATCAATGCCATAAAGTGTAAAGTGGTGACAGAGTTTGAGATAAATTCTTTGCAAAATATTTGCTGTGCATCAGTAATTCTGATATTAATTAGTTTACAGTTTATCTGCAAGTGCTTTGAGAATGATTTAGAGTTCACTTGCTCACTAGCCCAAGTGGCAAAGGGCTCGCAGGCAGGTTATGTGCTAGACCTGGTGGTTGTTCAGTCTGGAGCTGAACCTGGCCCTGTTTTGTGCAGCTTCATGAAAACCCAGCGCAACAGAGTTTGGGAACCAACAGCAACTGGAAGTAACTGGAGATGCTGGGGAAGACAGGATAACCCTGAGTGCCTTCCTCAACAATTAGCTTTCAGTTTAGCGGCCTGCTTGCCACAGTGACCAGTCCGGTCTCTGCCATAAGCTGTTTCTGTGTTTCCAGTTGAACCTGCCACAGTCTCCACCTTCAAACCTGAGACAATGTCTTCCTCCTTTTATCATCCCGTGGTTGTCAGTCCGTTCTGTTTCTGTGCAGACTGACTTCTAGAAACTTTTAACAAAGTGATGCAGTTCTCATTGTTTGGCTGCTGGTTGTAAAGATTTACAAGTTTTCTGGCACTTTTCACTCTGGGGAAAAAAAGTAGTAATTTTACCAGAAACTGGGATTCTCACTTTGCTACAAGATCCTAATAGCCAAAATGACTTCTCTGTCCCCTCCTCTGCTCTCCCTGCAAAGCATTAAATCACTTGAAAGAGCTGGAAACACTTAGGGTGAAACCCTCAAGGTTAAAAGAGAAGTGCTAAGCCTTCTGAAAAACCTGGTGCTTTTTTAAGCCTGTCCTGTGCTTTCTAGAGCATCTAAGAGATCTTAGAAAACGGTCTGTAGAAGCAGTGGATTATTAATACGGGTTTGAAAGAAAGTCTACAGTTACTTGTTGCCTTCACAAAGAGTTTTCCCATTGATTAAAGCCCCTGGGCACATGTGCAGCAGCTGGAAGGTAAGACACAGCGGTGACGAGGGCTAGGTTAGTTTTAGTGGTTGAATCCCTTCACCTGAAGGTAGTCCCATGCTCCTTGCTCTGCTCAGGGGGCTTTGCTTACCACGTTCTCCTTCAGTTGCTCTGTGGGGCTTCGGAAGAGCAGATCTCAGCCGTGAACTTCCTTCCGCACACTTAGAATTGAGTACCTAAAGCACTTTACTTTTAAAATACACCAAAATAAGGAGGCCTTAGTCTTTAAAGAACTGAAATTGCAGCTGTTGAGATGCAAATGCATGCTAGTTTATATTTATCTATGCAAATAAGTTTTGAAGTAGTGCTTGAAATTCATCCTGGTCCAGTAAATCAGCGTGTAGTCGTCTTTTTGCTTAAACTCATTGAGGTTGAAAATGTAGTTGGGTTTAGAATGGTAGAAATTAAAATAACTTGTATTAATAGAGTGTTTGTAGAGCGTGCATCTCTATCTAATTATGTGCTTGTTTACATAGATAAAACAGCCTTCTTAAGGTATGAGAAGGTATTCTTAAATAAGTGTGGAGTTAGCTTTTTTTTTTTGGATGGATGGCCTCTCTGAGGTGGTAGAAACGTTTAACCATGTGTTAATGCTCTAGTGAGGATAGATAAACAGAATAAAACACATTAACTGCTATCAACAATAGGATACTAGAGTACATAGCTACGTACCTAGACACTCCGGTATCTTTTGGTTGATGGCAGTTAATTGATATGTCTTAGTCACATTCAGTGAAGTTTTTGGTGAATAGTTGCAGCACACGGAGATGACCCTGAGTAAAGGCAGCCTAACTGGGAAGTTTCAGGTAGGATTTGTGTAGCTCTGTTTGGCTCTGACTTTCCCTTTGGAAACAGACTTCTAGAGAAGGGCTCTGCAGAGGCAGAACTGCGTTTTGAGCTAAATGGGGCTATCTAAATGCATTACGGCTTATTGTGCGTGCGCTTCCCTAGCCACGTCACTACTAAGAGCAACCTTTAGGCGACCGAATGAAGCGGGGAGAGCAGCGCGCGAGACCGGTGTGATTGGCGTGCATTACCAGGCTCCTGCTGGCGATACCCATCGAAAGAAAATGTTGAGTGATAGCCCTGGATAGTACGCCTAGGAAATGTCAGGTATTTCAGGCAAGGAAAATGAGGTGGAAATCTGGATGCAGTAAGAGGTAAAGCTCCGGGAAGCGCCGCGGGGAGCCGTCGCTTCATTGTGAGCATCCCTGACCTCTCCTCAGGTTTAGATTATTATTATAATACCTTTAGGCTTATCGATTGAAAGGCAGCAAATTTGTCTTGTCCGGTACCTTTTGACAGATGTTCCGTGGCACACTTGGCTTTCCGCTTGTGTCCTGTCTTGTATCTTATAGAAGATAAACTCGTCTGGGCAAGGCCTGGCTGTTTTAGCATATGTTTCTGGTGGAGCACTGTGCATGCTGTCAGACTTTGATAAATAATGTAAATGACAGACAAGAGAGGTCGATGGAGATGTAGATGAGCTAGAAATCGTCTGTGCTACGGCATCCGAATGTTCAGAGTTAAATTAACTGATGTACACGATAGAAAGGGATGCTTGTTAGAGCTGCACAGAATAGAGGTTGTGTGAACTTCTCTGTTAAGGTTTCGGTTGTGCAGTTCTAGACCTGCCTTCAGATTGCTACGCACAGTAGATTTCTATCTGTAGCTTAATAAGTACATGAAAATATACACACTTGGCAAAAAGATGTGGTGTGCGTCAGGTTATTGCATCTGTTATGGAGAGGAAAGCAATGCTCTGCTGGTGCCTGAGAAGAAATCTCTTCCTGGCTCTTTACATAGGCTGGGTTTGGGGAGTAGAGTCAAAGGAGGGATGTGAGATTTCACCCCAGCAGGAACCTTATGTGGTGCTTCTGCGCCCCTTTTGTCTACAAAGTTGATTTTATGTCGTGGTTTGGGCCAGATTGGCCCAATCCGGTGGAACGACAGATGCTCACTCCCTCTTGCTCCGCTCCCAAAGGGAGGCAAGAGAGAGAGAGAAAAAGAGACTTAAGAGTTTAGAAGGAACTAAACTACTTTAATCAAATATTAATAATAAAATAATAAAAAGAAATTAATGAAATATATACAAAACCGTATCAAGCTCCCAGGATGACAGTCACGTCACCAGCAGGCGCTGGGGAAGTCCCAGACTGGACTCAGTGACGGACGGGAACTGGATTCCGGATCTGGATTCAGGACTGGGATCAAAGGCAGACACAGAGACAGAGTCCTCCTCGGACGCCGGCCATTGAAGAAAGAGAGGGCTGACCCTTTGGTCCCTCAGCTTTTATACTGAGCATGAGGCAGATGGGATGGAATACCCTGTTGGTAGTTTTGGGTCACATGTCCTGTCCGCTCCTCCCCGCAGGTGTGACCCCTCTACGCTTTTCCGTTTCCGACCCTCCAACGGGGCAAGTACCAAAGTTGGCTGCCCTTGGTTGTTATAGCAATAAGGATAAGCAGGAGCCTCTCTGCATCCCGTTCCTCGGCATCAACTGTAAACATGGGTCTGATCACTCTGAGAGTGAACAGTTTTCTGCACAACATGCTGTTAATTTCAGCAGTTAGAAGAGGCCTAGCTAAAAAGTAAAGTTACTGAACAAAGTTGGTCCTGTTTTACCTCAAACCAGGACATTTTAGGTAGCAGGCAAGGCAGAGCAGGAACAGGACTGGGGCGTGGGGTGGGGTGTTAAATGCAAAGTCATATTTTCAACAGGTATTTTACTTGCCAGGTGAGTGAAATCCTGCTAGAGAAATCAGCGGGAGGTTGCTGTTAGCCTTCCACCGGTGCGCGTGGTTCCACAGGTAACAAGGCAATGAGCAAGTGGGTCTCGAATCTTAATCACATCAGTCTTCACCAGTGCCTAAAATACACTTTTTTTGTTAGTAGCTGTGGTGGATAATGTAACGTGAAAAGGTGGAAAGCAACTGTGAGCCATGCTATGAGGTCAACTGTTTCTCTTATCCTCCCCTTTTTCTTGTATAGACTGAATCCGTCAAGTTTGTAAGTGCTTTTTCCTTTGAGTTCTGCCTTTGGGGCTGCCTCTTCAGCCCTCTGTGCCTCAGTTTCCCTTAGGTAGCTGCCAGCCTGAATTAAACCGTTCTGGAAAGCGTACCTGGAAGACGTCAAAAGCTTTTACTTCCCGTGTGTGTTAACAGAGCACGCAGAATTTTAGCATATTTTCCACACTAGATTCAGTCTCAAGCTGCGTGCGGAAAAGCCTGTAAGAAATGCTGATTGGTAATACCAGTGGGCGGAGTTTGTCTTTAAATGCAAACGCTTTATATTTTAATATCCTGAGCCTGCTGTGCAGGGGCCCCCGAGTCTCAGGGAGCTCGGGAGCGGTTTGAGCGAGGCTGGGATGGCACAGGGAACGCCCAGGAGAGCTCGCGAGCTCCTCACCCTGGCGCTGGCGTCTACATTTGTCATCTCCCTTGCGCATCGCCGCCGTGTGATGATTTGGTGTTTGGCTGGGAGGGCAGGGAAGACTGGCATGCTGGCGATGAATATTGATGTTGAAATATTAGTGGTTGTTTTAGCACGAATAACAAAGTAGTTGAATTCTTCTCACCAAAAACATCTATATTCTTGTTAAGATACGTAAATATTACAAAAACCTTTTAGACTGCATAGGGCAAGCTGACTACTTATCTGTGAAGAATACTTGATACATGTTTATACCGAATTTTCTTGGTATAGTCTCTGAAGTAATTGATTTTCTGGCCAATAGTAGCAGTGATGTTACTAAATTAAAAAGGCTGCTGGCCTTCTGAGAAAATTTTTGAACTTGCAAGAAATGAAGTTTTGGCAAAAAGAACAAGTCCTTTTTGAACAAGGAAAAGAAAAAAGTTAATTTTTTAATAGAGACAAGTGGAGCACGATGAACATCAGCTTTTAAAAACTGTAAACAGCGCCTTGTCAATTAAGAAAAAAAGGTTTTGCTTTTGTATAGATTAAGCTGCAGTATTTTAGGCTTCATACGTGGAATTGAGGTTTTCAGTAGAGGTTTCAACCTTCTAAAAGGCATCAATATTTCAAAAGCTCAAGAAAGTTGGTTTACGAACTGTTCAGTTGTATTAAATAATGTATATATACTTGTGAAGAAAACAAAAAATCAATAGCTATTGCAAGTTTACCTCTGAAAGAATCCTAAGGAAATGTCAACAGTGTTTTTCTATGCTATTTCTATGGTGCCCATCAAATGGTTTGGGCTCTCTTTTGAAATGATTTTTCAATATCGGCTTTCACTTTGTGGTAAGCTTTATGCTGAACATTCTTGGAGGAGCCTAAATTCCTGTATTTTATCCTCAGTAATGAATTTACAGAGACCTTTAAACGTTTCTCAGAAAAGCGACAACAAAGTGATGGGTAATGAAATGTATTGCCCTTTTCATGCAACAGGGAGCAAAAATCCCAACTGTTCCCTTACGTTGTCCTCGTTTGAACTAGGGGTGCTGGTTCCCCATAAATGTGTGGGCCGGGGTGGTTCCACGTGGTCTCTGATGCTTAGGAAGAACTTAGGGATGGATGTGCTAATACAGTATTTCCTCTACTTGGGTACTTATTTCTGTTGCAGAACAGAAGTGCTCCTTTATTCTTTGACTTCTGAAGTGGACTACTAGTAGGAGCAGAGAATTTGAGTAGAGGCTTACCGTGGGAATGCATAGTGTACGTGGGCAGGGAAGGCAGGTAGCGTGCGTGGTTCACCGGCTTCATGCCAGACTACCAAAAGGTGGCCAAAAGGTTAAGTAATAGGTTTAAACAGGTTTACAGGCTCACCTTTGTACAAACCTACATCAGTTTGATTAGGCAACTGGTTAAGATTTTAGACTGCAGGATGGTGGGGTCTGTGGTGACGTGACGTGACTACTTTTTTTTTTTTGCTTGCAATGCTTACAGATGCTTTTGCATCTATAAAAATGGAGATTATTTCAGAAAGAATGGCTAACATTGAGTATGTTATTCAATAATATTGTTAAAGATCCTCTGACCTTTTGGCTTTTAAGAGCACCTGTAACACTTCACACTGGTCCATAATAGATGCATTTTTTAATAAAATCCATTTATAAATGAGAAAATGTTACCACCTGTGACTGTCTGTAATCTACATTAAAGTATATCTGTATTCCTAAGTTTTATATGAAAGCTATCAAATTCTAGATTGCAGTGCAGATACTGGTGCTGAATAGTACAAGTGCTCTTGGTGAAATTAGTTGGAGTATGTAAAAAGTCAAGCACTACTTGTGGTGAGAAAGGGCGTCCTACTCTTGCTCCAGGAGGGAATAGGTCTGGTATCCCTAAAAGCAATGTCTTTGTGGGCTCTTCTGCACGTTGTTGGTACTTTAAATGACTTCCTTCTGGCATCAGTATGATTAATACAGACCTACAAGTTCCAAAAGCCATTGTCTTGCTTGATTTAGACCAGCAGTTGAAGTACAGGGGTTAATAAAAGGAGGACAGGTAATGGCTCGTGTGTTTGGGCATAGCCTGGCAACTTCTTGGTGGCAGGATTCATGTTAGTAGCCCCTTGCTTCTCGGTTTATTGCCTCAACACACCCATTTGTGTGGCCAGTCGATCCATCCAAATGGATTGGATGGCAAAATGGTCGGGAATGGGAGGCGGCAGCTGTTCTTTGAGGGGAAAGTAGAAAACCGGAGCAGCGTAACCTGGCGTAACTAGCTCCGCAGCTGAATCTTCAGCTTCAGCCTTACCATCAATAACCGCCTTCCTACCTTGGGAATTTAAACAAGAAATGATGGGGAGTTTCAGCTGCTTTGCTACCCATTAATGCCTAATATCACTGCATGAAAAATGAAGTTGACATAAACTGGTAGTTTCCAAATGATTTGTAAGTATCTAATCTAATGACTGAGTTAGAGCTTTGTAAATATTTGCAAATAGGGATGTGGAATTAGCTTGTGTAATGCATGCAAGCAATGTAATTTTCAATTTACTTATCAATGTAAACATTAATTTCAACCTGATGCTAACGCTGGTTTACATAACTTTACTTTCTGGGAAAGCGATGAGAGTTACGATTTGCATGCACCTTCAGGTTGAGGACTGAGCACAGGTAGCCCCGTCAGAGCTTGAGACTGAAGATCTTCCGCCCAGCTTTGCAGAACCCCACTGACTCGTGTGATCCTTGGGTGCGGGAATAACACATCAGTACGGTGCTCAAAAGCAATGGGAACGAAGCAGCGTAACCTACTGGAGAGTGCTTTATACAAGAGCTGGGCAAACCGGGGTTCTCTTCTCCGTCCGCTTTCATCTGTGTGTGCCAACGGGTTCTTCTCCTCTGTCTGTGCCGTGAGGAGTTTACAATTCAGCCACGCAAGAAAGGCAAGGACCTCTTCTGGGTTGCGCGCATAGTGCCTCCCGTAATTCACCACAGTATTGCTTGGAGTCTTTAGGCATTACTGTCATAGAAATAACATTAACCATTTTATTTTAATGCTTTGTTTTGCTACGCAGAACTCCCTTCTTTCAGAAGTGCTACATCAGACTCTTGCATCCCAATGGAAAAAGACTTGACACGTTATTCCAAATATTTTTTTCCTTGCGTAGCGTGTGCTTTTTCTCTGAGAATAGAAAGAAATCTTTCACAAAGCAAATCTTTTTGTCGCTTTCTGTTTTTCTCCGTTATTGTTTAGCAGATCACAATCTTATACATAATGTATATGTGACTGAAATATTCAAGGTAGTTAACATTTACCATTGTTGCCAAGGGAAGTAATTCTCTTCCAAAGATACAACTTTAATATAAAAGAGTAATAGCTGATATTACAGTGTTCAGATACAAAAACTGATAATGGAGCTCTGTTGATATTTAATATCAGCTGGATTCAGTGAATCTTGCATTACGATACTTCTTGAAGGTTGGATTTGTGGTTCTGTGATGAATAGCTAGAATAATTACATCCATATAAGATACAGTGCTCGAGAACTGTGTGTCATGAAAATACACCTCTGATATACTGCTTTTCAATTTTAATAAAATGGAAGAAATTTTATATTTCTGGAATATGACTTAAATTTAACTTAATCTGGCAGAGAAGTTTAGTTTATCCTGAAGTTATTAATGCAGAAGAACAGAAGGGGTTTTTTGGATAGCTGCTTAAATCAACATTCCTTCTTTGTATCTCAGTTAATATTCTCCTGGGGAAGAGGAAAAAATTGCTCCCATCAAAATACGTTATCATTTGGATACCACAGTTTGAAGCCTTTCTGATTGAGCCTGACAGGGAGAGGTGAATTATCTCATGTCTTGTTGTACAACGTAGACACCACCGCACCGTTTCTCTTCTTATTCCTTGCTAAGTTCCCCGTAGCTTTTGTTTTATGGAAGTAACTGGCATACTGGAGTTATGCTGAATCTCAGCCCTGGTTAAATTTTACTCAATGTGAGAGCATCAGAACCTGCTGAAAGCGTTCTCCCCGACCCTCGCCATGGGGGTGGACTTTCTGTTGCCCACACAGCAGCCGAGTGTGAGGTGAAGGCTTTGGCGTGCCGCTGGTTGGGCAGAAAAAAAAGAAAAACGGAGCCAGAGAAGGGAGGAAAATAACCTTCTTTTTCAAGGTTCTTGCAGTTCATGTGAGAGGTGGAGGGCTTTAGCGATCCCACGTGAGAAGGCAGGAGAGCAGGAGAAGGCATCCTTCTGCCTGTAACAGAAGGGAGAGCCGGGGGAAGAAAGCCTGTCTCAGGGGACCAGCTGCTGCAGGGAGGCACTTGAGAAAGTGAGCGGGCATCAGCGTTCAACATCTGTGCAGTGGATAAACCAAGGTGGGAAGGGGGAAGGGAACTGGCAGGGAATCAAGATCGAGGCACCGCTCTGGGACGAACAACTGTTCCTTTCTGCGCCCCCTTTTATGTCCGTTCCTTAGTACAAGCGCGCAAAGCAGCAGGGGCAGCGGTGAAGAAGGGATGCGAGCGAGCTGAGCCTCAGGTGGTAGAACTTGCTGGCGAAAGAAACGTTTGTGAGAGCAACAGGGCTGCAGCAGAAGATTGCTCGCAGGCTGCCAGCCGGTGTGTTCTCGAAGGCTGAAGTTGTTGCCACAGGCTTTGCAGCGGGTTTCTGAAAACATTCTGGAAACGTGCTCCGCAACATGCTTTTTCTGCTTGTCTAATCTAAGAAATCTATTTCTTTTCATGACCGTGTATTTCCCCCCCCTTCAAAACAGCCAAGGATGTTTCCCCTTTGCGACATTATCAAAGCTGGAAGAGGTAATTTTGCCCCCATCTTCAGATGTGAGGCTGTTCCTTGATCTTCAGATCCTTTCCCTTGAGTTGATGCTTATCCAGGTGTATGAGAGAGGTTCCCAGCAAGGTTTTAGGAGCGGAGCAGGGGATTGCTCCCTGTTGCTGTTCGATCAGCAAGTCTCCATCTGCTTCCCTAAATTATTGGGGCAACAAGTGATTGAGTCTTTGTAGTTTTAACAGCACCTTTTGTCTAGGGACACTGAACTTAGGGCTTTGAAGTGCCTCTCCACAGAACCATAGTCCAGCTCCGTATTCAACCATTGAGGTGAAACCATGAAGAGTCCAACACCCTCTAAAATAACCTCCACTGAGACCTTCAGGTACGATGTCCCCTCGTGCCCAGTTCTCTGTGTAAACTCAACGCTGTGAGTCTTTGCTGCTGACACGGTTTCCATCCAGGATGTTTCACGTACACCACGCTTGTTTGGAGCAGAGATGAACATGTTGGTTGCTCGAGCAGCGTTGCCCGTAGGGCAGGTCTGTTTGAAAGGCTGCACGTGCCTCTCCCCCACCCAACTCCTATTTTTCTTCCTGCTGGCACACAGTGATCTCATTGTAAGGCAATTAACGCATCCAAGTGTTTGTTTATTCTGGCCTATTGTTCACCAGGCCCTTGCAAGATCGGCACGGGATGGCCAGGCAGGATTTTTTGTTTTCTTTCCCTAGTCAGGTTTGGTTTTTACATGGAGGAGCTGGTTTCATCCTTTGTTTTTGTTTCCTGTGTTTGACAGAGAGACAGGAGGGAAAACCTTTTTGTCACTGTCTTGTTCTCACACTTCTCCAGATGACATGTTTGGTGTGCATCGTGCTGGTGTCGGAGCCTCAGTGGAATAGATGCTGTAGCAAAAACATTGCGGAGCGGAGCTGGGTGCTCTTTCTGGAGGAGGGAAACTGCTCGTCACAGATCACTGGAAGAGCAGTTTGACTCCTCCTGGGTTGTTGCAGTGCTCTTCACTTGCTCTAACGGATGAGTCAAACAGAAATGGAAAGACCTGAGTTGTTGTAGAGCATCCATAGTCTACCCTGGCTTGCTGCATGAGCTGCTCCATGTTCAGCTGGTGGCTTCCCTGCCCCTCCCAGAGCACTAGTGAATCTTGAATTCACGTTCCATAAATTCATGGGCTGAGAAGCAGGGCACAGGACTCTCACAGAAAAGCCAGCCGCGCTTCTTGCAGCAATATTATCCCACTGAAAAAAACCTAAATAATTTTTCAAAAATCATTACAGCACTCGGGAGCTTTACCGGAGAGCTACAGATACTGCAACTCCTGCTGTATTTTGCAAATTGAAAGTGGCTTCTGAGCCACATAGGTGGGCTTGGGAAGTATTGTTCTTGGTTCTTTGTTGTTGTTGTTGAAGTCTGTGGCTGTGTCTGCAGGTACAGATGGTCGTTTACCAGGAGGCGAAGGGTCCTGTGCTTTGTCCAGCTGGTACTCGCTGCAAGATGTTCACTGAAGTTGCGTGATGTGGTAGCAGGTACGCAAACATGTGCGCTTCCCAGTCGGAAGGAATTTAGCGAAGCATCCATCTGTGATAAGAGCAGAGGATGAACCCCCACCTTACAATACCATCAGTTTTCCAATTAGGAAACCCAGTCACCGTTTCTGGTTTTGCTTAGCCACGTTTTGCCTGAGCTTTTGTGGAGTCCCGGCACAGCGCTGAAGGTGATCTCAGATCCTTTAATCGGAGAGGGGGTGCTGCTCTTCTTTCCTTTTTGTCTCCTGTAGAAGTCTTGAAGATTCTTCAGCACTTCTTGAGAGAGAAAACCTTGAACTTTTCTCCCATTGCTAATTGTATGGGCAAGAGGGGAATAAGAAATTAGCTGTTTCAGATTTGTCAATTTTAAAATGCTATTAAGCTGCTCCAGTTTAATTTTGGTTAAGAGCCGTTTCATTATTAATGCAGAGGGGAAGTTGTCTCCAATGACCCTTGGGACATGCCAAAGTGCTTTAAGATCAGTTTGGGTAGTCAGAGATGTGTGAGTAATAAAACGTCTGCTCTGTGAAGGGCCTTTGCCCACCCTTGGCAAGGGAAGCTGGCAAGGTGGTCTCCACCACATTGCTTGCTGATGGCTCCCAACCTGGTGCCTCCTTGAAGAGCCCCCGTTGGCTTTTCCTTCTAATCTCTCCTATTGCTTCTCTGATTTTTATTTTTTTCTTTCCCTGCACAGAAACCTGAAAAGTTAAGGCACCACAAGATGCAATATGACATAATCGATACAGTAACTTTTGAAGCTTGCCAAGACTTTGAATTTTTTTTTTTTTTAAGTGTCTTGCTATCTGTCAGCATGTGCTAATTGAGCCTACGTACCCATATGGCATCTGCTCTCTGGAGGAAAGTGTTTCAATAGTCCTGTGGAGTACAGCAAATAATGGTTGATGTGCGGGGAGGCATTGGCCTGTGAACATTGTATTCTTGTAGTCGAAACTTGGATTAGGATCCACAAAATGTATATCTGAGTTCAAGCCAGAGCTTGCGTTGGAGCCTTTGGTGCCATTGCTGTGTTACAGAAGAGTCTCAGGGCTCTGGTATTGGGTGGATTGTGACAGGTATCACGCAAACTTAGAAATCTTGAAGATCTTCGTTCTGAGGAGGGTGAGACGGATGAGAGGGGGTGATTGCTAACAAGCACAAATGCACGGCCCGTGGAAATGAGGCAACAGCTCTGTTAAACATGAGAAATGGTGGTGGTACTTCAGCCGTTGCCCCCGAGCGAGGGAATGCTCCTCTAGTGGCTTGATAACAGATGCATCTGCTTCACTTGACTTAAGAAGTAGACGGGGATTCCACATTCATAACCTCTCTGCGTGCCGCTGTGCGCGTGCTACTGGCGTTCCGCTGAAATCCTCGAAATAGGGTGCAAGTGCTTTCTGGGTCCTGCGCTGTCTGTCTGCGAAGGGGTGAATTTCACCCTTCGAATTAATTAAGCATCTGTCACTGTGGGGAAGGTAGATGCTCTCTCACATTCACAGATGGATAAACAGAAGGAGAATGGGTTGCCTGAAGGCAAGCGCTGAGAGAGGAAGCATAAAAAAAAAATAGTCATGTCTTTTGCTTTCCTAAGGCAACCAGACATTTGCAATCCCGTTATGCGTGTCTGTGTGGGACCCGAGTGCTTTTGAACCTGCTGACCAGTTTCAGTCAGATACGACAAGAGTCCTGAAAGGTATGAAATTCCGACAAATTTATGAAAATGGGTGATGTGGAGCAGAAAGGTGCCTCGTGACAAGCATTGAGCTTGCGGTGCTGCCGGTCAGGTAGCCGAAGGTTTGGAATTGGTGGAGTTGACACGTGGCTGTCCTGTATGTGCGGAAAGCTGTGATGAAGGCCTTGAGAGCGCTTGCTCCCTCTCCAGCACCCAGGAGTGCAGGTCCAGCATCCGAAGGCAGGAAACCAGGCTTCCATCACAGCCCTGGTTCTGGTGGGCATATAGCTGGAAACTGGGATTGAGTTTTTGTGCCACGTATGATGTGTGACATTGCATAAATCATGCCGTAGCTACAGGGCTGTCGCTGTACCTGTCTTGCTTTGCAGCCCTCATTTACTTCCTCGAAATCAATAAGGCTGGGGAGGTGAGGGAGATGAGGTTCTCCCACTTGCCTAAGGACTAGGGCAGTGATGATCCCCCTGTCCTGGGCACTGGCNAACGATTCTATGAGTCGAGTCAGGTCTGAGTGAGGGCACTGGAAGCTGTCCCCTTGCTCTGTGTCATTCCATGCTCTCTGTGTGCAACCACGTCAAGAGGATAATATGAGTGCTGTTACTTGAAGCAGCAAAAACATGGTGTATCCATTGACAAATCTGCAAGGAAAGGGTTGGCAGCTGCTCAGTGTTTGTGATTATCTCAATATTTAACACATCATATCCCAACATCCAGAGAACATCCCTGCAAAGTTGGGGGTTTTTTGGGGTTTTTTTTACCTGCTAGGTCTGTTGCTGACTTATTTTTACTTCACTGGGTGCTGTGTTAGAGTATGGAACATTGCTTATTTCTTGTGTGCGTAGGGAAGCTATTTGTGTGTCTAGGGTCTTCAAACTGATATTTGAGGAATACTGATGGCATAACAATGCAGATTTGACTCTTAAAATCAATGGGTTACTCGAAAAAGGAGAGATCAGACTGGAGCTAGGTCTTTACTTGTTCCTTATACTGTATAGAGCATTACCTGCTGCTTATTGACTAATACACAGAAATTATATGGATGTGCCAAAAGCAACGTGTTTGTATAAGAATTGCTGTGCTTCCAGTGAATCAAACTGTGCCTTCAATCTTTAAGGTGTATTTTGGTGAAGAAATGGCACTTATTAAAGTTTGTGTAACGATGTGCTTATGTTTGATGCTGTAACTTGAAAGAGTAAGGATTATCGCTGGCTTCTGTTGCCTGAAAAGCTGAGGCTTTTTGTTTGCGGAGCACAATGGAGACCTGTGTGTGAACAGCAGCGTGTACGAACCGCTGTGTTTGCTGAGATCCAACATCCGTCTGATCTTTGATGTTGACCAGGGCCAACGCACAAACCTGCAAGAGACAGGTGAAATGAAATAATCCATCCCACACAACAGAGCTCTCTGTGACCCGCCTGAGAATAGCTTAACCCCTGAAGGCTAAGGCTTAATAATGTTTTTTTATGATAACTTCAGATCTACTCAAAATCCATTTAGTTTCCCCATGTCCCGTTATATTTTTCGCCTTGCCGCTTTCTGTAAGGGGGAGGTCTGCGCTTGTAGGTATTGTTCCAAATGAATGTACAGCCCTGTTAGTTTTCAGTGTCTCACAACTGCTATTGAGTGGACTGCTGTGGTTTTTAGATGAGGTGTCCTAGAGAAGTTGCGGGTTTACTGTAATCCAATACGTTGTGAAGTCTTTGTATCATTTGCTGCAAAAATTGACCCCAAAAAAACCCAGCTGATGAAAAGTACCAGCACATATGTGTGTAAAATACAGGTCAGTAAAATGCACCCACCACTCTGTTTAATAGATTGTCATCGGAAAACTCTGTCGATCCTCATCTTGGACTAATGAAGTCTTTTGACACTCGTGTGGCATAAAGGCTGATCTCCCTCGGTCACTTGGAGGGGAGGGTGGAAATAGTCTGTCCAGACGTAGATGTGTATGGTTAGGACCACACATCCATATAAAGAGTCTTTGTTTCCCTCCAGGGCTTGATCCTTCTAAAAGGCACTTGACACTCGCGTTCGCGAAGTGGAGGGGGTTCAGTGCAGCGTTATCCTTTCAGCTTCCTCAAGAATATTGATGCCAAGAGGTGCAAGGTCCTCGATTTGCCCCGTGCTCTGACCCATAGGACCAGGTACTTGTTGCTATGATGAGGTTGTGTTGTGGAGTTGGAGGCTACCGATCTGCCTCCTGCTCTTTCCTTGTCCTCTCCCATTCTGGGGTGCACAATGCACTGCAGTTAGGTTTTTCATTTAGAGTCACAGAATCATTTAGGTTGGAAAAGACCTTCAAGATCATCGAGTCCAGCCGTTGGGTGAGCTGCAGCTGTGATGACCTAGCTCTGCGACCTTTCAAAAAAATAGGTTTGTGTAGAAAAGAGCAAATCTCTTACTGAAGCTAGTGGGACTTTTGTTTCAGGATTGTTATTCACACAAGCACTAGGAGCAATCACTGCTTGCTTCTGCAAAGTTCCCGACTCTTCTTCAGTCTTCCATAACGCTCAAGCTTTCCTCTCCCCCCTCACCTCTCTGAATAGCAGAGGAGTTTGCCAAAGCCCTGCCCGGCCTGTTTTCTCATGCAGATATGCAGTCTGTCTTACAGCTGACTTGGGTACCCTCGACGCAGTTTAATCTATATAAATTCCCCCCACAAAGGCAGTCTGAGTAGCGTTTCCTGACTCCTTGCCTTAGCCCTCCTGTGCGCTTTGTAGTCAGCAAAGCCTCGCATAGCCCAGAAACAACTGCCAGGTTAATTGAGTGAGCCTGTTAATTTAGTTACCTGTGTTTTGTCCGCAGGGGATGCGATACGCAGCGTGCTGCATGAGTGTTTTCCAATTGTGTGATAAGTAGGCTTGTTTAAAGTTGGCGTTTAACTCATTGTGTGGGGCGGGCTGGAACAGACTGGGGTGCAGGAGCACAATTGACCGTCTCTCCTTGGAAAGGAGCTGCCTGAGACCTGGGGGTGATTTGAAGGGATGCTTCCAGCTGGTGGTGATGGAGGGAAACCCCCCAGGGCAAAGCAGGCACCACTGTTCACACTGGCGGCTTCCTTCTGCTTGAAACTGAGCTAAGTTCCATCCGAGCAATTTACTGTTTTCAACCGTTATGGCATTTTACGCTGTTCATGTACTGGACTTTTCGGCTGCTGCTGGCTTTAACTGGGGTGAATCTCCAGGGGAGGAGGGAGGCTCTCATGCATCAAGGTGAGATGTGGGTTACGGGACTAAGAGCTGGGCTGAGCAGGTAACTACCAAGATTTTCCTTTGTGTTTGGAGGTAGGAAAAGCTCTGATCCTGCAAGGGCTGCACACAGGAGAACTACCACCAGAGTCAAAGTGGTGATTCATTGGAGTTGACGTTTATTGCCTTGGGCTTGTTGTGCGTATCCTTCAGTGCAAAACAGAGGGGCTGAAGGCTGCTTATCTCCTCTGTAGCATTTGCTACACCTGACAGGGCATATCCAGATGTGGAACAGCCACGCTTAATGGGATACAGGCAGCTGAAGTGCAGAGATGATAGAAAAAAAAAAAAAATAAGCCCAAGCCCTAGAAACTTTGCTTTGCTCTGCTCTCTGAAGTTTATTTAGGAAGGAAGATGATCATGACCAGATGTGTGTGGGTGCAGGGAGGAGATGCTGTAGGTTTGCAGAACTGATGGCAAATAGAGAGTGGGCCTAATCAGATTAGAGTAACTTGGATGCCTCTGCGCAAAAGTGGGTGTTTGCTTGCAGATAAAGCTCCACAGTGCTGCTTCGGAAATATCCTGGGACTTTGGATAGGAGCATCCTAACTGCCTTCAACGTGTTGTAGAAAGTTCAGCGGTATCTGCTTGGAGTCTAACGTGCTTCAGCTCGGGCACGTCTTCGTTATACAACGGGCTGAATGGCACTTGGATTGAAGCATAGGTGTTTGCCGGCCGCTCCGCGTGGGTGGAACGTGGTAGACAGCGATGCTCAGGTGGGGAAGTGCCTGGGGTAGAGTGAATGTGTTAAACTCGGGTACTAATGTGGAACCGTGGCCTCAGCCTGGCTATAAATTACCACCTTGCAAAGCACTTTCAGATTTTACTGTGTTCTCACTTGTGATATATTTGCTAGGAACCGTAGGTGTTTCGCCTAGGATTCCTTGTGCCATCCTTTGAGTCTTTTCCAGGGTTTGGAGAGGGCATTTGTCTGTCTTCTGTGCACACGTACACGGCACGTCTCAGACTTGGAGACCCAAGGAGGTAGTTTTCTTAGGAAAGTTTTCTTGTCTTTCGGAAACAAAGCTTTTCAGGGAAGTGTCTTGTTTGTGACTTAGAAACTCTTCCTGACAAAATTTACAGCCTGATGCAGGAGGCAGGCAGACTCCCGGCAAACCAGCCGGTAGTTGTTGGAGTATTCCCCTGGACTGGGGAAGAGCTGGGTACCCAGTTCCTGCTCTGCTCGCTTCCCGTAGCCCGGCAAAGAGTTTTAAGTACCAAACTGTCAGATCGGACACGGAGTTTTTCTGATGAAGCTTGTTCTGAGATGGATGTAGTCAGGTTTACAAAGGCAGATCCCACAGCTTTAGGAACAGGGCATTCCCTTGGGAGAGCAGTGATTCAACTTCGCCATCCTGCACCGTATCAGATAGAATTTGAACTTAAATCTCTTCTCATTTCAGATGCCTTCTCTAACCACGGAGAGGCTGCATGTCCTGGGTTGGGTTGTTGGGTTTTTTGAAAAAACCCTTTTATAAGGTCTTGTTTTGTTCTGCTGTGCTCTGCAAACAAGTTGCAAACCATGACTTTTTTCAGGAAATGTGACTTGGTTTTTTTTCCAGCCAGCCCACAGGGAAGAGGTTCAGCACCCCGAAGAGTCGAACTGACATCCTCGCTGCCAGAAAGGCAGGCTATCAGTTTAAGTGACAGCTTTGTTTTGCATTTTAGCATCTCTCCGAGGATGACTGACTATCCTAGGGAGAAAGTGTCACCTGATTTGAAGCCGCCTTGTGCGTGGATGCAGGTAGGCGAAAGATGATAATTGAGCTAGCTATGAAGACATGCTCTTCGCAGGAAAAATAGTTGTTCTAGTCTGTAATCAAGCATACTGTTTTCCTTTGCTGATTAATTAGTTTGTTTCAAGTATCTTAGGTAGGTGGGTACTTTATTTTTGAAGGGTCTTGCTATTTATTTTATTTTGGCAAATTTTTACTCTTTTGGATAGTAACAATGAAGAGTCGTGGACAGGCCAGGAGAAACAGCCGTTTCATGCAGCTTTTCCAATGCGGTTGTTACTGGGGTGGCACATCTCATCCCAGCTTCAGAGCAGTCTCATCTAGTCCCACTACTCGTGTCCCATCACTGATGGCCTTAAAAAACTTCTGAGTTGAATAATAAGAACAAAAAAAAAAAAAAAAAAAAGCTTGAAATTTTGCTGTTGACTTTACCATTCCACACATGTCCCTCGGCTGATTTGGGACAACCCTATTCCAGTATACTGTGAAGATGTTACAGTCCCCAGCTGTCATCAGATGCTGGCTTGCTTTAATATACTAAGCTGCAAAATGGTTGTTTAGGAACAGATTCAGGAGGAGATGAGATGCCCCTGCTCTTCAGAGCTGAAGACTTTAATCCAGTGCCACATGGTGAGGGCAGTGATACAGTTTTAAGCTAGTAAACTGAAAGTTGGTTATAGTGCCAGCTGGAGTGTATTTTCTGCTTGTTGATGTTGTATCTTGGCAATTTGGTGAATCCAAAGCAGTGAAGTAAGGCTCGGTTCTTTGTTGCTTTCTCTGCTACTCCAGTGGGTGACATCAGTGCTGGGTGGGTGTTGAAGACCGCTGCTGAACTGGTGTAGTCTGGTGCCAAGGGAGAGGTACAAGGCAGTGGAGAACTGGGCAGATAACAGTATGCGGGATCATTATCTGGTCACGGGTGTGTTCCCGTCCAGTTTGTTTCTGGGTTTGACAACAAGATTTCTGGCTGTGAGCAGTACACTTGGGCAAGCAGCTCTATCTCTATAGAGTTTTTCATTTCTTGCTTAGTATCTTTCTCCGAGTGCTCTTTGTAGCCTTTGGGCATAAAAGTCAGCAACGAACAAGCAGGAAAAAGTCTGTTTGAAGGCTTATGAAAATGGCCAGAGAGGTGGAACCAGTAGAAGCGATGAACTGATGCAGCAATAACCCTTGCTGCATCAGCTCCTTACACTATTTATGCAACAAAAAAAAATGGAAAAATTCAGCTTTCATGTCAGGAATCTGACCCAGTCGCCACTGAAACCAGTAGATTGTCTTGCTAAGTTTATTAGAGGTTGGGTCAGGATCCAAATACACAGGTTCTGCTTAGGAGCCTGCAATTTGTAGGTAGAACAGAGGGAGCTGGGGAACCAGAGGTTTTAAAGCACACCAGTACATAAATGAAAGCATTAATAACATTCTTTGGTTTTAATTTCCCTCCCCCCCTCCAACCCCCCAAAGGTCACTGGGTTTGAAAAAAGCTTAAGAAATAAGAGAGGATCTTTGATTGGTAATGTGCTTTTAGATTGAATCCCTCGCTGCAGTAACGGGGCGTAGAGACACTGGAGCCTGTAAAGAGAAGCCTTGCCAGCCAGATGCACGCAAACATTTGCATACGTTCAATGGACTGTGGGCAAAGCAAACATCTGCATTCAACGCAGAATGTCGCAGTGAGAGGTACCAGTAAAGAATTTTAATCAACAAAATAGCAATGTTTTGTTTGCAATAGCAAAAAAAAAAAAAAANTATTTTTCTTTTCAGTGTTGGTTTTGTTTTTTTTTTTAAAGCTCCAGTCTTTTCAGTCATGTCACTAAGTAAGAATCTCAGCTTTCATTTAAAAAAAAAACCCACCAAAAAAAAAAACCGGCGGGGGGAGCTTGTCAAGTTGACCTGAAGCACACGAGAGGTGAGGACCCCCCCATTCTGGAGTCATCTGAAAGAAGAGGTAAATCTAACAATTCAGCTCACCAGGCTCCTGGAGCTCAGAATGGCTGGTGCCAGTAGAAGCAGATGGTTTTATGCTTAGTTGTGGCTCAAATTAAGCACTTGTGTCCACGATTCAGGCTAAGATTAGAACGGAGTTCAGAGTTTGGCACTTAGAAATCAGAGAGGAACTGGGAGCAAACAATTTCCCTTTCATTCTCAAATTCGCATCACCATCTTCACCTACCTCTGTGCTTTCCAGCTGCCGTGACAGGTTTGTTTGACAGAAAGTATCCTCCAAATCCCAAAGCACATAAAAGCGACTTGTGAGGCAGCAACAGATGCATCGATGTTGGTAGCATCTGCTGAAGGCAGGGCAGGGAAGAGGAGTTGGGTAGAGCATGTGTGATGTGGGTGCTCCCAAGATTAGCATGCCCTGCTGAGCATATGGAGAGCTTGAATAGCTTTTCTTTAGCACTTAGTAAGTGAAGTTCAGATTTGTCCAGATAAATGTGATGATTCTCTGTGCTAAAACAGAAGTTTTTTGGTTTGGGTTGGTTTTTTGTTGACACA